>CM059190.1:7461888-7566461 GCA_030323885.1 Branchipolynoe longqiensis
GTGGTGTATGGTGGTGGTGCTAGTGGCGGTGTATGGTGGAGGTGGTGTTAGTGGTGGTGGTGTATGGTGGTGGCGTATGGTAGTGGTGGTGTTAGTGGTGGTGGTGTATGGTGGTCGTGGTGTTAGTGGTGGTGTATGGTGGTGGTGTTAGTGTATGGTAGTGGTGGTGTTAGTGGTGGTGGTGGTGTATGGTGGTGGTGGTGTATGGTGTATGGTGGTGGTGCATGGTGGTGGTGTTAGTGGTGGTGGTGGTGTTAGTGGTGGTGGTGGTTTATGATGGTGGAGATGGTGGTGCATAGTGATGGTGGTGCTGGCGGTGGTGTGGTGTCAGTGCTGGTGGTGGTGCACAGTGGTGCATGGTGGTGGTAGTTTATGATGGTGGAGATGATGGTGCATAGTGATGGTGGTGTTGGCGGTGGTGTGGGGTCTGGTGCGGTGGTTTATGATGGTGGACATGGTAGTGTCTGGTGATGGTGGTGTATGGTGGTGGTGGTGTTAGTGGTGGTGGTCGTGGTGTAAGGTGGTGGTGGTTTATGGTGGTGGAGGTGGTGGTGGCGTTGTGTGTGTTACTGGTGTGACGTGTGAGTGTGTGGAGAGTTTGTTTGTGCTGTCATGTGTTTGAAATGGTGTGTTAGTTGTGTGATGTGTGATTCTGTGGGTAAGTGTGAGGTGTGTGCATGTTGGTGTGTGTTTGTGCTGTCATGTGTGTGAAATGGTGTGTTAGTGGTGTGGTGTGTGACTATGTGGGTTAGTGTGAGGTGTGCGCGTGTGGGTGTGCGCTTGTGCTGTCATGTGTGTGAAATGGTGTGTTAGTGGTGTGATGTGTGATTATGTGGGTAAGTGTGAGGTGTGCGCGTGTTGGTGTGTGTTTGTGAGGGAAAGAAGAGAGGTACAAGACAATGTGTATGTAGTGTGCGCGTGTGCGTTGTGTGTGACATGCGTGTCATGTGTGCGCGTGTGTGTGAGTGCATGTCTGCTGTGACTGGTGAGTGTTTTTTTGGGTGTTTTTTTGTTCTTGAAGATTTATACTGCCGATCATGGATAAGTCTGAATAGATTGTTTTCACCATTAGACAGTTTGTCAATAGAAAGCCCGAGCCTACACTTTTACCGACCCAAGGGATTTTTAACCTCCCACACCACATAGACATGGTATGAGAGCAACCGGCCTTTGATGATGCTGTAAGTTATACACAACAGTGGAAATCCAAATTGGCAGAGGTGGGGGCATGGGGAATCGAACCACTGACCTTCAGATTAGGAGTCCGACCTAGAAAAAATTCAGACACTCTAACCACTCCGCCACAGAGAACACGAGTGTGTGTGTGCGGTGTGAGTGTGTGTGAGTGAGTATGCCTCTGTCTGAGTGAGAATGCGTGACTGTGTGTGAGTGTGTATGTCTGAATGTGTGTGTGTGGTGTGTGGTGTGAGCGTGTGAGTGTTGTGTGAGTGTGTGTGAGTGAGTATGCCTGAGTGTGTGTGGTGTGAGTGTGTGTGTGGTATGAGTTTGTGTGTGGTGTGAGTGTGTGTGTGGTGTGAGTGTGTGTGTGGTGTTAGTGTGTGTGTGGTGTGAGTGTGTGTATGGCGTGAGTGTGTGTGTGGGGTGTGTGTGGTGTGTGTGGTATGAGTGTGTGTGTGGTGTGAGTGTGTGTGTGGTGTGAGTGTGTGTGTGGTGTTAGTGTGTGTGTGGTGTGAGTGTGTGTTTGTGTGGTGTGAGTGTGTGTGTGTGGTGTGAGTGTGTATGTGTGGTGGTGTGAGTGAGTGTGTGGTGTGTATATGGTGTGTGTGGTGTGTGTGAGTGTGTGTGGTGTGAGTGTGTGTGGTGTGAGTGTGTGTGTTGTGTGAGTGTGTGTGTGGTGTGAGTGTGTGTGTGGTGTGAGTGTGTGTGTGGGTTGGGTGTGTGTGGTGTGAGTCTGTGTGAGTGAGTATCCCTGAGTGTGTGTTTGTGTGTGGTGTGTGTGTGCGGTGTGAGTGTGTGGTGTGAGTGTGTGTGTGGTGTGAGTGTGTGTGACGAGTGTCTCGGAAGCACACTCGCTGGGTAATATGTACTTTTTCAATCCACTATGTAGCCATGACGCGGCGAGCGGGCGGGCGGCTTCCGGTGGACGGGGGGAGCCGGGAGGCGGTGGAGTGGGGCGGTGGGCCGGGTTCTGGGCGGCGGGGAGCCGGGGGCGGGGAGCGGCACATTAGACGAATGAGTCGTTGAGAGCTTGTCAATGCCCATGGCCGCCTCAGCAGGCAGTTCTTTTACCGCTCGCCAGGCGGCAGAACGACGCCCATCTCCACATTACCAGTAGGGCTGGGGGCGCCGCCCGCACCAGCCCAGCTCCACCCACCTCCACCCACCTCCACCCACCTCCACCCACCTCCACCCACCTCCACCCACCTCCACCCACCTCCACCCACCTCCACCCACCTCCCCCCACCTTCACCATCCTCCGTCCTCCTCCGCCCTCCACCGCCCTCCTCCACCATCCTCCACGCATCTTCTTCCTCCTCCGCCCTCCTCTACTCTCCTCTGACGTGCTCCGCCCTGCTCCGCCCTGCTCCGCCCTGCTCCGCCCTGCTCCGCCCTGCTCCGCCCTGCTCAGCTCTCCTTCGCCCGCCCTCGTCCGCCTCCGCCCTTCTCCACCTCCGCCTTCCTCCGCCCACCTCCGCCCACCTCCGCCCATCTCCGCCCACCACCGCGCACCTCCGCCCACCTCCGCCCACCTCCACCCACCTCCGCCCACCTCCGCCCTTCTCCGCCTCCGCCCACCTCCGCCTACCTCCGCCCATCTCCGCCCTCCTCCGTCCACCTCCGCCTACCTCCACCCTCCTCCGCCCACCTCCGCCCATCTCCGCCCACCTCCGCCCGACGACTGGCGAGCTACTTTCTCTGCTCCTTTGTTGTTGTTGTGATTTTACTAAAATTTAATATCTTCCCTCCTCTCTCGCCACAAGGAACGAACGCCAGAACCCGAGTTACAAATCCTACACACAATCACACCCTGAAGGCACGACGGCCATGACACCGACTCAAGTCATACATACACATACACAGCACCCATACACAAATGTACACACTCAACGCACCAGTGCTACTACATACACTCAACTCATACATGCATACATACATACACAGAACCCATACACAGATGGACGCACTCAAAACACCACCACCAGTATACCGCCTCAACCAATCTTCACAACACCCACACACACATACACATCACATACATATATATATATATATGCACACTACACATACCCACTCACCCACATCCACACTCACCCACATACACACGTCTACACCCACACATACACACATACACCCACTCACCCACACACCCAAAATCACCAACATACACACAACTACACCCATACCCACACACATACACCCACTCACCCACATACACATGCCTACACCCACACCCACATACATACACCCACTCACCCACACCCACACTCACCCACATACACATACACACATATACACCCACACATACACACATACACCCACACACCCACACCCACACCCACACCCAAACACCCATAGACATCTCCACTGAACCAAGTTTCACCAATCACACAATGGCATGGAATCCCAGCATGCCTTGGTTCTTCCTCCCAGAGTCGCGCGTTCACGTGACCTAATTAGGGCGGAGTTCACCGATCACTTCACGTGTATGTTACACCCCCAATACACAAAACTAATTCTCAAAACGTCTGACCCCATTCTAAAACGGCGTAGAACGTGGCCGCCAACAATTTTGAACATGCTCAAAGTTCTAGAGCACCCTTCCATCCTTGCTCATTCATGCAGTTCATAAAAAGTGAGTAAAACATTGCCACTATCTTCACTACGTTCGCACACAGTTTGAGCCCGTTCTGCAATATTTTCAAGAATGTAGTAAGAACTACTTTGGTCTGATGGGGGTATTAAGTGAGGATTACGTCACTGAGAGTGGTGTGGCCATATTTCCCGTTCATCAGGTCTCGCTGCCAAAACCAACTTGCAAAGCACAGTGAAAGAGGGACGAAGACAAGGTGGTGGGAAGACAACATCAGCAAATAGACAGGCGTGGAGTTGGGCAAGTCCCAGAGGGCAGTGGAGAACTGCGGGAAAATGGAGAAAACTGGTAGCAAAGTTATCGATGGTGCACCAACGACCCTGTCACACCTTACCGGATTGAGCAACGGACTTAACCGGACAAACAATTGTCTAGTCCGGTGGTGTTCGGTATCAAAATGTACCGAAATGTGTCAAAATATTGTGCTTTCAATGGACAAGGAACATACATTAACGAACAGCCACTGGATGATAACCGGAAGATAACCAGACGACACCGGATAACCACGGACAAGCAATGGTCAACCGACGGGCAAAAACCAAATTTCAAACGGACGGACCAAACATCAAATGGCCACGTACCGGACTGACGCGCCGAAAACATATAAAAACCCGACGGACCCAATTCCCGCAACACCATCAACAGACTCTGCAGGAAGCAAAGTGGAGATGTAATGGATGGGTACTGGACATGAACCGGACAAAACGGACAAATCGGAGTAAACGGACTTAAAATGGACACCAACCATACACATCAGTCCGGCGGTGTCTTGTACAAGTTTTGTGCTTGTTCAAATCTTGACACCATACACACCGGACACCGCCAGACAGATAACAGACACGCCGGACGCCAACCATATATAAACTGTACATTGCCGTATTTCACCGGACAGTGTCTGGTTTCTGTCCAGTTCCTCAATCCAGTGAGGTGGGACTGGGCCTTAAGGGACAGAAGATGATGATGATGATACCCAAGGGCGAGATACAGTAGCCAAGACGTGAACTAAAAGTGATCCCAGCTAAGAGTGAACAAATGTCGGAGCATTGTCCATGAGTTAGAAAACTTCCAGAAGTCAGTCCTGCAAACCCCAAACTCATCCAAAGTTGAGGCAACTTCAGTTAGTTTTGAAAGTGAGCAGAGTGACAGTTGGCTCACGGTAGAGGAGGCGGGGGAGAAGAGAATGCCGCCCCGCAGCAAATAACATGGACGTTAAGGTGGTTAGAGAGAAACATTTTAGGGGCTGCCATTATTTATATCCACATAATAAAGTATATATTACATAAACATAGCTACAGTACAGTAATGAGAAAGAACATTAAGGTAGTGGCTTGAGTAGTTTAATCTCTGGCAAGGGATTACATGCCTCCAGTGAGACTGATACTGGTCAACATCCGGTGGAGGCGAGGTGGGCCTAGATGGCGCCACCGGTACAGTGTTGCATCTTATGGAGTATAACATAATCATAATATTATTAAATATTCCCTTCCATATCTTTTTACGTACATAATACATTATACATCATAAAGTCCAGACATAACTGGTATCCAAGTGGCCAGAGCCACTCGCAGGTGGCGCCCGTGTGGCCAAATCGGTAACTACGCACTGGATTTGTAGATAGTATATATTATTAGTCCAATGACAAATATATATAGCACAGGGATCTCAGGTGTGATAGTGTCCTTGTTTAGATTTCCATAATAATTTATAGAGCACATTTATCCTTAGACATCTCAAGATTAAAAACTTCCTCCACTGCAACTGACACAGGTGCGAAGATGGTGGCGCCACCTGTACAGATTGGTAGGACATGTATAGATTATCTATAGGTTCCCTTCCGTACATTTATACTCCCATAGTACATTGTGCTTCACATATATATACACTTGTGAAGTGGGCGAGACTACTCGCCTTGTGGCATTCACGGGCGTGCGCCGATTAACCCGTATTTGGAAATACGGGCTACTCGCCATGGCAGACCGCGAATGCCAAACATCCACGGGGCACCGGGTTTCCGGCCGTAAAGCGTTGCTAGGAGATGCAAATTGCGACTCGCCTGGCAACGAAAGGGGGTCGGACGTTTGGACCCAGACCGATCAGACGTATTTAATGACGCTCTGATGTTTTAGCCGAGTTTTAGGCCTATTTTATCGAAATTCTAAACTTGTTTGTAATTAAACATTAGGGGAGGGGTTTACTTGATGTTCCTACGATATGTGCTGCAAACGAATGTTAGTTTGGTTAAGAATAAACAAAGCCGTGAGCTCTTGGAAAAGTAAATTGGAACGTTCCTTGCATTCTTTACTATCCTCCAGTTTTCTATGGAGTAAACCGCTATGGTCGAACTTAACATTGGATTGCTTTATATATATAATTAAGGGCCTTGGGCCTATCTAGGCCTTATGCAGCTACTTAGCCCATCTGCGGGGAGATTATAACAGACATATGAACAGAATTATCGTATAGATCTTTTGGCTAAAATAAGACAGTAACGTAGGCTGATTATCAGCGGCAGTGACGCTAGCGCATCTGCTTAGTTCTGGATCAATTTAAACATATTAAATACACCGTAAGGCGAGTAGGCCAGCCAGTTAGTTGAAATAACGAAGTAATTCCTTTCGGCCGATAAATACGGGAGGGGGGGCAAAACTCTGTATTTAGACAATACTCTGGCTGGCCGACTTTAGCCCGGGAAGGACACCGATGGACACGGACTACCTGCAGATGGGACGAGGGGCAGCGGCGGCCTGCGGCCGGCCCAGGAAATTCACATGGAAATAATTATATAAATTAACACGAAGGCTCGCCTTAAGCGGGGGTGGATTAGCCCAACGGTTAAACTTGTATAACAATTTATGATCTTGCATAAGTTGAAGCTTGCAAGTTTTCTTAGTTGTATCTCTGAAGAGAGAAAAGGTTTTCTCATTGGAGAACAATACCACAATATCATTAGTGACGTCACAACTGTAGCTCCAGTGACGTCATTGTCCGCCTCCCTCTCCCTCTCTCTGTTTGATTTGTTGCTGACAGACAGGGTCCGAGGTAGTGGGTGTGTTGTGGGTGTGGTCTGGTTGTAGGTTGGGTGTGGTGTGTGAGTGTGTTACGCATGTGGTATGGGTGTAGTGTGGGTGTGGTGTGTGGTGTGAGTGTTTTGTGGGTGTGTTGGGGTGTGCTGTGGGTGTGGTGTTGGTGTAGTGTGAGCGTGGGTATGTTGTGGATGTGGTATAGGTATTTTGTTTGTGTATTGTGGGTGTATTATGCATGTATTGTGGGTGTGGTGTGTGGGTGCAGTGTGAGTGGTAAATGGGTGTGGTGTGAGTGTGTTGTGGGTATGTTCTGGGTGTGGTGTATGCATAGTGAGGGTGTGATGTGGGTGCAGTGTAGTGTGGTGGGTGTTGTGTGATGTGTGTGTTGTGGATGTGGTATGGGTGTGATGTATGTGTGGTGCGGGTGTTGTGTGTTGTGTGTTGTGTGAGTGGCGTTTGTAGTGAGAGCATGATATGGGTGTTATGTGAGCGTGGTGTGGGTGTGTTGTGTTGTGGGTGTGGGGTGTTGGGTGTGGGTGTTTTGTGGATGTGGTGTGGGTGGGATGTATGTGTGGTGTGGGTGTGGTGTATTTTGTGTGGGAGTGGTGAGTGTAGCGAGGGTGTGATGTGGGTGTTATGTGAGTGTGGTTTGGGTGTGGTGTGTGTAGTGAAGGTGTGATATGGGTGCTATGTGAGTGTGGTGTGGGTGTATTGTGGAAGTGGTGTGTTGTGGGTGTGTGGTGTGGGTAGCGAGGGTGTGATATAGGTGTTATGTTAGTGTGGTGTGGGTGTGTTGTGGGTGTGGTGTGGTGTGTGTGGGTCTGTTATGGATGTGGTGTGGGTGTAATATGGGTGTTATGTGAGTGTGATGTGGGTGTGTTGTGGGTGTGATGCATATGTGGTGTTGGTGAGTTGTATGTCTGGTGTTGGTGTGGTTGTGATGTGTGCTCTGTGGGTGGGTGTGGTGTGGTGTGTGTGAGTGTGTGTGAGTGTGTTGTGGATGTGATGTGGATGTGCTCTGGGTGTGGTGTGAGTGTGGTGTGTTTTGCATGTGTGTGCTATGGATGTGATATTGGTGTGCTGTATGTGTGGTGTGGATGTGGTGTGGTTGTGATGTGTGTATTTGTGCGTAAACTCAGTGCTATGGGTGAGTGTGAGTGTGGTGTGTTATGGATGTGATATTGGTGTGCTGTATGTGTGGTGTGGATGGGGTGTGGTTCTGATGGGTGTACATTGTGCGTAAATTCAGTATGTTGGAGGCGTGCTATGGGTGAGTGTGAGTGTGTAGCCAGCCTGTGTTGTGGACGTAGCCAGGGGATGTTAGGGACGTGCTGTGTGTCTGTAGCTGTGGGTGTGTAGTAGGTGTTGGTGTGTGGGTTGGTACTTAGGAGTCTTGTTCTTCTAGCTCCACACTAATTATTGCTATCAGGGCGATGGACAGCCACTCTGCTCGACAGCAGCATCTGTTAATGCTTGATGGAGATTACATCGCAATGCCAGTGTTCTCTAACTTCTACAGCTCTCTTTTGTTGACAGCAGACAGAAAACAATGAGCGATATGTGGGGGCTGTCGGCAGGCATTACAATCACCTACATGAAGCATCTATCGATTGGGGTTGATTTCATATTATGACAGGCAGCGACTTTTGAGAGTACGCGCTTCCCTTTGATTTTGCGACATTAGTTGATTAAGCGAGGGAACTTTAGATCACAGACTATGAGAGGCTTTGAGGAAATTCATTCGCCAGGAGTTGGTGTGCTAAATTTGTATAATCTGATGATTTTGAGTTTTTCCGCCATTTATCTGAGATAAATACATTAAGAATGATCTATAATTTAATTTGCTTTAGTTCTAAGTAATTTATTAATGGTTAGCTTTGGGCCGTTTAGATATTACCTTAGATGTTGCCAGGATGTAAAACTCCAACAACCAACCAGGCACCTTTGGAGATATTTCAAGTGTAAACATGTCAAATTGATTTTGGCAAGCACGTACAAATTCTGACACCCGTCGGTTTCAGCAGTAACAGGCTCTATTAAATTGACGTGGCACACCCTTCTATACCTGAGCAGATGTTTAGGAAATGCACCAGTATTTAATTTGGATATGGGTAATCAAATGATCTAGATAAGTGTTTTGGTTTCGAAGATTTGATGCTCTATTTCGAAGTGTACAGCTTTTACGGCGTGACATTTCAATCGTGGACAATTAATCTTCCCCATTTCACAACTCCTTGTGCCATCATTATGCACTGTACAATGCCCGATGTCAGGCTAGGCAGGGACAAGTGTAAATTTGGTCAGTCATTGGTTTGACTCGGCCGGGGTTCGAACTCGGGCTTCCAATGCCAGGACCTTCCAGAAGTGGAGGGCGCTTACCCACTTCTATCATGCCATCTGGTTTGATTTGGTTTGATTTGATTTGATTTGATTTGGTCAGATTTGGTTAGATTTGGTTAGATTTGGTTAGATTTGGTTAGATTTGATTAGATTTGGTTAGATGTGGATAGATGTGGTTTGATTTGGTTAGATATGGTTAGATTTGGTTAGATTTGGTTAGATTTGGTTAGATTTGGTTAGATTTGGTTAGATTTGGTTAGATTTGGTTAGATTTGGTTAGATTTGGTAAGATTTGGTTAGATTTGGTTAGATTTGGTTAGATTTGGTTAGATTTGGTTAGATTTGGTTAGATTTGGTTAGATTTGGTTAGATTTGGTTAGATTTGGTTAGATTTGGTTAGATTTGGTAAGATTTGGTTAGATTTGGTTAGATTTGGTTAGATTTGGTTAGATTTGATTAGATTTTGTTAGATTTGGTTAGATTTGGTTTGATTTGGTTTGATTTGGTTTGATTTGCTTCGATTTGCTTTGATTTGGTTAGACTTGGTTAGATTTGGTTAGATTTGGTTAGATGTGGTTTGATTTGGTTAGATTTGGTTAGATTTGGTTAGATTTGGTTAGATTTGGTTATATTTGGTTAGATTTGGTTAGATTTAGTTAGATTTGGTCAGATTTGGTCAGATTTGGTTAGATTTGGTTAGATTTGGTTAGATTTGGTTAGATTTGGTTAGATTAGGTTAGATTTGGTTAGATTTGGTTAGATTTGGTTAGATTTGGTTTGATTTGGTTTGATTTGGTTTGATTTGCTTCGATTTGCTTCGATTTGCTTCGATTTCTTGAGGAAAAACTTACAGCCGTTTTTCTCTTTTTTGTTGTTCTATTTTTGTATTACAGTTGAATAACATTTTTTCAGCATGTTCTTCCAGCATTAGCAATACTGGTGCATATGAAGTATTTATGGATGAGATTGAGATGATGAGAAGGTATGAACAATGTACACAATAGCAGGTTGAAGTCAGACATTATAAATATTATGGACATCTTATTTTGTACATGGAGACAGGAGAATAGCCATTTACCTTCGTCCTATATCATTGATTTGCTGATCATACCTGCGAGGAGACATTAATACGATGGGTATGACTTATTGTTACAGGTAGTAGTAGATTTATGACCAGGGTGCTTCCTAATCTGAGCATCACTTATGTGAGGTCATAGGTTCGATCCGTAGTATAACCAAAAAAGAACAATGACCTCAGAACTTCAACAACGGGATCAGACGGGATGGCCGAGTGGGTTGGAGCGTCCGTCTCCCGTGCTGGTAGATCGTGGGGTCGTGGGTTCGAGTCCCGGTCGAGTCAAACCAATGACTTTAAAATTGATACTTGTCGGTTCCTAGCCAGGCGCTCGGCATTATTAGGATAGGGCAAGGACTGGTTAGCTCAGTGTCAGGATAATGTGACTGAGTGGGATATCAGGTCATGGTGCCGGTGGCCTGGTTTCCCAGTGGGACAGCACTATAAAGTCGCCATGAGTGCGCACTGTCACAAGTCGGTACCCGTCCTGATATGACCTTAGATGTTGCTAGGACTTAAAACAACAACAAACAAAAACAACAAACAACAAACAGAACTTCAACATTTACCAGACGGGATGGCTGAGTTGGCCAGAGCGCTGGCTAACTTCCAATGCGGGATGTCAAGGTTTCGGACCAAGACCAACGGAAACTAATTCATCATCATCATCATCATGCTGTCAGTCGCAATGCGACAAAGACTGCTTATATTTCTTAACCGCCACTACTTTGTGTGGTTGTGCATTTCATAAAAGCTGCTTGCAAAGTGTTGAAGTGCTGTTGGCTTTTGCAAGTTACTAGCAGCACTCTCTCGTGGAGCAAATAGAGGTCTCACACCGGCAAGAATACGTCAAGACAGGTGAAACTAATTAATGACTTAGAAAATTGATACTTGTCGATACCCAGCTGGCACGAGGCATTAATACGATAGGACAAGGACTGGTTTTCTCAGTATCGGTGTAATCGGGCTTGAGTGGGATATTGAGTCATGGTGCTGATGATCTGGTTTCCGAGTGGGGCAGCACTATAAAGACACCATGAATGTGCATTGTCACAAGTCGGTAGCCATCCTGATATGACCTTAGATGTTGCCAGGACGTAAAACGACAACAACCAACCAATTGTGTATGTTACTTAGTAACATCTATAATTTGTCGGTATGGAGCCAGTCTTTTGGATCATACTCATGTCGCGTCGCAGAACACGTAGAGATATCAGAACTGTATTATCGGCATACAGTTGTAAATTGTCAGTCTGGAGCCAGTCTTCTAGATCCTTATCGCATCATGTTTTTTTTTTATTAGAATGAGTAGATAACTGTATTATCGGCAAAGATTTGTAATTCTTGTTCGTCTGGAGTAAGTCTTCTAGATCATTATCACGTTGTGTCCCATCACATCGCATTGTTATCAGAACGAGTATATGTCCCCGAGAGCTCCTCATATAACCTCGTCACTGCGCTGCATGGCGGCCATTGTGGTTCCGGTGTTGCTGGTACCCGGCGTGCTGGGTGTCCGGTTCGCGGCGGGACGCTGGGCAACAGCGACCGTAAAAAAATGAAAGCTTGTTATATTTAACAACGCCTCTAGAGCGCATTGATTTTAATCATCGGCTATTGGATGTCAAACATATGGTCATTCTGACATATTTCTTTAGAGGAAACCCGCCGGCTCCACACAGGCTACTCTTTCCGATAAGCAGCAAGGGGTCTTTTATAAGCACTTTCCCAAAGACAGGACAGCACATACCACAGCCTTTGATGAACCCGTTGTGGAACAGTGGTTGGATAGTGACCCCAAGTTACCAGTCGGTTTCACCAACATTCCATCTATCCACCGCCCAGTCACAAACTATTCACAGACCTCTTCTTTGTTTGCTGTGAGTTTTTACATCCTGGCAAAACGTTTCTAAGGTCATATCAGGAAAGTTTGTACCGACTTGTGACAGCGCGCACTTGTGGCAACTTTATAGTGCTGCCCCAACTGGGACATCATGCAGGCTGCTGGGACTAGGACCTATTATCCCCCTCAGTGGCATTATCGTGCTATGTACATATATATATATATATATTCTGATGATGAATCAAATTAATGTTTGCAAAAAATAAAATTAAAAAAACAACAAAAAACGCAATTAGAGCGGACACAAATGTCGTCTGCCTTTCTCCCTCTGTCAAAGCAGCCCAGCCTGACTGCGCTGGTTCCGGGCGTGTCCGAGCCCACCAACGGAGTGCAAACCGGACACCGCGCTGCGGGACGCCGGGAAACACCGCCCGCCGCCCGCCGGTCACGTGACTGCCCTCCCGACACACCCACACCCACCCAGACACCCACATCCATAGACGTAGGAAGGCGCGTGCCGCGCGGCGGCCGTCAACAATCCCCCGCGCCCCCCCCTCTCCCTACCCCGCCCGCATATTCGCTGGTGGCCGGCAGGGTGGTTGGTGGGGGAGGGGGGGGGGGCCGAGAACAAGCGCCGACCACCACTCGACCCTCAACGCCCGGCATCTGCGACAGTGTGAGGCGAGGTGAGAGTTAATGTTAATGTTAATGTCGCCGGGTTTGTGCGTGGGGGGTGGGGGGAGGGAGCGAGAAGGGAGGAGCGGAGGGGATTGGTGAGGGCCGGGGTGGGGGGAAGGGGACGTGGGTTAGAGGTTTGGAGGAGTTGAGAGTTGAGAGATTTTTTGCGGTGCTTGTCTGGCGTTTGCTTTTACGGGAAGCGGGTCCGAGTGAGGGAAGGGCCGAATTGAGCTAATTTCGTGTAAGGCGTAGGCTTCTATTTTGATAGATGTCGTGACGGGAGGGGAGGGGGGTGAGTGGTGGGAGGGGTGAGAGGTGGGAGGGGAGGGGAGGAGGTGAGTGGGTGGGGGTGGGGGGGGAGGGGGTGAGAGGTGGGAGAGGAGGGAGGGATAGTGGAGTGAGTGGTGGGAGGGGGAAGGGATAGGGGAGTGAGAGGTGGGTGAGGAGGGGAGGGGTGAGTGGTGTGGGAGGGGCGGGGGAGGGGAGGGGGGAGGGCGGGTTGTGGCGGGCTTTTGGTTTACGTTATGAAAAGAGGAGCGGGAGGGGATGGGAAGTGAATCCACTGTTCACCCTGGTTGTACGGCGGGTGAGTGGGTTGGTTGGGGTGGGGGTGGGGAGGAGGGTGTTAGCTGGGAGCGAAGGCGGAGGTGGGGGAGGAGGGGAGGGAATGGGGGGGGGGATATTGAGGGAGCGGAGAGGGACTGGGGGATGGTTGGAGGGTGGTGAGTGGCAAGAGCGAGGAAGAGGGGAGGTGGGAGAGGAGGGTAGAGGTGGGTGCGGAGGGAGAGGTGGGAGAGGATGGTAGAGGTGGGGAGAGGAGGGTAGAAGTGTGGGAGCAGGAGGGTAGAGGTGGGTGAGGAGGTAGAGGTGGGGGAAGAGTAGAGGGGGGATGAGGGAGTGAGAGGAGGGAGAGGAGGGTAGGAGAGGATGTGACAGGGTTCGAGGTGGGTGAGGGTGGTAGAGGTGGGAGAGGAGAGGAGGATAGACGTGGCGAGCGGAGTGTAGATGTGGGAGCGTGTCGTGTGGGTTGGTGGAGGAGGGGTAGAGGTGGGAGACGAGGGTAGAGGTGGGTGAGACGAGGGATAGAGGGGTGTGAGGAGGGAAGAGGTGGAGAGAGAGGGTAGAGGTGGGAGAGGAGGGTAGAGGTGGAGAGGAGGGTAGAGGTGGGAGAGGTGGGTAGAGGTGGAGGAGAGGGTGGTAGAGGTGGGAGAGGAGGGTGAGGTGGAGAGGAGGGTAGAGGTGGGAGAGGCGGTGTAGAGGTGGGGAGGAGGGTGGAGGTGGGAGAGGAGGGTCGGTGGTCGATGTGGGTGAGGAGGGGAGAAGTGGGTGAGGAGGGTAGAGGTCGGAGAGGTGAGGGTTTAGAGAGGTCGGAGAGGAGGGTAGAGGTGGGTGCGAGGGAGGGTAGAGGTGGAGAGGTGGGTAGTGGGTAGAGGTGGGTGAGGAGGGTAGAGGTGGGAGAGGAGGGTAAAGGTGGAGAGGAGGGTAGAGGTGGGAGAGGAGGGTAGAGGTGGTTGTGAGGTAGGTGAGGAGGGTAGAGGTGGGTTGAGGAGGGGTAGAAGGTGGAGAGGCGGGTGGAGGATGGAGAGAGGAGGGTAGCGGTGGGAGATGGCGGGTTAGAGGTGGGAGAGGGGGGTAGAGGTGGTGAGGGGTTGAGGAGGGTGAGGTGGGTGTGGAGGTAGAGTTTGTGGGTTAGGAGGGTTAGGGTGGGAGAGGAGTGTGGGAGGTGGGTGAGGAGGGTAGAGGTGGGAGGGGAGGGTAGAGGTGGGAGAGGGGGTGAGGTGGGTGAGGAGGGTAGAGGGGGTGAGGAGGGTAGAGGTGGGAGAGGAGGGTAGAGGTGGGAGAGGAGGGTAGAGGTGGGAGAGGAGGGTAGAGGTGGGAGAGGAGGGTAGAGGTGGGTGAGGAGGGTAGAGGTGGGAGAGGAGGGTAGAGGTGGGAGAGGAGGTAGGGTGGGTGAGGAGGGTAGAGGTGGGGAGGGAGGAGGGGTAGAGGGGAGAGGGGGTAGAGGTGGGAGGGAGGGTGGAGGTGGGAGAGCGAGGGTAGAGGTGGGGGAGGGGATAAGGTGGGAGAGGAGGGTAGAGGTGTGAGGAGGAGGGGTAGAGGTGGGTGAGGAGGGTAGAGGTGGGAGAGGAGGCTAGAGGTGGGAGAGGAGGGTAGAGGTGGGAGAGGAGGGTAGAGGTGGGAGAGGAGGGTAGAGGTGAGAGAGGAGGGTAGAGCTGGGAGAGGAGGGTAGAGGTGGGAGAGGAGTGTAGAGGTGGGTGAGGAGGGTAGAGGTGGGAGACGAGGGTAGAGGTGGGTGAGGAGGGTAGAGGTGGGAGAGGAGGGTAGAGGTGGGAGAGGAGGGTAGAGGTGGGTGAGGAGGTAGACGTATGTTGACCTACGTTAAAGGCAGTGGGAACGTACAGTCCGCTGTATGGATAACCTATGCCTAACGTATGGATAACCTATGCCTAACATACGTCCAATGTACGTTTAACGTTTCTCCAGCGGGTCTTGACGTATGTAATGTATGAGGCGTAGTTCTGGCTATCGAATAACGTATATGATGTTCATCGGCATTCTGTGAACGTACCATGAGCGTAATTCGAGCATTTTTTGCTGGGAGGTACGTTAGCCATACATTGGTCATACATTGGCCATACGCTATGTATACGGTATGTATACGTCCAACTTTGTCCCCCATGCCGAAAAGTTATATTCTTCTTGACGTAAAAAAGTGATTTCATGCATTGGCCGCGCGCTTGCGAGATGAGTCGTAATGTCACAGGGCCTTTAGTCTTTGGGAATGAGATGATGAGGCGACATGGACAATATTAGTCATACAAGTTAGAAGCCCGGCATCCAGTTTCACTGAGGTTGTGGGGTTCTTTGATGTGTTTATGCTTTGGACAACTGTTGGAGGAGACTCAGTCGGCTTCACATAATCAAGCCAGACGCGGTGGTCAAATCGATAGAGCGCGGGCTTCTTGTGCGGGAGATCGGGAGTTTGGTTCCCGGTCGAGTCAAACCAATGACTTATTACATTGATACTTGTCGCTTTCCTAGCCTGGTGCTCGGCATTAATAGGATAGGGCAAGGACTGGTTGGCTCAGTGTGTCAGGATAAGGTGATGGAGTGGGGTATTAGATGATGGTGCTGGCAGCCTGAATTCCCAGTGGGGCAGCACTATAAAGTCACCATGAATGCGCACTGACACAAGTCGGTACCCCTCCTGATATGACCTTACTAACAGGAGCCATTCTAAGGTGCTACAACATAAACCAACGGTATGACATGTTTACCATTTGGTTAAAATATTTAACGGGTAGCAAAATTTCATTCATAACAAAACAAGCCCTTAAACTGTGAATTCTTGGAAGCATATTTTAATTTGTCAAGAGATGCTGCTTTTCTCAGGTCCTCTGGAAATCTATTCCATAAAGTGGGAACATTCAACATGGAAGGTCCAAACGCCACACGATTTACGTCCAGACACAGGGCCCTGTATCTGGGCCATGTACTAATTGATAACTGGCTGGATGAGCTCAGAGTTTTGGATGAACAGATAGTCTGGTTATTTAGTATATGTGATGTATAAGCATTATGCGAGTATAAAGCTGCGTAAGGGATTATATATATATGTTATTACTCTGTACTACTTTATAACACACTATGTTATCGACCAATCGTCTCTCTGTATCTATTTACCTCCTACCACAATGCACTTCGAGCCGCGCTTCCGCCGCCTCCACTGTCACTTGCGACCTGAATTTTATATAGGCAGGGGCAACGGGTTTAATTCAATAGGCTCTTTTACTGCAGTATACAGGGATTAGGCAGGGATATACAGGGATATCCAGAGAGAGGCAGAGAGAGACAGAGAGATACAGATAGAGACATAGAGAGACAGAGAGAGACAGAGATGGAGAGAGACAGAGACGGAGAGAGACAAAGAGAGACAGATAGAGACAGAGAGAGACAGAGAGAGACAGGGGAGACAGAGGGGGACAGAGAGACATATAGAGGTTGAGAGAGACAGGGACAGGGTAAGGGAGACAGAGAGAGACAGAAAGAGACAAAGAGACAGTAGACAGGGAGAGACATAGAAAGACACAGCGAGACAGGGAGAGAAAATGAGATAAAGTGAGAGACAGGGAGAGACAGGGAGAGAAACGGAGAGACAGGGAGAGACAGGGAGAGACAGGGAGAGACAGGGAGAGAAAGGGAGAGAAAGGGAGAGACAGGGAGAGACAGGGAGAGAAAGGGAGAGATGCAAGGAGATAAATGGAGAGAAAGTGAGAGACAGGGGGAGACAGGGAGAGACAGGTGGAGTCAGGGAGAGACAGCGAGAGACAGGTGGAGACAGGGAAAGACAGTGAGAGCCATTGAATGAAAAGGAGAGACGGGAGACACAGGGAGATACAGGGAGATACAGGGAGAGACAGGGGGAGACAGGGAGAGACAGGGAGAGACAGGGAGACATAGAGAATCAAGAGACAGAAAATAAGAGAAATGAGGGAAACCATATAAAATACTTTAAAAAAAAAGTAAATGACAACAACAACAAACGAAAGCAGCAACAGCACTGCATCCAAACTCACGACCAGACAAAGATGGCGCCAGTGAATAAAGAGTCCCGTGACTAATGAAGACCACGTGACCCCCCGTGGGTTCAAGGCCACGTGGTCAGGTGGTCACGTGGTCTGCGGTCTTTGGGAGGTGTGAGTTTACTTAGAGAGCGTCCTGCTCGTCGCCATGGTAACACCCGGCAACACCCTGGAGACGCCGCTAGGTGCGATGGGGCACTTAGAGGAGTGGGACGGGGGAGGCTCTAGGGAGGGGTGGGGGTGGGGGGAGGAGGAGGTTCATTGAACTTCAAAATGGACTTTCCGGGAAAACTCGCTTTAAAATGGTAATATTTGCGAGCAATAACAAAACGCGTAATGCCTCTTATTATTTTTGTTTGTTTGTATGTTAGTTGATTAAGCGGGGGAAATTTGAATCACGGGGAATTGGTCTTCCTCATTGCACTGCTCCTTACGCTATTCTAGTGATGCCGAATATCTGACATCTGAGGAGGTGACAAGTATAACATTTTAGGTTATTGGTTCGAAACTTGGAGTTTGAATCGCATGACCTACCAAAGTGTGAGGCGGGCGCTCAACTCATTTGGCCATCCTGTATGGTTATTACTGGTATTGTTATTAATAATATTATTTATATCATTATTATCATTGTTATCATTATTATCATTATTTGTAATGCATGAAAAATAGTGCAAACACTACTATCACATAGAGTAAATTTGATTGTTTTTAAATATACCATATAACCTATATGCAGGTATAACAGGTATAGCAATACCTCAGGGAGTTTGACGCCCCTGCCTTGCAGAGTTGTAAACCACTGCCTTGTGGTACAGGTCCTTGACAGAACCGAAGGCTAAGGGAGCAAACCCTAAACAGAAAACCATGTCACTGTGGCAGCATTAAGGGCGGTTGATGTATGGAACTCCCAACATCTCCCGACCAGCCACTGCAGGGACAAATAGTTTTGCGCCTGTCTTGACATGTTCTTGCCGGTGTGAAACCTCTATTTGCTCCCGAGAGAGTAGTGCCGCTGGTAACTTGCAAAAGCCAGCAGCACTTCAACACTTTTGCAGGCAGCTTTCATGAAATGTATACCAATGAGAAACCTGAAGCTGAGAGACATTAAGACCGACTCATGGACGCAACTCTCACAGCAGAGAGCTAAATGGAGAGCGGCAGTCAAGTAATGAAAGCAGTCTTTGTCGCATCGCGACCGACAGCATGATGATGATGATGATGATGATGATGATAACCTATCTAAGTCCATCCTGGAAGGCCATGTGTGACGTCACAAACTACTACTAATAACCATGGGGACTCAGAGTCTAAAGCCCTGGTCACATAGATGTTAGTGGACATAGGTGAACGTAGTGGAGGCTAACGTAGTTGAAAGTAGTTGAACCGAGTTGAACGTACCAGCATCCGTACTTGTCCTTGATGTTAACCTGGTAATAACTTGGGTGAGCCTTGATCTCCGATTTAATTTTTGGACATGTTCAAAAGAGCGGTATGTTAGAGGCTGAATTTCGAATGTAGTAGAAGGTAGTAGAGTGTACCTCTTAATGTACTCTAGCATACTCTAGCATACTTTGATGCATACAAAACCATGGCCGTTCCACGTCGTGCATGCAGTAAAGTATGCTGTATGCCTGATTGAACTTCAGTATGATTAGGCAAGTTATTAAATAGAGATACCGTTTGCCATCTGTGTGGGATAATAAATAATGTGCAATATGGTTTTTGCGCTGTTTTCTTACCAAGGTTCTTAAATAGCATTTACCCAACTCTGATTAGAGAGGAGAAATTGATCGCTGCATGCATTATTATTATTAGAGTTTGTAGATAATAGAATTAATTGAAATATGAAAATGCTGTACTTCATTGTAAAGTCCTGGTCACATAGCCGTTAGTGGACGTAGGTGAACGTAGTGGAGGCTAACATAGTTGAAAGTAGTTGAAAGTAGTTGAACATAGTTTAACATAGTTGAATGTACCGGCATCCATACTTGTCCTTGATGTTAACTTGGTAATAACGTGGGTGAGCTGTGACCTCCGATTTAATTTTTGGACATGTTCAAAAGAGCGGTATGTTAGAGGCTGAATTTTGGAAGTAGTAGAATGTTGTAGAACATAGTAGAACATACCTCTTAATGTACTCTAGCATACTATAGCATACTCTAGCATACTTTGATCCACACTAAATCATGGCCGTTCCACAACGCGCATGCCATGATCACATAGCCATTAGTGGACATAGTTGAACATAGTGGAGGCTAACGTAGTTGAACATAGTTGAACGTACCGGCATCCGTAACGTAACGTATTTATCTGTATCAGTCAGTGGGTTATCAACCAAAACCTGCCGTACCTTAACGTATTTCAATGTAGTTTAACAAATTTACACCTCGTTTGACCTACATTAGCCTCCAATACGTTCACCTACATTCAACTACGTCCACTAATGGCTATGTGACTAGGGCTTAAGTTGCATTTGTGAGGGTCGCCAACCATTACAGTTTCGCCGTAAGGTGTACAATATTTTGTCCCCCTCAGCACCTTACGCCAATCTTCCGGTTTTTCATATATTAATAGTATATCAATCTTATGGATAAATATATCCAAAACGCACCACAAAGCATCTAAGATATTAACATTTGGCTGGGGGAGTACCCCCATACCCCCAATATAACATCCCTTAAGATCTTATGATTTTCATTTTCTGGCAGCCCTAATTAGTTGAGAAAAACTATAAAAAAACTATAAAATTATGTCAAACAAATAAATGTAATTAAAAATAAATGTTTGTTTGGAATGAGCAGGTACACTCATTCATGGTCATTGCTGGGACAGATGGAACTGCATAGGGCTATTTACAACTTGGGTCTATTAGTTGAAGGATAGAGAAGTTTTAATTATTATTAAAAGCAGCTTTTAGTGCATTTTCAACGGCAGATTTTCATCATCATCAATCCACGAGGATGGTTTGGGCGCAACAGATGACTTTTCAACCAGTTTTCTGCATTTTCCCGCTGTTCAGCACCACCCTCTGGGACTTGCCAAACTCCAGGCCATTCCATTTCCTGATGTTGTCGTCCCACCTCTTCCTTTGTTCACCTTGTCATCTTCCCCTTTTAACTGTGCTTTGTCCGATGGCGAGATGCTTTTTTAGCCAGACATAATAAACGGGAAATATGGCCATACTGCATACCACTGCGGTTTGGATCTCAATATGATCATCAGGAGATCTTTGTGTGGTCCAATTGCCTGCTGGATTTTGGCAGACGTCTATGTTGCTAACATTTTTTTTTGTATGAAAGTGGGCGACAGCATAAGGGATTGGTCGCCTATTTATGGAGGACTAGAAATGTAGTTTAAATAAAAGATTTTTACCCGAAAATAATTGAAATTCTCCATAATGAAAGTGGACGTCAGCGTAAGGGATTGGTCGCCTATTTATGGAGGACTAGAAATGTAGTTTAAATAAAAGATTTTTACCTGAAGATAATTTAAATTCTCACTAACTCCACTTTTCATATGATCACATGATTACGGACCAATGAATAAAAGAGTAGGAATAAAAACAAATACATTTTTGTGGGTTTGATTCTGATGTTTATCTCCATTTTTGGATCGGTGTTTATGTGGTTTTTCTGCCTGAACTCTTATTCTTTCCACCACTCGTGGTCACGTGACCAAAGCTCGCTATTAGGGCAAGGTGTTTAGAAACCTCATAAAGCCCCCGACATCTGAGGGGAATCCATATTTGAACTGACACTCCGGGGTTTGTGTCTTACTTACAGTTCTAAGATTTAATGCATGGACAACCTATCACCACACTATCATGTCTGTTATTTGTGTCAGTGCAGCCAAGGAGTTTATGGCCCTGTAACATTACGACATATCTCGCCAGTGCGACGGCAACGCGGAAAATCACTTTTTTACGTTGAGATAGATCAAACTTTTCAGCGCGGGGAGAAAAGTTGGCATATGGCCAACGTATACAAACCTATGGCTAACGTACCTCCCAGCGAAAAATGCTCGAATTACGCTCACGGTACGTTCACAGAATGCCGGTGAACGTTATATACGTTATTCGATCGCCAGAACTACGCATCATATGTTACATACATCAAGACACGTACATTAGACGTACATTAGGCGTACGTTATCCATACGTTGTCAGTACATGGACTGTACGTTCCCACTGCCTTTAAAGTAGGTCAATGTAGTGCAACATAGTGCAACGTAGTGAACAACGTTTGACTAATGTACATCTAACATATATTGATGTACGCCTAGCACTTACATAATGTACGGCGGACGTAAATTCCACACATTGTCAAACGTTGTCGTGCGTCAAAAGTTTTGTGCATGCACAAAGCTTTGCCGACCCCTTGACGTGCGATGCTGTATCTCGACAAACGTTGACGTACATTGATGTATACCAACGCGTGCTTAACGCGCACGTAACACATACTGACGTATCCCGACATGGCAAAAAATCACATACGTCAGTGTATGTTGGCGCGAAGCATCATAATGTGACAGCACCATTAGTTGTTCGGACCAGATGGGATGACCGAATGAGTTGACCATCAGTCTCCAGCTTTGGAAGATCGGGGGATCGGAACCCATGGGTTTTGTGGGTTTGAACCCTGGTCCAGTCAAACCAATGACATACAAATTTATAATTGGCGCTTCCTAGCCAGGCGCTCTGCATTATTACGATAGGACAATGACTGGTTGGCTCAGTGTCAGGATAATGTGACTGAGTGGGATATCAGGTCCTGGTCCTGGTGGCATGGTCTCCCAGTGGGGCAGCACTATAAAGTCGCCATGTCATAAGTCGGTACCCATCCTGATATGACCTTAGATGTTGCTAGGATGTAAAACAACCTCAAACAAACGTTTACTTGTTCAATGAGGAACAAACAGTCAAGAAAGAATTATGTAGTAGTTTGCACTGACATCTCAGGCAAGTAGCAAACTACTAGGATCCACATAGACAGGGAGGTGTTGATAGGGTGATTGCATCAGGGAGCCTTGGTAGTGTAATGGTTAGCATGCTAGCCCCGGAATGGCAAGAAGTGTGGATTTGAAACGTGCTCTAAGTGTAATATTTCCAATTTGCGACCCGCATCCCCATACTGCTGTTACTGTGACCAGGATCCTGTACAAGCTATGCACTTCATGGTCGTTGAACTTACCTTGTTTATGTAGAAGTAAGTACCTTGCCTGTACGCCTGTAATTGTAAGCATTAAAATGATGTACAAATGTAACCGGCTTAAAAGACTTATGACTCCAAAGGGACGTATGTAGTAGCTTACACTGGCCTCTTCTGCAAGGAATCGCATAGACAAGTAGGTGTGGATAAAGTGATTGCATCAGGGAGCCTAGGTGGTGGAATACTTAGCACACCAGCCCCGGAAGTACGGGTTCGAATCCTTCTCGAGGCGCAATATTGCCCTTTTCATCACTACCATGACAATGCTTCACACAAATTAAACTATACTGCAACTCCAACTAAATGTGATGTATAAGAATTATGCGAGTATAACGGTGTGAAAGGGAATGGTCCCTATATGATCACCCATATGTTGTGTACTACTTTATGGGTGAGCCCTCTTCACAGGTGGGCCAGGTGGCGCCACCACTCCCAACCCTTCCAGTGGTGCAAAATACTGTCACTCGCGTACTGGAATTGATATTTATATGCAATAAGACAAGGTACCTCACGTTTGTCATTACAATCTAACTTTATTTCATGACGGTAGTCAAAACAAAATATACAATACAGTTTGGTGACAGAATATGTGATACTGATTGTAGTAAGCCTCCTCTCGTCTGTACAACAATAATTGGTAATGGTGTATACATACATACTTCCAATAAAGAATAAGTAAGTACTCTCACAATTGATCAGTAAGTAACCCCGGGATTCCATAAATAAGTACCTTACGGTGTTAAGTAAGTGACTTCACCTGCAAAGAAGGTACCGGTAGGTTGTTCGCAAAGAACTTCACATATTCAATAAATAAGTGCAGATATTGATTGCACAGGCAGACTTTGATATTGATGGTTAATATAAAGTAAACTCTTGTATTAATAGATTGTTACCTTCAGGTTTTTCTGAAATAGTGAGCACTGGTGTTGGTTGATAAATCAGAAGGGTCAGGGATCGATATATAAATAGCATTATCTATTGATGAATAAATACAATTAGGTATTGATGTAGAAATAAAATTGGGCATTGATTGACACATAAGTACAAATAGATATTGGTATATAAATTAAATATGTTATTGATATATGAATGAAATCTTGTATTAATATATATATTAATAATGTATTGATTCATATATATATATACATGAATCATGTATTGATATATATATATATATTAATCATGTATTGATATATATATATGAATCAATTATTGATAACGAATCAAATTAGTTATTGATAATCAATCAAATCAGTTGTTGATATATAAATAAAATCATGATTTGATATGATGTAATCATATTTTGATAATGAATTAATTTAGCTTTTTATATATTAATAACATCATTAATTAATAAATAAATAAAACTATGCATTTAAATAGAGTTATATGATCAGTTACTGATACTAAATAAATTGGACAGCGATTATTATAAATAAAATCACAAATGTATTATGAATAAATCAAACCATGCATTGATACATAACTTAGAACCAGTATGTCATATATAAATAAATTCAGATATAGACAGACAAATAAAATCAGGGAGTACCACAATTTAGTACAAAATGAGGTAGTAATGCGAAATATAACCATTATATGGATATAGATTGGTGGTGCTGCCTTTATTTAAATTATTTATTTATTATTTATGTTTCATAAACTCAGGTGAACACAACAAATATGTAAATAAGATTTTGTCTTCATAAATAATTATAATCTATTGTCGATAAATAGCTAATTTGGGTATTGATCAATAAGTAATATCAGGTATTGATTTCTTTGTTTGTTTGTTGTTGTTTTACGTCCCATCAACATCTAAGGTCATATCAGGACGTATTGATGAACAAGTATTGTATTGATACATAAGGATATTGATGAATAGACATTAATAACCCCAAACAAGTGTAAATAAGTAGTGTGATATACTGACAATTATGGTAACCCAGGTGTTTAAGAAGATAAATGAGTAACGTCAGTAAACAATATATGTAAATATGGAGATTTACAAATAGATGCAAGATAAAACCTAATCCATTAACAAAAATAACATAACTTAGCAACTTGGGCATATATAAATCGACTCAATAGAGACATAACTTCAAATAAAAAATATAGAACATAATCGTGGAAATTATTATTATTAAAGCTGTGAAAACACAGCGTTAAAGATTCCTGTAATGAAGTCAGTAGACCAGAGGTGATGACTGACAGGATCGGTGTTCCAGCGTCCTGTGTGTCAGCTCGTGCAATTCAAACCCTGAGTTTTAACCCTGGACGAGTCAAAGAAATGAGTTAAACTTGTATACTTAGTGCTAGCTCGCCAGGCGCTCTGCTTCACTGGGATAGGGCAAGGAGCAGTCGAATGATCGAGGCCAATTATCTGTGATTGAAATTTCTCATGTTTAATCAGATGAAGGTAAATAAAAGCATACACAATTTTAGTTTTTCTAGATTCTTTGTTAAATGTTCATTTGTAGTTGTGCATTTGGTGTTTTTTTTGTATAACCTATTCGTGTAGCCGTGTTGGTTTTATACCTAAGCTTGTCGCCAATTAATAATAATAATAATATGAGTCCATTGCTTATATATATAGATGACTTCTCCACACAATTTTGCACCAATAGCAACAGTGCACGTCACCAATATGGTGAAGCCTATATGAATTAGTAAAACAAAGAAAAATAAAATAAAATGTAAAAAACAGATTTTTTAATGTAAAAAAAAAAAAAGGACCAGTAGGTAATCACCATCAGTGCACAATAAAAGTAGTTGAAAATAATAACAAAATCACATATACTGACGGAAAATCGAGGCAAACACACTTTCCAACGGAACAAGTTCAAACATAGACATACAAATCACTGTCTTCAGAAAACTGACGGGACGCAGACCATTTGACTAGATTATTCTTAGTTGGAGTTAAATAAAATTACATTTTTTACCCACTTCCGGGTGTGTAGTCTACAACTGTTTTCCTTTTAGCGCATTGTCTGTAAAAGGTGCATGATATATATATATATGTATATATATATTAAGCAATAATGACAGTCATTCACCATGCAGTCTGTTCGTGACGTCATAATAAGGGCGTGTCATGCTTATCACGTCATAACACGCCATTTATGTATTTTCATCGGAAATTAGCACAAATTAAGTATACATTCAGCTGATGTGGGTTGTGCTTGGTATTATTATTATTATTATTATTATTATTATTGTCATTTTCCAAGTAGCCTTTCCATCATATTAATATTATTAATATTAATAATAATGATAATAATAACAATTATTACGACACTCCTCAATAATATTATGACTGTAATCCATATAAAATCGACACTTTCTATGGATATATTAAGCAAGGTCCTTGAAACAAATTCCAAAGCACACACATTTTTTGGGGGTGGTAGTTGGGTGGTGGGGGGTGGGGGTGGAGGTGGAGCAATGTGGAGGTCAGAGGTCAAGTGGCAATCCTCGGAATGTATTTATTTCCTTCAATAACATCCGGGTGTGTCACAAATTGTTCGGTGTCTGACTTGTTTCTCGTCCAGGCTGCGTTCCACTGTGGAATATTTCCCCCCCCCCCCCCCCCCCAAGGGACTGTTGTCTGTGGTTTATTTATAGCACAATTGCACGCGCAGACGACTAAAGTAGTGGTCGGAGAGTGACTGCAGCTTCGTCCGCGTAGATCAACGTTTAAATAGGTCAGTAGGTCACTTCCGCCCTGCCCCACGTGAAACTGAAAGTCGTCTGTTTCGGTTTAGGATTTCATTTCTGTGTTTTTCATTCCTAAGAGAGAGATAGCGGGGGGGGGGGGTATCTACTAGTTCCACCTCCCACTCACATCACTTTGACACACACACACTTCGACTATGATACAATGTCATGAATATGTACAATTAATTAATAATGTAATGTAGTTTGGTTGTTGTTGTTGTTGTTGAGGGGGGAGGGGGAGGGGAGGAGGGGGAACAGTTCAGGCGAGGATTGTGGGGGGAGAATAGTTCATAGTTCAAACCTGATGAGATGAAGTCTGGGTTTGAATCAATTTACGCTCAATCCCCCCCCCCCCCTAGCCCCTCCATGTTGTTGTCATAGAACGCCTCCAAGGTCAAGGTCAAGCAGAACGCCGTCTGAATGATCGTAGTCTGTCAATCCAGCCTCGAATCGACCAAATCAAAGATGGCGGCAGTTGGTAATAAATTTAAATTAAGTTAAGGGCGTTGGCCTGATTCCATTGTGGTTAGGACAATCAATCAATGTCAACTTAATTATCGATATAATTATATTTGTATATACACACATGCACACGTAATGGCGACCGTCGTCATTGTTAGTCTCTGAATTGAAAACTATCTCATCTAATGACGCGCGTAGCTCTCTCAATGACGCCGTTAAAAAAAAAAAATGACGTCATCGGGTCGGTCGGTCGGTCGGTAGGTCGTGACGTCACTAAGCGACGTCACTGTAACTGTCGACGTCACCTGACGTCACCGTCAACCATCTATGTCATAGCTCAACAGAACGGCGGTGGGGTTTAATGTTGTTGATGTTGTTGATGTTGTTGGTGTTGTTTGGAGAAGTTGATGCTGGGTGCCAAAGGGGGAACTCCCCCCTTCCCACTCCCTCCCCCCCACCCACCTCCACCCCTCTCCAGTGTTTGAGGGGGGGTGGGAGGGGAGGGGGGAGGGAGGTGGTGGGAGGGGGGAGAACGAGGCGCGGGCGGCGGGCTCAGTGGTGATGACGCCTCAGCTAGCCGCTAGCGTGTCATGACGTCATCACCGCCTACGTCACCGTCGTCATCGCCATCGCCATCGTTAACGTCGCCGTCGCCATCGCCATCAGTAGACCTCGACATGATTAGCCGTCGGGGTATAGTCGCTGTAGCCGCTGTGCTCACCCGTGTCCACCACCACTTCCGGTGGTTGCAGGCCGCGCGCGTGCGCGTTGCTCATGGGGTGACTTCCGGCCGTTCCCATCAGGATGGCGTCGTTGGGCATCATCTGCGGTTGCCCCATTGGGATATTCGGAGAGCGGCGCCCAAGGTAGGCCTGGCCCGGGCCTGGCGGCAGCCCGGAGAAAGGACCGCCGCCCGCCCCGCCCCCGCTCCCGACTCCGCCGCCGCCGCCGCCGCCGCTGATGACGCCGCCGCCGCCGGCCCCCGGCCCGTGCGGCCCCCAGGCTTCCCCCGGCGGGGTTCCTGGGGGCATCATGGGCACAGCTCCCATGTTGGGTTCATGGTCCAGCGGCTGTCCGGAGTAGATGTCGTCGGCGGGGCCCATGTGAGCCGGCAGGTCGACGTACTGGTCGTGGTCGCCTGGAGGAGTTGTTGGAAGGAAGAGAGAGAGAGAGGGTTTTACTAAGTTATTGCAGTTTTACACATTCTGGTAATATCTGAGGTCATATCATTTGTTTGTTTGCTTGTTTGTTGTTGTTTTATGTCCTAGCAAAATCTAAGGTCATATCATTACGGGTACCGACTTGTGACAGTGTGCACTCATGGCGACTTGTATAGTGCTGTCCTACTGGGAGACCAGGTTGGCAGCACAATGACCCACTATCCCACTCAGGCACATTATCCTGACACTGAGCTGACTAGTTCTTGCCCTATCCTAATAATGCCAAGCGCCTGGCTAGGAAGTGACAAGTATCAATTTTTAAGTCAATGGTTTGACTCGACTTGGGTTCGAACGAAAGGGAGAGAGAGGGGGAGAGCGGGAGAGAGGGAGAGAGGGAGGGGGGGGGGAGAGAGGGAGAGAGAGGGATAGAAGGTAGTGGGGAAGGATTATTTTCTTTTTTCTTGAAGATTTATACTGCCTATCATGGATAAATCTGAATAGTCTTGTTTTCACCATTAGACAGTTGGTCGAAAGAAAGCCTGAGGCTACACTTTTACCGACCCAAGGGATGTTTAACCTCCCACACCACAAGAAGAGTTCAAGTGCAAAACCCTGTAAATGCCAATCCAAAATTAGGATAAACATTAGAATCGAACCTTCAAAAAGTGGATTACTTTACATTCCTCCTGTTTTGCTCATCAGCTCATTGCTCCATCATAATGTCGTGTCAAGAAAAGTGGAATTAGTGAGAATTAAAATTATTTTCAGGTCAAAATCTTTTATTTTAATTAAATTTTTGGATTGGCGTTTATGGCCCTGTCACATTATGACACATCTTGCAAGCGCATGGCCAATGCGTGAAATAACTTTTTTATGTTGGGATGCATCTAACTGTTTGGGGTGGGGGCAAAGTATGGCCGTATACATAGTGTATGGCCAACAAGACGACCAACATATGGCTAATGCGCCTCCCGGTGAAAACTGCTTGAATTACACTCACGGTATGTTCACAGAACACCAGTGAATGTTATATATGTTATTCGATCACCAGAACTACGCCTCATATGTTACATACGTCAAGACATGGAGGAGAAATGCAAAAATTATGTTACACGTACATTAGACCTATGTTAGACGTATGTTAGATGTATGTTAGATGTACATTAGATGTACATTATCCATACTTTGTCAGTATGCAGACAGTACGTTTCCACTGCCTTTAAAGTAGGTCAACGTAGTGCAACATAGTGAACAACGTTTGTCTACCATACGTCTAACATACATTGATGTACCCCTAAAGTATACATAACATAGCGCCGACGTAAAATCCACACATTGTAAAACATTGTCGAACGTCGAAAGTTTTGTGCATGCACAAAACTTTGAGGACCCGCTGACGAACAACGCCATATCTCGACAAACGTCGACGTACATTTACATATACCAACGAGCGCCTAATGCATGCGTAATGCATAACGACGTATCCCGACATAGCGGCCAAAAATCACATACGTCGGCATAAGTTTGCGCAATGTGTCGTAATGTGACAGCACCATTACAGGGTTTTGCCCCTGAACTTTTCACATAGACATGGTATTACTATTAGATTGAGAGCAACTGGCCTTTGATGATGCTGTAAGTTATACACAATTGTTGAAATAATGTATGTAGTAGATGGCTGCGCGTCAACTGAAAGGCGCTAAAATAATAGGAGAGGCGACCATGAGACTATTACTGAAAGAATGCATGCATTAATTGAAAGTCACAAAACAAGGGGAACCATGAAACTATGACTGATTAGCAGCAACAAAAACTATTATTGGCCGCATTAATTCACCATCACAGAAAAACAAAAGAATTAAAATTAAGTTCAGAATAATGTCAAATAGCAATGAGGCTGGGGGATGTGGTTACATAAGGCATACAGTACTTATGCGTATATTATTATGCATGCAATTAAATATCTCATCTGCTATTGGTTGCTTGCTGTATCTACGTTTCCTTGCTAGATCCGGTCTCCTGTAACCTCCTCTGTCATATATTCCCCTGTGTTATGGTTCTGGTGGTTGGAGTGCGGCCTGGAGAGCTGGAGGTCTGCCACCAAGCCTTATCTGCCGTCCTTCCCGCCAGGTGGCGCTTCAGCCCCCTACCCTCTGCCCATTTCCCCACCGACCTTTCCAAGTCTTTAAAGTTGCATAGTCTGGTTGGTTGCTAGTTGGAATTTGTGCATCCTGGCAACATCTAAGGTGATATTAGGACGGGTACCGACTTGTGACAGTGCACACTCATGGCGACTTTATAGTGAGTGCTGCTCCACTACCACCAGTCAGGCCACCATCACCATGACCTGATATCCCATTCAGTCAAATTATCCTGACACTGAGCCGACCTGTCCTTGCCCTATCCCATTAATGCAGAATGCCAGGCTAGGAAGCGACAAGTATAAATTTTTAAGTCATTGGTTTGACTTGGCTAATGTTTCGACTTGGTGGTTTGAATCACACGATTTACCAAAATGGGAGATGGGCGCTTACCTCATTCGGCAAACCCACCGGGTCTCCCCGAATGGATGTGGGAACCTACTATATTTAAAATCTGACCATCCGAGCAGGTCTGGCAGTGGTAGTGACCAGACACAGCTGGTACCCGGGTGGCCAGGAGCCACTCACAGGTGGCACCCTAGTGGCAGAGGCAGGAACTAACCCCTATGGAGTAGTACAGTAGCTAATAACTAAGTCCTATGACAGTAGTAGTACAGTAGGTAATAACTAATATAAGGAGAACTGATAAGTGATAGTGTCCTTGTTTATATTCCCATAATAGATTATAGAGCACATATATATATACATATATACATATCTATGTACCGGGCGCGGTGGCCGAATCGGTAGAGTGCGGGCATCGCGTGCGGGAGATCGGGAGGTTGCTTCCCGGTCGACTCAAACCAATGACTTATAAAATTGATACTTTTCGCTTCCTAGCCTGGCGCTCGGCATTTCTATGATTGTACAAGGACTGCCTAGCTCACTGTAAGGATAATGTGACTGAGTGGGATATCAGGTCATGGTGGCAGTGGCCTGATTTCCCAGTGGGTCAGTACTATAAAGTCATCATGAGTGCGCAGTCACAAGTCGGTATTCATCTTGATATGACATTATATGTTGCCAGGACGTAAAACTCCAACAACCAACCAACCATCTATATATATGTACATCTTGGTGTTCTCTGTGGCTAGAGTGTCTGACTTTTTTCTATGTCAGACTCCTAATCTGAAGGTTGGTGGTTCGATTCCCCATCCCCCCACCTCTGCCAATTTGGATTTCCACTGCTGACAGCGTCATCAAAGCCCGGTTGCTCTCATACCATGTCTATGTGGTGTGGGAAGTTAAAAAATCCCTTGGGTCAGTAAAATTCGGGCTTTCTATCGACAAACCTTCTAATGGTAAAAACAAGTCTATTCAGACTTATCCATGATAGGCAGTATAAATCTTCAAGAAAAAAAAAAGATATCTAAATCTCTTGCATTCTCTCTCTCTCTCTCTCTATATATATATATATACATGCCTGTATAGCGCAGTAGGGAAATGCAATCAGAGAAATGACTAATGGGATGGCTACAGAGATCATGGCTGTAATCATAACTGACAAGTGACTGCAGGGCCCTCAGTGACAGACGAGCGAAAGCTTGACAACTGCTGAGGAGCAGGATAGAGAGAATGGGGAGTGGGAAGTGGAGAGGGTGGTGATGGGTGTTGGGGGAAGGGTGGTGGAAGGGGAGGCTGGTGGTGGGTGGGGGAGGGTGGAGGGGTGGTGGAGGAGGATGAGTGGGGTGGCGAAGGGTTGGGGGAGGGGCTGGTGGAAGGGGAGGGGGTGATAGGGAGGTGGGAAGGTGGGGGGAATGGGTGGGGTTGTGGGCTGGTGGTGGTGGGAGGGGAGGGTGGTGGGAGGAGGAGGATGGGTAGGTGGGTGGTGGTAGTGGAGGGTGGTGGGATTGGACGGGTGGTGGAAGGGGAGGGTGATGGAGGAGGAGGGTAGTTGGGGAGGAAGGTGGTGGAGGTTGGAGGGGTGGCGGAAGGGGAGGGGGTGATGGAGGAGGAGGGTGGCGGGGGAGGAGGGTGGTGGCGGAGGAGGGGGGGGGGCGGTGGGGGAGAGAAGGGGGTGGTGGGGAGGAGGGCGGTGGGGGAGGAGGGTGGTGGGAGTTAGAGGGGTGGTGGAAGGGGAGGGTGATGGAGGAGGAGTGTAGTGGGCGAGGAGGGTGGTGGGAGTTGGAGGGATGCTGGAAGGGGGGTGATGGAGGAGGAGGGTACTGGAGGTGGTTGGTGGTAGAGGAGTGGGAGGGGTGGATGGAGAGGGGAGGAGTAGGGTGGTTGGAGGAGGGGGAGAAGGGGATGGTGGAGGGGAAGGGGCGAAAGGGATAGCGGAGGTAAAGGGAAGGGAGGTGGGGGGATGGAGGTGGAGGAGCAGGAGCATAGCCGATCGGATGGAGAAGGGAGGAGGAGGAGGAAGGAAGAGGAGGAAGGAAGAGCTGAGGGAAGGAGAGGAAAGGGGTTGGGTGGTGGTAGGGAGGAGCTGGGATGGAGAGAAGAAAATAAAAGGAGTAAGAAGAGGAAGAGAGAGGGAGGAAAGGGCAGGGAGAAGAAGCGAAGACGGAGGCAGTGGTGGGAGAGATCAGGAGGCAGGAGGACGCAAGAAGAATGGATAGTAGAAGTGGGACATGAAGCAGGCACGAGATTCTGTGAAGCAGGACGAGACTCCGTCAAGCAGCACGAGACTCTGTCAAGCAGCACAAGACTTTGTGAAGCAGCGAGAGACTTTGTGAAGCAGCACGAGACTCTGCAAATTAGCATGAGACTTCGTGAAGCAGCACGAGACTCTGCAAATTAGCACGAGACTTTGCGAAGCAACACGAGACTATGTGAGACTCTATAGTCTACTTTCTATGAAGCAGCACGAGACTCTGCAAATTAGCACGAGACTTCGTGAAGCAGCACAAGTCTGCAAATTAGCACGAGACTTCGCGAAGCAGCACGAGACTCCAAGAGACTCTGCGAGACTCCATTGTCTACGCTCCGCAAAGCAGCACAAAACTCCGCACGACCCGATGTAATGTGTCTCATTGGGCAGACGACATTTTGGGTCAGTTGCGGATTAATCAAGGCCTTTATTCGGGGGGGGGGGGGGGGGCGGGGAGGCTGGGCGGGCGGGGGGGGGGCGGGGGGGTGGTAATTAACAATGCCATTGGTGTGACCCCTGTGTGAGTATGAGACCCGGAAAGGTGGGGTGGTGGGAGGGGGGAGGGGAGGGGAGCTACTCACTTGGTTGGAGTGACAAGGGATCTATGGGTGGAGGGGTGGGTTGCGGGAAGGGGTGTGTGTGGGTGTGTGAGGGTAGATGTGTGGAGGGGAGTCGGGGTGTGTGATGAGTGCGGCAGGGAGAATCAAATATGATGGGAGGAGGGAAGTGGTGAAGGGGAGAAGGAAACTTGAGAGAAACAGGAGGGAGAAACTGGGAGACATAGGGGAGAAACAGGAGAAAAACAAGAGAAAAGGCAAAGAAGGAGGAGAGAGAAACAGGGGGGAGAAAGAGTAGGGAGAAAACAGAAGAAACCACGTGAGAGAAACAGGAGGGCCCCCAATAGCCGATGTCTACTCTTTGTGCTGGCAGGTCGGTAAACAAGCAGAGAAACAGGAGGCGGATACAGGGGAGAGAAAGACGGAGAAACAGGGGAGAGAAACAACGAGAAACAGGGGAGAGAAACAACGAGAAACTGGGAAGAGAAACAAGGAGAAACAGTGGAGAGAAACAAAGGAGAAACAGGGGAGAGAAACAGTGGAGAGAAACAAGGAGAAACAGGGGAGAGAAACAAGGAGAAACTGGGAAGAGAAACAACGAGAAACTGGGAAGAGAAACAACGAGAAACAGCGGAGAGAAACAGGGGAGAAAAACAGGGGAGAGAAACAAGGAGAAACATGGGAGAGAAACAAGGAGAAACATGGGAGAGAAACAAGGAGAAACAGGGGAGAGAAACAAGGAGAAACTGGAAAGAGGAACAACGAGAAACTGGGAAGAGAAACAAGGAGAAACAGAGAAGAGAAACAAGGAGAAACAGCGGAAGACTGGGGAAGGGGAAGACTGGGGAAGAGAATGACTGAGGAAGAGAAGGACTAGGGCAGGGACAGATTGGGGAAGAGGAAGACATCCCCATACTTCCTTTACCCCACATATAAGTTGCATAGTCCGATAAGAGCATCCATTTTGTTTTAAACGAACCATTTACCTGGACTTGAACCTAGATCATAATAGTAACGGTGATCAACTTAAAGCTGCATAGTCTGATGAAATATAAAATTTTCAAAACCAAACCAAATATCTAGATTTGATTTTACATATCTAACTTAGATACTGATGCACTTATTAAGCATTTGTTTCTGCATAGAAGGCAATACTGAGCCAATTTAACAGAACCTGTTACTGCAGAAGTCTATGGTGTCAAGACTTTTGGCAAGCTTGCCAAAACTAATTTTCCATGTTTGCACTCAAAATATCTCAAAAGTTTACCATTTAAAATAAAAGTAACTTTGAACTAATGTAAAGTAGATACTAGTGATCGATCTAATATATTTATCTCAGAAAAAATGCAGAAATTCAAAACCATCGGACTATGCAACTTTAATATACTTATCTAAGAAAATGACTGAATTCAAAAGCTGGAAGATCACCCCTTGGGGAAGCCATACACTGATATAGTCACATTACTAAATGTTTGTGTTTAAATAAGAGTCAACTCAACTCCGCGCCCCCAACTACACCCCCCCCCCCCCACCACATATATACACGCACTACCATTAACCCACCATCACCCCTCCACATACATCCCACACCCCCAACCCCACTTACTCAGGAGGGAAAGGGGAGGAGGGGTGAGAGGGGAGAAGGGAGGAGGGGAGGAACAGGAGAAATGGGAAGGGGGAGACGAAGAAGCGGGGGAAGGGGGGAGGGGAGATTATGAAGGGGGCAGGAGAGAGAGGGAAGAAGAACGGGAAAGTTTGAAAAGGGACCGGAAGAGGGGGGGGGGGGGGCGAGGAAGAGGGAAGGGGGAGGACAGGATGGGGGGGGGCCAGGAAGATGGGAAAGGGGAAGGGAAAGGGGGAATGGGGAAGGAGAAGAGGCAGGGGAGGTTGGAGGGGAGGGGAGGGGAATGGGGAACGGGGAGGAATATGAGGGGAAGGGAGAGCGGAAAGGGGGAGAGGGGGAGGAGGGAGGGGGAGAAGACGAGGGAGGATGGGGGAAGGGGGGGGGAAGGGGGAGGAGGGGGGGGCGAGAGATGGGAGGGCGGGAAGAAGGGCGGGGCTCAGATGCGCCTGCGCGAGTTTCATTAATTAAGGCAGGAGATTTTCCCGCCGGGTCCCGGCTGGTGCGCGGCGGGACGCGGTAATCCCTGGGCGAGCAAACATATCGTCTGCTCGTGAGTGATTGGCCGGGACCAGCGAATGCTGCGGCGACACCGACACGACTGTGACCAGCGGCAGCGTCATCGGGTCTGCGTCACTACGAAGTCGTCGGCGGGGGGTATTGTGGCTTGGTTTACCAACAAATCAAAGTTCTGCTCTGAAAGTTTGTTTTATTTAACGACACCTATAGAGCGCATTGATTTTTATCACTGGCTATTGGACGTTAAACATATGGTCATTCTGACATTTCTTTGGAGGAAACCCGCTGCTGCCACATAGGCTACTCTTTCCGATAAGCAGCAAGGGGTCTTTTATAGGCACTTTCCCACAGGCAGGACAGCATATACCACAGCCTTTGATAAACCAGTTGTGGACCACTGGTTGGAACGGAAAATAACTCAAACTGCAAATGGGTCCACTGAGCAGGATCGATAGGATGACCGACACCTTCACAGGTGGACACTCTACTGACCACCTGAGCTACGTCCTGCTCCTTTGGCGGTGTCTGTAGTTGATGGTCAATGGGGGAGTGGGGGGTGGGGGGTGGGGGTGGGGGGTGGGGGGGGGGGGGTGTCTGTAAGTTCAATGGGTGCGAATGGAACATTCACTCTACTCTACTCTTCTCAACTATACCCTCATTTATGTGAGTGTCAATAATCTAGCTGGCTTTCTCTTCATCACGTGCCTTATAATTTCACTTCGAGGTAACCGTCAGATGTAACCCCCCTCCCCTTAAAAAAAAACACCAAAATACCTTGGCACACACAGTTGAGACTTAAGTTGCATAGTCCGGTGGTTTTGAGTTTCGATTATTCTCTGAAATAAATATATTAGGTTGATCGATATAATCTATCTTACTTTATTTAGTTTGAAGTAACTTATATTTTAAATGGCTAACTTTTGAGATATTTGAAGTGCAACCATGCAAAATAATAGTTTTGGCAAGCATGCCAAAACTCTGACACCATAGGATTCAACAGTAATGGGTTATATTAAACTGCCTCAGGATTCCTTTCCGTGTGGCGACAAATGTTTAATAAATTACACTTATCTACGTTAGATAAGTAGAATCAAATCTAGATAATTGTTTTGGTTTTGAAACTTTGCTGTTTTCATCGGACTATGCAGCTTGACTACTTTTGCTTTAAAAACTAGCTTGTGAGATATTTGAAGTGTGAACATGTTAAATTAATTATGACATGCTTGTCAAAGCTATGACCCCATAGGCTTCAGCAGTAACATGTTCGATTAAATTGACCTAGACTTGATACACCTTTCTATGTATCAACATATATTGAATAAGTAAGTATAGCAGTATCTAAGTTAGATATGTATCTTCAAACCACAAGCCTATTACCGTCTCACTAGATGTACATACTAGGCTACGATATTAGTTATATGATAGGAAGTTATACCCCCCCAAAAGAAAACAAAAAAAACTAACATAGATAGATACTAACTACTTAAATAAATGCTGGTGGACGTCCCGGATACCAACCCTGAACCGGAACCCAGGCATAAACCATAACATTCCTCACAGCTGTCCAGCATTGAAAACAAGCACCCTCGTTGGAGCTTACACGCTATAGGCAGAATAAATACTGTATAAAAAAAACATTAAAAAAAACTAACATAGATACTAACTACTTAAATAAATGCTGGTGGACGTCCCGGATACCAACCCGGAACCGGAACCCGGGCATAAACCATAACATTCCTCACAGCTGTCCAGCATTGAAAACAAGCACCCTCACGGGAGCTTACACGCTATGGGCAGAATAAATACGGTATAAAAAAAATATATAAAAAACCTAGATAAGTGCTTTGGTCTCAAAATTTGATCCTTTTATCGGATTATGCAACTTTTACGGCTTATATATAACTACATCCACAGCCACATCAATATCTGAAAATGTGAATTCTTATTCTTTTTTTCAGACCATGCAACTTTAAATGACAGTACAGACCGCATGCAGTAGCCGAATGGGTAGAGCGCAGGCTTCCATTGTGGAAGGCTAGGAGTTTGAATCCCAGCCGAATCAAATGAATGACTCAGAAAATGCATACTCATCACTACACAGCATGGAACTCGGCATTACCAGCATAGGGAAAGCTGATATGACCTTAGATGTTGCTAGGACATAAAACAACATAGGGCAAGGAGCAGTGGAATGAGGAAGACCAATCGGCCGTGATTGAAATTTCTCATGCTCAATCAATGAATGTACAACAACAAAATTATGTAAAAAAATTGTAATCATCAAAACGAGTTACGGGTTCAAAGCTCTTCGGGCGCTGCACTTACTGGGGTAACCGTCGAGGGTGTCGTCGCGGTTGTCGTTGCTCATGCCCCCGTCGGAGTCGTCGGCCCCTGACCTGCCGCCATGACCTTTCATTTGCCGGAAGTAAGGGTTCCACCGCTGGCGCCCGGCATCCTTCTTAAGGCGCTTCTCCTTGGCGCGACGGTTCTGGAACCACACCTGTGAGGCACACACACAGACACACACACAGACACACACACATTCAGGGGAGAAAGAAGGAGGAGATTACTACAAACCAGCTCCCCATTTTTGCATGAAGTACAGTGACTGGCGCTGTAGATTACACAGCAGGAGCCACTCCCTTAATTCTACAGGATCATGCTGTAACTAATACACCACAGGTCGAACTTAGACTATATACACTGTCAATTTCCAATTGTAAGATGGCCGGAAGACTAATGCTGTGGCACTAACATTTCCAGTTGCATGAACCATAGTGACTGGTGCTGTATATTATACAGCAGGAGCCACTCCCTTAATTCTACAGGATCGGTGCTATAACTAATACAGCATTATATAGACTGTCCAATTCCAATCATAAGATGGCCGAAATACCAGTGCTCTGGCACTGACAAATGTCATATTCAGATGAATAAACACATTACCAAAAAAAACCTAAAAATTCTTTTTCTCAATTGGACCATAGAAAGATCTCCTGACAATCGTAAAGAGACGCAAACTGCAGTTGTACGGCCATATTTCGCATTCATCGGGTTTGGCCAAAACCATCTTGCAAGGCACTGTGAAAGGGGGAAGTAACCCAGGTGGACAAAGGAAGAGGTGGGAAGACAACATCGGGGAACGGACAGGCCTGGAGTTTGGCAAATCCCAGAGGGCAGTGGAGAACGGGGGAAATGGAGACAGCTGGTTGCAAAGTCATCTGTGGTGCCCCGATGAGGCTGGTGGTTAAGGGATTGATGATGATGATGATGATGATGATCACTCTTCACTGACCTCTGATGAAAGGGCACAAACAGACAGGTACGTGGGGATAGGACAGGGTGATTGAATCGGGGGGAATAGATAGTGTAATGGTTAGGACACTAGCCTGAACATGGCAAGAAGTGCTGGGTTTTTTTCTGAACAGCGCTAGGATTTTCTATGGAAGGTTGCACTTATTTTACAGCCATAGGGGAAGTGGGTAATTTTTATATACAACGCCAGGGATGGCAGTGAACAGGGATGTATTTTAAGTATACTGTCAGGATTTTCCATGAAATGGTGTGTTTTTCTGTACATCATTAGGACCAGTGGTGAATGGGGGCATATTTGTTTCAGTGCAGTGTAAGGATTTGCAGTGAAAGCGCGTGTCGAGGGATTATAATAAAAGGGATATGTTTTCTGTACAGGATCAGGATTTTCGGTAAAAGGGGACATATTTGTCTGTACAGCATCGAGGTTTTCACTGAAATGAGGCTATTTTTTGTACAGCGTCAGATTTTCAGTAAAAGGGTGCTATTTTCTGTACAGTGTTAAGGATGACAATGAAGAATTTCTGTACAGCATTTGCGATGATAATGAATGGGGGCATATTTGTCTGTACATCATTAGGTATGACAGTAAAAGGGTGCGTATTTTCTGTACAGTGTTAGGGATGACAGTGAACCGGGTCATATTTGTCTGTCCATCGCTAGGAATGACAGTAAAAGGGCGGGTATTTTCTGTACTGCCTTTGCGATGACAATGAACAGGGGCATATTTTTATGTCACCATTAGAGATGGCAGTGAAAAGGGGGCATAGGATATTTTCTGTACAGCTTTAATGGTGACGGTGCAATTAAGCTGTCGCGTACCTGTACAACGCGCATGTCGAGCCCGGTCTCGGAGCTGAGCTGCTCCCGCACGTGGCGGGCTGGCTTCGGGCTCTCATTGTAGGCCCGCTTGAGTGACTCGAGCTGCTTGGCGGTGATGGTGGTGCGAGGACGCTTGTTCGAATTGTCAAGGTCATATTCTGCAAGGCGAAGGTCAACAGCGATGATGAATAGACGGTTAGAATGTTTGCGTGGCATAGAGGTGGACTGTGTGAGGGTGGTTCTGAAATGTTGCTATGATATTTTTGTTGGGGGTGTGCTTGGATCGATGTATTGCGATCAGCTTTAAGTTCAGTGAAACCTCTCTAATTCTAAATCGAGTGTTCATGGGACAGACTTTAAGTGGTCCATTTAGGGAGGTGGTCGGTTTAGTGATTTTTTGTTATCATTACAATGGTATTATTTTATGGGCGATCGTTTGGGACCCAAATAAAGCGATCGATATGTGGAGGTGGTCGGTTAGAGAGGTTTGACTGTAGTTTCTAGTTTGAAGGGTCAATATATGCCTATATTATTTATATATGTGTACATGCATACATGAATATTTGCATAGTTGCATTCATGCATATATATTTTTACATCCATTTATGTATTAATCTCTGCATTCACGTATTGAAGTTTTCATGTGTAACACGTATTCATGTATTCATGTGTTCATGTATTATGTATTCATGTATTCATGTATTCATTTATTCACGTATTAACTTATTCATGTATTCATGTTTCCATGCATTCATGTATTTATGTATCCACATATTCATGTATTCACATATTCAAGTATTCACATATGTATGTATTCACGTATTCATGTATTCATGCATTCACGTATTCATGTATTCATATATTCATGTTTCCATGCATTCATGTATTGACGTTTTCACGTATTCATGTATTTGTGTATTCATGTTTCCATGCATTCACATATTGACGTTTTCACATATTCATGTATTCATGTATTCACGTATTCATGTATTCATGTAATCATGTATTCATGTATTCATGTATTCATGTATCCATGCATTCACGTATTGACGTTTTCACATATTCATGTATTCATGTATCATGTATTCACTTATTCATGTATTCATGTATTCATGCATTCATGTTTCCATGCATTCCCGTATTTACATGCTAACATATTTACATATTCATGTATTTACGTATTTACATATTCATACATTTCATATTCATATATCTATGCATTCATATATCTCTGTAGTTATGTCAAGGAGGCATAGCACAGAATAATAACATAATAGATTAAAAATAATCCCCCACCGCACCTCTATACTCGCGTAATGCGTTATACATCACATATGGATGCTCATTTAGATGACCCATTAATATGCAAAACATGCTAAAATTGGCATTGCGTAACATTGGCCCTGCAGGACGCCATTGTGGCTTGAATGCCCACCTCCTATGTGGCAGGTCATGGGTTCAAACCCTACTAAGCCGAGTTAAACCAATGATGCACAAATTTATACTTTTCAGTAGGAGGCGTCACATATTGCATTACTAGGATATGGAAAGGGCGGTGGAGACTGGACAATCAATTGTTTGTGCTTGAAATTTCTGGGTTTTTTGGGGTGTTTTTTTTTGGTGATGGAGTATTTATGCTGCCCATAACGGTTAAGTCTAATGCCTTGTTTTCGCCACTAGACAGTAATAGTCTCACGGTTCCCCTTGTTTTATTACTTTCAGTTGGTTAATCAAAAAATGTAACGAAAGCTATATCTATATATCTATGATGTATAAGCATTATGCGAGTATAAAGACGCGTAAGCGATTTTGTATGTTTTATTATATTATATTATTCCGATACTATATTATTGGCCAATGGGCTCTCTACATGTATTTGCTTCCTACTCATACGGGTACTGGTGGCTCCACCACCCCCGAACCATACTTCCGCCGCTACCATTGTCACTTGCGACCGAAACTATATGATTCCTCCAGTGTGTGTGACGCGAGGGGGGCCACCCGTATACATTACCCCGACAGATGGGGGCGGGGGGTGGGGGGGGGGGGGGGTGAGTACTCCACCACAGCGCCTTCGGAGGAATAATACCTAATAGTAATACATTACATGTTCCCCTACAATTTATACCAGCACAATGCTTTCTACATCACATAAATGTGACGTCAGCTTCGTCCATTGATATTTGGTATCAGAGAAAGGAAGTCCACTTACCGGATGACTCTGTGATGAAGCAAGGGGAGAGAGAAAAAAAGAGAAAAAGAAAATATTATTAGTAATTTTTATATCAAACAACGGAAAAATCAGTGGTATGTACATCATAAATCATACATCATAACTCATAAATCATAATCGTAAATCATAAATCATGAGTCATATATCATAATCATCAATCATCAATCATCAATCATCAATCATCAATCATCAATCAACTAGAAGATGTGCTATACTATCAAACAATCCTCCCGTGTGACTGACACTGGTCTACATCCGGTAGAGGAGAGGAGGAGGTGGAGCCACCGGTAACAATAATATTACTAATTAACCCTTAAGGGGCTGTCACATTAGGGTTTTTTGCTGGAGCGTATGGCGGCGTAGGCGCGCTACGTCATATACGTCGGCATACGCCGTATACGCTATTCATACGCTATGCATATGCTACTCATACGCTACTCATACGCCTCCAGATGCCGCCAGATGCTGGCTTATGTGAAGCGTATGAGGCATACGCCGCCATACGCTTTCATAAATCCGTCCGTCCAAATTTTGTTGTGCATGCTAAAAAAACTCGACCTATGAGGGCGTATGGCCCATACTGTCAAAAAATGTCACAGCACGCTCCCATACGCTCCTCATGCGCTCCTCGTACGCTCCTCGTAGGTTCCACATATGCTCAAAACCACCTGAAAGGTCACCAAATGTCATCATAGGCCGGCACGCGCAGGACCTACGTAGGTTTTCAATACGCTCCCGCCATACGCCGTAATGTGACAGGGCCTTTACGTATCTTTATACTCGCATAATTCGTTGTACATCACATATACTTGTTGTAATTTCATATACTACTAATATTCGACTAAAACCAACATAGTATTGATAACTTATATCCTGTGAAATCACACAGCACACACAAATCACTCGTAAACTATATATCGAATAGCTAATCTACTGTTCGAACCCGGTATCTCTCAATTGAAGTATAGAAGAGAAAGGAAAAATGTATGTAAGCACCTCTCTAGGCATTCATACTTATAATATAAATAACTCCAATAAATATGACGGTACATCCTGCCTGCTAGCCTCCCCCTCCCAATAGTCCCTTCCCACCAACATCGGGATTCCTCATTCCTCACACCAACACATAAATATATTTCTGTACTACAGAACAAACCAATAGTCAAGACATCTTGACTTACTAACACAAACATACCAACAACTAAAACCGTTTATGTAAATGTAAAATGATTTAATGTACCTCATACACATTACTTATTGCATCGTGTACACTTTAATTTCAGAATCTACATCATATTTCAACACACTATATAAACCAGGTTAAAAAAAAAAAAAATGGTGGAAATACCAAGATACGTGTAACACTTATGGCCGGAAGACCAGTGCTATGGCGCTGACAAAAAGATTTATGTGAATCAAATTAATTTACCCCAAAAACACTGAAAAGACCAGTGCATCGGTACTCAAAAAGGTGTATGTATTCTGATGAATAAGTGTTTACCAACATTTCGTTTTAAATGGTTGTTGGAGCTTTATGTCCTGGCAACAACTAAGGTCATATCAGGATGGGTACCGACTTGTGACAGTGCACACTCATGGTGACTTTACAGTGCTGCCCCTCTGGGAAATCAGGCTGCCGGCACCATGACCCAGTATCCCACTCAGTCCTTGCCCTATCCTATTAATCCTGAGCGCGTGGCTAGGAAGCAGCAAGTATCAATTTTTAAGTCATTGGTTTGACTCGACCAGGGTTTGACTCAACCCGTGGGTTCGGATCCCATGAGTTACTAAACTGGGAGATGGCTGCTCAACTCATTCAGCCATCTCGTCTGGTCTGGATAAAGATGTGTATATATACTTATGATCAATAACTGTTTACCAACATTTTTGTTTGTAAATGGTGTTTAAATGTTTGTAACACTCCTTCCCATCACACAGTCTGCAACTCGTCATCCCAGTCTGCCTTCAGTAAAATATAAATATTAAATATCTGGTTGCTTGATTTTATGATGCCTTCTTTACATGAATATTCTCTATAATAACCCCGTCCTGATATGACCTTAGATGTTGCTAGGTCGTAAAACAACAACAAACAAACAAACAAACATCTATATGATAATAAAATATTCAAATCCTAGAAGCATTAACTACATTGCACTCAGAACTACACAGAATGATCATTGAATGCTTGGTTTAATGCTTCTGGAGAGATCAGTCTCTAAATAGTGAGTTGGACCTTTCATAGCACATTCTGTGACGTCATGCAGGGAATGGATAGGTGGAATTGCATAATACATAAGGCAGCATCAAATGGATTCCAAGTCGCCATTATTCAAAGAGGGCTTGCGTAACTTCCGGTCGGGAATTCCATTGCAGTGAACGGCTTCTTTATCACACTCGTCTATAATTAGTGACCCGTGAGTCTATTGATTGATTGATTGATTGGTGGTCGTTTTATGCCCTGTCGGCAGCATAGGCCATATTCACGGCGAGAAATGTTTGTTGTTTGTTCAAACCATCACTTTTACATGTAAAAGCAGACAATCAATTATGTGCCAATAGACACTCATTAAATTAGAAAGCTCACAATCATATATTTGTGGTCAAGGGAAACAAATTCCCATAGAAAAAGAACAGTTTTATTAATAATTGATAGAATCTATTTAGTAAACCCGTGAGTCTAAGCACACCTCAGTTTTATTTCTCTGAGAAACCCACTCCATCTGTATATGTATGCAGTCCCTGGCGTACTGTAAAATATTCCGATAAAACGCATTGGTGGGGGAATGCAAATGGTCTATAATGGTAAATGGTATATAGTGCCAGGTGCATGAATGTATTTATGTAGTTGCTGGTGATCCTTTATTTATGGTCAATAGTCATTATGTATTAGGTAGATAGTGTGAAAGAGGCACTAGTGATAGTGTGTAAGGGGCACTTGGAGCTCTACTCACTACCCCCGCCCCCCTCTGTTAGTCATGGATCACCACACACTCAGGTCAGGCAGGTGGTGGCCAAGCAGCCACACTGCATGGTGGTGGTGGACAGATCACGGTAGCCATGGTAACACAGGAATGCTTGATGTTCATTGGTGGAACTGTAAATGCTTGATTCTCAGTGGAGAACACGGTCAGGTGGTATGCCATACCAGCTCCATGTACCACTATATAATAACAAACCTGAGGGCATTGTCTCTCTCTCTACTTTCATTCTTTATACTCTTCCTTTCTCTTCTTGCCTGTATTGATTTCTTTATAGCCTGCCTACACGAGCACAGATTCCAGCTGAGGACTTTACTTAGACCAACAGCTAGCTGTAAAGGGTCATTAGGGTTGAATAAGTCTAACCGTCACAGTTTGACCAATGATACTCTCAGCCTTCATATACTCTAAATAACTGCATAAAATAAATAGTCCTAATCCCCATGCCATCGCCTCTGCCAATTTGGATTTCCACCATTGTGTATAACTTACTGGGTCAACAAAGGCCATTATTCGCTCTGATAGAATGCCTATGTGGTGTGGGAGGTTAACAATCCCTTGGGTCGGTAAAAGTGTAGGATCAGACTTTCTATCAACCAACTGTTGAATGCTGAAAACAAGAATATTCAGACTTATCCATGATAGGCAGTATACATCTTCAAGAAACAAATATAAATAAATCAAATCAAATCATGGAAATTGTGAATAAGAATAGATGTGTTATATTTGTTACCACCTCTTTAATTATGAGGAACAGATCAGGTAATAATTCTCTCAGGAATTCGTCTGGAATGCGCCATTAAAACTAGGTCAGTGGGTCATTAATTATGCTCACTCCTGGATGGCCTTATTCATCTCGCCCACACAGGTGTGAGACCTACATTAGAGCCATAAAGGTCAGGATCCCCTGTGTTATCAAACCCTGGAGAAATCAATAGGCTTTGTTCACACCAGTATGGTATATCTATATATATAGAGGTTGTTGGTTGTTAGAGTTTTATCTCCTGGCAACATCTAAGATCGTATGAGGATGGGTACCGACTTGTGATAGTGCACACTCATGGCAAATTTCATAGTGCTACCACACTGGTAAATCAGGCCGCGAGTACCATGAGCCAATATCCCATTCAGTCACATTATCCTCACACTGAGCTAACCGATCCTAGCCCTATCCTATTAATGCTGAGCGCCAGGCTAGGAAACGACAAGTATAAATTTTATTATCAAGTCATTGATTTCACTCGACCGGGAAGTGAACTCCCGATCTTCTGCATGCGAGGTCCGCGTTCTACTGATTCGGCTACTGCAGGGATATATAAACCCACGAAAAAAAACCCTCTCAGGCGCGAGTGACACTGTGGCGCGTCCGTTGGGGACGATTTTCTCCGGTGGCGGCGCCACTGATCACAAGATTGGGAGGCGGGAAGCCAACTCACAGAGTAGCGTGTACAGTAACAATAATGGACAATCATAACAATAGTTCCCTTCTGTGCCTTTATACTCGCATAATACTTATACATCACATGTGTGATATATAACGCATTATGCGAGTATAAAGCAGCGGGAGGGAAGTATTTGAATATAGCATATTGTACCGGTTATTCTGTGTTCTACCACCTGCGCTTCTCACAGTTCCATACACAACCTGGAGGCGATTCACAACTGGCCTCCAACACTCTATTTATAGATCACCACTGCTAGCTGCCCTGGTCACGTGACCAGGGACTGGGGTGCGGCTGTACGCCTCCCCCTCCCCCCCCCCCCCACACACTGCTGCTGAGGTGTGTGTGAGGGGGGAGGGGTGGAGAGGAGGAGGGAGAATGAGGGAGAGTGCTACGGTTATATACTCTATGAAAGCATGACTCGGTGAGGGCAGCGTCATGGTGATAATGATGATAACTATGCTGATGATGATCATCATCATTGTGATTATGATGGGGGTGTGATGATGATGGTGGTGGTGATGTCGATAATGGTAATGAGGATGAATGTGGTGATGGTTATAATGATGATGATGATGATGATGATGGTGGTGATGGTGGTGATGATACCAATGATGATGATGGTTGGTTCTTGTAGTTTTACGTCCTGGCAACACCTATCGACAATGATTATAATTATGACAGTTATGCTGAAAACAGTTATGTTGAAGATGATGATGGTGAAGATGGTGATGATGATGAGGACAGTGATGATGACAGTGATGCTGATAATGCTGATGGGGATGCTAATGCTGCAGATGGTAAATGATTATGATCTTGATGATGATGATGATCTTGATGATGGTGAAGATGATGATGACGATGATGATGGTGACAATGATGATGACAATGATGATGACAATGACAATGATGATGCTGATGATGATGATAGTGCTGCTGGCGGAGATTTAACACCACGTTGACCACTAGGGGGTCATGTTTCCGGCGCGCCTTGTTGACGTTGAGACGACCACGTGACCCCCTGTTGGCGGGCAGTCAACCGGAAGTGGCTACGGACTAGCCTCACTCTGGTGAGCGGATGAGATCAAATGTTTTTGTGGTGTTTTTTTGTGGTATTCTTTATGGGTTTTCGCTCCCAACCGTGATGTGGCCTAGAGTCGGTGGATGTGGAGTCATTCACACAGAGATGTCTGTCTAGTCAGAGCAGCCAATTCGATTGATTGGTGTCTGTACACAGTAGCAGCCACTGCTCCCCGCGCCCCACCCTTCCCCCAACCTCGTCCCTCTCCCACCCCCTTTCTCTCTCCCCCCCCCCTCTCTGATTCCTCTCTCTCTCCCCCACTCCTCTTTCTACCCCCCTCCCTACTCCTCTCTCCCCCTCGTTCTCTCGGTATCCTCTTGACCCCTCTCTCCCGCCGCCTCCTCTCTCTCCCCCCGCCCCTCTCTCTCCCGCGCCCCTCTCTCCCCACCCCTCTCTCGCCCCCAAGCTCTCTCATCTCGCTTCCTCTCTCTCTCGTCGCTCCCTCTGCCCCTCCCTCTCTCTCCTCCCCCTCGCTCCCCTCCTCCCCCTCTCTCTCTCCTCCCCACCTCCTCTCTCCCCACCCCTCTCTCGCCGCCTCTCCTCATATCGCCCTCTCTCTCTCCCCGCCCCCTCTCCTCTCCCCGCCTTCTCTCTCCCCTCCCTCTCCTGCCCCCTTTCCCCCTCCCTCTCCACCCGTGGCTCCCTCTCCTCTCCTCCGCTACTCCTCTCTCACCCCACTTTCTTTCTCTCTCCCCCCGCTCCTCCTCCCCTCCCTAATCCCGCTCTCCCCACCCCTATCTCTTCCCCGCGCTCTCACCCCCCCCATCCCTCTCTACCCCCTTCTTTCTACCGGTCCACACTCTCTCTTAACCCGCTCCCTCTCTTCCCTCTGCTCCTCTCTTTCCCCACCCTCTCCCCCACCCTCTCTCCCCCTCTCTCTCCTCTCTCTCTCTCTCTCTCTCTCTCCCTCCTTCGAACCTTGGAGGATCGTCTACCGGCTGCCAATCAGGCACCCATTGAAGCGTGACGGCTGACGTCATTCCATGGATGGTTGTTGGGAGTTTTACATCCTGCCAACATCATCTAAGGTCATATGAGGACGGGTATCAACTTGACAAATAAGGAAATACGCGAACAGACGGGGCTGCCCTCTATGGAAGATCTTCTGATCAAAAAGAATCTCCGGTGGACTGGACACCTCATGAGGATGTCATCAGACAGGCTACCAAAGCAGATCCTCTATTCTCAACTGTCTTCTGGCTACAGAAAGAGAGGGCGCCCCCGTCTCCGGTTCAAGGATACCATCAAGAGAAACCTGAAGGTGCGAGACATTAAGACCGACTCATGGACATCACTCTCACAGCAGATAGCTAAATGGAGAGCGGCAGTCAAGTAATGAAAGCAGTCTTTGTCGCATCACAACCGACAGCATGATGATGATGATGATCAACTTGTGACACTACGCACTCATTGGCTGAAGCCTATAGTGTCAGAGATTTTACATCCTTGTGAAAATTTATTTTCCGTTTTGGCACTAAAAATATCTCCAAAGTTAGGGCTTTAAAATAAAAGTTTCCTCAAACTAGAATAATATATACAGTACAACCCCGTTAAACCAAGCTTGGTTAAACCAAATGATCGGTTAATCCAAACTTTTTTCGGCGGCCCGGCAAAATACTACCATTTATCTCGGCGGCCCGGCAAAATACTACCATTTATCATATAAAAAAGTAGGTTAAACCAAAGTCGGTTAATCCAAACTATCGGTTAATCCAAAACAAAATTGTCGGACCTCAGGCTACTTCCGGTACGGTTAAAGCAAACTTTCATGTGGTTATAAGGTCATCTGAAACCCCACCGAATTTTGTATATGATAAATGGTAGTATTTTGAAGGAATTTGTTTGGATTACCCGATCGTTTGGTTTAACCGAGCTTGGTTTAATGGGGTTATACTCTATGTACATAAAAACAATAATCAAAGTGTCCACATACATTTTATATTGCATGTGCAATACACTCTTACTCAAAGTCAAAGTCGAAGCCAAAGCTCGGTTCAACCAATGATCGGTTAATCCAAACAAATTTCTAGGGTCCCTTCAAGTTTGGTTTAACAGGGTTACACTGTATTATAAATGATCAATTTAATGAATTTATCCCAGAAAATAGCAGCCACGCAAAATCATTAGGTTACCAACTTTAATGATAATTGGTCAACATTGGCGATATTCAAAGTGCGAGCATTTGACATAATTTGAGTGTGCACTCTAGTTGAGGCTGAGTGTAATACATTGTTGCTATGTTAACAACGTCATGTTGCCACCTGTCGAAGCCGATAAGTTTTGATGTTCTTAAGGGGCAAAACCTGAACGGAATGATGGCATGGCCAAATGTGTTGAGCATTCGCCGCCCGTTTTGGTAGCTCATGATTCAAACTCTGGCCAGATTCAAACTCTGGCCGAATCAAACTAATGACTTCTAAAGTTTATACTTGTCACTCCCTAGCCGGGCGCTCGACATTACAAGGATATGGCAAGGAGCAGTGGGATGAGGAAGATTAATTGTCTGTGATTGAAGTTTGCCCTGATTAATCAACTAATGCATGACAACAAAATGAACAAAAGAGAGTAATGAGTGCAAAAGTACATAACATGGCTATATATGTTCACATCTAGATTTGATGTTTTGGTTTTGATAACAAATATCAATCTATTATCGGATTGAGCAACTTTAAATATTTTTGTTTTGATACCATGCTCCTTACTGCCATTTGCACTGAAGACCGATTCCCTCCCCTACTCTTTGCACCACCTTCACCACCACCTCTACCTCCACCACCACCTCCACCACCACCACCACCTCTACCTCCACCACCACCTCCTCCACCTCCACCACCTCCACCACCACCACCACCATCTCCCCCACCACCACCACCACCACCTCCACCACCACCTCCACCACCACCTCCACCACCACCACCACCACCACCTCCATCACCACCTCCACCACCACCTCCACCACCACCTCCACTACCATCGCCACCATCTCCACCACCACCACCTCCACCACCACCACCTCCACCAACTCCACCACCACCACCACCACCTCCACCACCACCACCACCACCACCTCTTCCACACGCAAATTCTCCCTTCCTCCCCTCCTCCCTCCTCCCCTCCTCCCCTCCTCCCCTCCTCCCCTCCTCCATCTCCTTCTCACTCTCCTCCTCATCCTCCTCTCCTCCCCTCCTCCGCTCCTCCCCCTCCTTCCCTCCTCCCCTCCTCCCCTCCCCCCTCCTCCCCTTCTCCCCTCCTCCTCTCCTCCTCTACTGCTCTCCAGCCCTCCTCCCCTCCTCCCCTCATTCCCCTCCTCCCCTCCTCCCCTCCCTCCCCTCCTCCCCTCCTCCTCTCCTCCTCTCCTCCCCTCCTCACCTCCTCCCCTCCTTCCCTCCTCCCCTACTCCTCCCCGCACGCACGTCGTGGGTCCGTTCGTCGGCATCGTCCAGATGTAATTTGTCTGGGTTAGCGCGACCTGCTCATCGGTCGGCTGTGGGAGCTGCTCCCGGCCGCCTGGGACCGCGTCGCGCCGCGGTGCTTGCTGGGCCGGCGGCGGCGGCAGGCGGGCGGGCGGTCGGGGGAGAAGGGGGACGGGGCGTGGTATGATGAGCGCGGGGAACGGAGGATGAGGGCCGGGACGAGGGGGCGCTGGGGGACGGAGCATGGGTGACCGGTCGCTGGGGATGGGGGAAGGCAGACGGAGCGCGGGGGGCGGGGAACGGAGGATGGGGGACGGGGGGGGGGCGGGGGATGGGGGACGGGGGATGGGGGACGGAGGATGGTCGCGAGGGACAGGAACGGGGGACCGGGCGCGGGGGGACGAGGGTCGGCAGTTGAGCAGGTCGAGAGCCCGGCCTCCCGCCTCTCGCCTACGCCTCCCGCCTCCCGCCTCCCGCATCCCGCACCCCGCACCCCGCATCCCGCATCCAGCCTACGCATCCGGCCTCCCGCCGCCCCCCGCCTGCATCCCGCCACCCGCCTCCCACCTCCCCCCCCCGCCTCCCGCCTCCCGCCTCCCGCCTCCCGCCTCCCGCCTCCCGCCTCCCGCCTCCCGCCTCCCGCCTCCCGCCTCCCGCCTCCCGCCGCGCAGGGACGCCGCTCGTCGCCCGTCGTCCGCCGCCTGTCGGCTCGGGGAAAGAGCCGCTCTCCGCCCGCCTCCCGCCTCGCCCCCAGCCGGTCGCCCGCCGCCCGTCGCCCGCCGCCCGAGGAAGGAAGGAGCAGCTCGCCCGGTGCCCGGTAGGCGGGCGGCGGTTGGCGGGCGTTCCAGCGAGTTCTTCCCGGGGCGACCTGCTACACAGCCGGGCCCGGGGCAGGCAGCTTGCATGTACCGGCCTCTTCTAGACAAGACCAGCCTTGTCAACAACTTCCCAGACCCTCAATCCCCTGCTGCTGCCCTCCTCTCCCCCTCTCCTGCCCTCCTCTCCCCCTGCTCCTGCCCTCCTCTCCCCACCCTACTGCCCTCCTCTCCCCCTCCTGCTGCCCTCCTCTCCCCCTCCTCCTCCCCACAATACCCCCTTTCCTCCTCACCTTTCCTACTTCTCCCGTCTCTTCTCCCTTCTCTTCTCCCTTCTCTTCTCCCTTCTCTTCTTAGGGGAACACTAGGGTTTTCTTTGGTTGCTTGTTGGAGCTTTACATCCTGGCAACATATAAGGTCATATCAGGATCTGCACTGACTTGTAACAGTGCACACTCATGGTGACTTTGTAATGCTACCCCACTGGGAGACCAGGCCACCGTCACCATGACCTGATATCCCACTCAGTCAAATTATCCTGACACTGAGCTAACCAGTCCGTGACCTATCCTATCATTGCCGAGCGCCAGCCTATGTAGTGATAAGTATCAATTTTGTAAGTCATTGCTCTGACTTGACCGAGATTCGAACTCGCGACCTACCGCACGGGAATCCGGTGCTCTACTGACTCAGCTATCGCGTCCGGTAAGGGGTCTTTAATTTGCCACTGAGATTCCATCTGACCTTTAAAGGCCAGACTCTCAAGGACGCGATGAACGAGTCGGTTGCCAATCAAGACATAGGCCCTCCTTGACGCTTATTTAGGAGGTCACATGGTGCTTGCTGCCTCCAGTGTTGTTGTCTATAGCCCTCTCGTGTGCCAACCAATCAGGGTGCTTACTGCATGGCACCATGTGGTTTCTTGTGCTGAGGTGGCTGCTTAGAAACACCGTTGCTATAGTGATTGACCTGTCAATCACTAGATCTACTGGTTTGGGCTATTCGAATTGAAATTGTGTAAGACCATTATTTATAGCCTATTATAGTGGGGTGTCTAATACCTCATCTATCGTAGTGAGTTTTCCACTGTAACTATCTTTCTTTGTTTCTCTTTTTTTTAAATTGAGGCTGTATTTATACTGTCCATAGCATATAAGCCCGGGTATTCAGGCTTGTTTTCAATGCTGGCCAGTAGTAGTGTTGGTGTTATCTTACCAGACAGTAGCTGCTATCTAAGTTCCCTGTAGATAAAAGATTCACCCTGTACTAGTACACGGGTGAAGGACAACGTAGTGTAAATACGGGCGAAAATAGCTTTAGTATGAAACAGGAACTAGAAACTGTGGTTCCAGGATCAAATGGCTACATATATTGGCATAGAGTTAGTGAAATTGGAGAGAATGCAAAAAGATAAGATGGCGGCCATAGAACACCGTCGATTTCACCTTTAAATTGTATTAAATTATATGTTTTATTATATTTTTCAAATCAAACGTAGCACGGAAATAATAAGACATGTAAAGAATAATTGTTGCTTCTTAGATTGTGAAATTAGGCTCTCATTTCATTTCCCCGCATTTTCGACCGTTTTTATATAGGGCTGGTATTCACCCATGTACTGCAAGTACAGGGTGAATCCTTTATCTAAGTTCCCTGATGCAATGACCTTACTGCATGCCGATCTGCGTGTGTGGTATTTCAGCTCGGGAGGTCAGCACACATCACTGCACCTGGTCCCCACCTGGGATTGTATTGTCTCATACTTGCATCTCTTACTTACAATTACAAATATTCAGTTAGCGTAAGATACAGCAAAGGACATAAATGCCGAAGCGTCAACACCATACAGTACGCAGCATGGACATAATCCTGGTCATGGCACCGATGTCATGTGAGGAGGTGGGGTAAGTTAGATGAAGGGTTTGGAGGTTGGGGTACACACACAACTAACTAACTAACTAACTATACAGTCGGTTGTGGGACGCTGAGGCAGGGAAGTCAGATTGGGGTGGGGGGGTGGGGGGGGGGGGGGGGGCTCTAAGGTGGGGGCAGCCTGCACACAACTAACTAACTAACTAACTAACAACCAGACAGGCTGGCCGAATGAGTTAGAGCGTCCGTCTCCCATGTTGGTAGATCATGGGATCGTGGGTTCGAATCCTGGTCGAGTCAAACCAATGACTTAACAATTGATACTTGTCGCTTCCTAGCCAGGCGCTCGGCATTATTAGGATCGGACAAGGAGCAGTGGAATGAGGAAGACCAATCGTCCATGATTGAAATTTCCCTTGCTTAAGCCCCTGTCACACCTCGCCGGATTGAGGAAACGGAAAGAAACTGAACAAAGTGTGTTGATATCCAGCAAAGTCCGGTTTGTGTCTGTTGGATATCTGTTGATATCCATTGATATCCGACCCGATCCGTTACAAGTTTTGACCATGCACAAAACTTGGAACGGATGCCGTCGGATTGACGTCTACAGTACTTGTCCGGTTTGAGTCCGTTGGCTATCCATTCATGTCCGTTTCATGTCCATTCGTCCAGCGGCTTTTTACCCAATATTCCAACATTTTGACACATTTTAATACTTATCACGCCTGAACACCACCGGTCTAGACAATTCTGTCCGTCGCTCAATCCGGCGAGGTGTGACAGAGGCTTTAACAACTAATATACAAAAAAAACACTAGATAACGACACTGTCAGTGTCAGCTGTCTGATTACCTGACGCCTCACCTCTTGCTTTGGCCGTCTCGTAGTCGGTTTTGCACACTAACTTCTTGTCGTCCATGAGGTAGAACTCGTCGCCGGTGTTGAGTTGTTGGCTGCACATGATGCAGGCGAAGCACTCCAGGTGGTAGACGTTGTCCTGTGCCCGCCGCACGACCTGCGTCGGCGGGATACCCTTGTCGCAACTGGCGCATTTCGTCCCGAATCGCCTGAAAGCAGAGACGGAGGAGAGACTGTCAGTTAGAAGTGTGATAGTTGGACATGTGATAGTTGGAAGTGTGATAGTTGGATGTGTGATAGTTGGATGTGTGATGGATGTGTGATAGTTGGACATGTGATAGTTGGAAGTGTGATAGTTGGATGTGTGATAGTTGGATATGGGATAGTTGGATGTGTGATGGATGTGTGATAGTTGGACATGTGATAGTTGGAAGTGTGATAGTTGGATGTGTGATAGTTGGATGTGGGATAGTTGGATGTGTGATGGATGTGTGATAGTTGGATGTGTGATAGTTGGATGTGTGATAGTTGGATTTGTGATGGATGTGTGATAGTTGGGTGTGTGATAGTTGGATATGTGATAGTTGGAAGTGTGATAGTTGGATGTGTGATAGTTGGATGTGTGATGGATGTGTGATAGTTGGACATGTGATAGTTGGAAGTGTGATAGTTGGATGTGTGATAGTTGGATATGGGATAGTTGGATGTGTGATGGATGTGTGATAGTTGGACATGTGATAGTTGGAAGTGTGATAGTTGGATGTGTGATAGTTGGATGTGGGATAGTTGGATGTGTGATGGATGTGTGATAGTTGGATGTGTGATAGTTGGATGTGTGATAGTTGGATTTGTGATGGATGTGTGATAGTTGGATGTGTGATAGTTGGATGTGTGATAGTTGGATGTGTGATAGTTGGATGTGTGATAGTTGGATGTGTGATAGTTGGACGTGTGATAGTTGGATGTGTGATAGTTGGATGTGTGATAGTTGGATGTGTGATAGTTGGATGTGTGATGGATGTGTGATAGTTGGGTGTGTGATAGTTGGATGTGTGATAGTTGGATGTGTGATAGTTGGATGTGTGATAGTTGGATGTGTGATAGTTGGATGTGTGATAGTTGGATGTGTGATAGTTGGATGTGTGATGGTTGGATGATAGTGGATGTGTGATAGTTAGATGTGTGATAGTTGGATGGGTGATATTTAGATGTGTGATAGTTGGATGTGTGATAGTTGGATGTGTGATAGTTGGATATGTGATAGTTGGATGTGTGATAGTTGGATGTGTGATAGTTGGATGTGTGATAGTTGGATATGTGATAGTTGGATGGATGATACTTGGAAGTGTGACATTTCGATGAGTGACATTTATATGGCTGACAGTTAGATGTGTGACAGTTAGATTGTGATATTTATATGTGGGTGACAGTTAGGTGTGTAACATTTAGATGTGTGACAGTTACATGTGTAACAGTTAGATGTGTGACAGTTAGATGGGTGGCATTTAATGTGTGACATTTATATGTGTGACATTATATGTGTGACATTTAGATGTGCGTTATCTATATGTGTGTGACAGTTAAATGTTTGACATTTAGATGTGTGATATTTAGATGTGTATCATTTATATGTGTGTTGCAGTTAGATGTGTGACATTTAGATATGGCATCAATATTATTGAACGTATGTGGTGGCCGAATCGGTTGAGCGCAGACTTCCCATGCGCGGGGTCGAATGTGGTCATGGTGCCAGTGGCCTGGTCTCCCAGTGAGGCAGCACTATAAAGTCGCCATGAGTCTGCAGTGTCACAAGTCGGTACCTATCCTGATATGACCTTAGATATGTCTAGGACGTAAAACAACAACAAACAACAGATTTATATTGATACAATTTTGCTTATTGTGTATCGGCATTGTCATTAGGCCTGGAAGACCAGTGCATCAGCACTAACATCTTATTCACAGGAATAAAACCACTTGAAGAAGAAGTAAAAATGAAGGCACCTATAAGAATATCGATTTGTCAATGGCAAACAAGGCCGAATAGCCTCTTTTTAATTCTGTATTTCCTCTTTTCCTTTAAAGGCACTTTCATGGGCTTCTTTAATCATTAAGGCGCGCTGATCCTAAATCCTTCCTGCCTGTCGGGAACCCCCCTGTGAAGACTCCTTTTAGGAGCCAGACACTGGTGACCATCGATTGTGCCCTGAGGACGCACCGGACCAAAGAAGCCACTCACGGTTACTAAAGAATTGACACGCGCACTCGTTCCATTCGTAGCAAATTTCGGAACCAGTGGATGGAGAATTATTTGTTCAAAGCTGCATAGTTCGATCTAAGCACCAGACGGGATGGCCGAATTTTGGTAGATCGTGGGATTCAAACCCACGGGTTCGAACCCTGATCGAGTCAGACCAATGAGTTCATATTAGGTAGGGTATTATATAGGGGACATGGAAGCTTCTGCGAAAAAATCCAATTTGGCTATGGGAATGATGGTTGCCTGAGATCAAACTTTGGTAGTCATGGTTGTCATGAGACAGTCCAAGTAAAAATGTAGAATTTAAGACCTAAATGCACTGGGATTGGTCCCACTGCTTCACTGGTCACAGCTGGTCCAGTGTATTATTAACAACCCCACCCCAACAACATAATTCATAAACTCACATAACTAACTACACTAGAGTTACACTAGAATATTTCTAACAAGCTGACATTTATATACCGCTTGCCTAACTGCAACTGAACATTAAAACTTACTACAACTTTACCAACTGAATACAGAAGATAACTTCTGCTTACATTCTAAATACTATGTAAATACTCACATTGATCTGACTAATATTGATCTAGTTATATGACACTACTGTTACCATAATGCTATCAAACTTTGGGATTACAGAATTTCATTGTGTTACATGCTGCAAATTGTGTATTCAACAGTTATTGTATACCTTATTCTATATACCTTTTGTGTAAATAACCCTGAATTAGAAAATGGCTGGAAGACCAGTGCTTTGGCACTGACAAAAGACTTATTCAGTAGAATAAACATATTTACCAACAAATAAATATAAATAAAAATGGTTTCATTTCAGCCTGGATGGTGTTTGTTTTGTGCCTGATCCCTTCAGTTGTTTGGATTAGGATTGTAGTAGTCTGCACTGATCTCTCAGGTAAGGAGCACATAGACAGATGGCTGTAGATAGGGTGATTGCATCAGGGGGCCTAGGTGGTTTAATGCTCAGTCCTGGAATGGCTAGAAGTGTGGGCTTGAATCCTGCTCGAAGCGCAAATATTTCCCATTTGCATTACCCCCCCCCCTCCCCCGACCACACAAGCGATACTTCTTGGTTGTCCATCGGTGGCGATGATGACAGCAACTCATCATTTGTTGTGAACTCGTCAATGATAAATGAGTCCAATTTGTGCTTGGAATGTGCGGCGGCACATTGGATATGTGCATGTCGCTGCAGTCAGAGAGTCTGGTAGGTGAAGGAGATAATCTTTTCTCTACTGACAATGTATTTAGCTTGAGATCTACAAAAGATATTAATATTATTAACCCCAAGTTTTGTAGCATACATGACTAACAAGCAAGAGCTCTTTATGAGGGGGGGAATCCTACAAACACAAAGGTCAGGGACCTGTGCCAAACTGTGGCTAACATAACCCGATGTGATCAGACCGATAAAACATCCCTCCACCCCCTCCCACTCAACTCCAGCCAGACACACACAGCATGTGTCTCGTGGGTGTCATGGGTGTCATGTGTGTCGTGTGTGTCGTGTGTGTCGTGTGTGTCATGTGTGTCATGTGTGTCATGTGTGTCATGTGTGTCATGTGTGTCATGTGTGTCACGTGTGTCATGTGTGTCATGTGTGTCACTGAACCAACCAATCCTTGCCCTATCCTAATGCCAAGCGCCTGGCTAGAAACACAGCATAAAAAAAACACTTTAAAAAACCCACAAAAAACGCTCTAGACCATATACTATTGTCTGTGTGGCAGTGATTGGCGTGTTAAACAGTTACTACAGATACTAAATAATCACCATGTACCTGCTACTGTGTGAGAAACAAAAACATCTTATCACCTCCTACTGTGTAATAAGATTAAACCACTACTACAGCTGGCCAGCATTGAAAACAAGCCCGAGCACTCGAGCTTACATGATATGGACAGTATAAACACAGCACCAAACAAAAAATATCAAGTTTTAAATCATTGGTTTGACTCGACTAGGGTTCGAACTTGTGTGTTCGAATCCTACGATCTACCAAAGCAGGAGACGGACACTCAACTCATTTAGCCATCCCGTCTGGGGATATCGATGATTAAGACTATCTGCTATCCTATGTCCACAGTTTTCGATCTGCATATAAAAATCTGTTGTTAGATTCTGTGAAATCACCACAAATTGCTGACATCACACCTGTAAACAGTGCCACCTGGGTGCCGTCACGCATCACGCGCCACGTGTCACGCGTCACGCTTCACGCTCCAGTGGCGGGCACCTCCTCACCTCCCAGTGCAATCAAATCATTTAATATGTTGTTTTGCTACTTCCATTGATTAAGTCCACAAAATTTCAATCACATACATTTGGTGTTCTTCATTCCACAGCTCCTTGCCCCACGTAAGTAATGAAAAGTGCCAGGCTAGGTAGCGACGAGTATAGCATTTTTAACATTGTTGGTTTTTTATTGGCCCCCAGGTTGAAAACTATTGTTCGTTGAAATCCCGTCATGACCTTGCCGAATTGGAAGTGGGCACTCAACAAATTCGGCCATCAAATTATGATGTTCAAATGGTAAGTTTGTTTTCTTTTTGGTTGTTGGAATTTTACATCATGAAGACATCAAACGGCATATCAGAATGGGTACTGACTTGTGACAGTGCACACTCATGGCGACTATACAGTACTGCCCCACTGGGAGACGAGGCCACCAGCACCATGAACCAATTTCCCACTCAGTCACATTAGCCTGATACTGCACTAATCTAAGAATGCCGAGAGCCAGGCCAGGTAGCGAGTGACAAGTATCAATTTTGGAATTTGTTGAATTGACGCAATTCAAACTCCTGACCTTCAATTTTGTAAGTCATCGGTTTGACTCGGCTAGCTTTCAGACTCCTGACCTTCCGCATTGGAGGCCTGTGCTCTACTGATTCGGCTACCGCGTCTGGTCAGATGGTATGTGCTGTTAGCTGCTAGTAAACACGACCCCCGACCCCCACCCCCCACATCCACCCCCACCCACCCACGAGACGCGCCGACATAGAGTCAGCGGTCAGCGCGTCCCGCCAACGGCCAAACTAGCGTCAACAAAACCGGATCATAAAAAGTGGACTCTTGACCCTGGCATCCGGCCGGGTCACGTGGCCATGCGACTGGACACGTGACCTATGGAGCGCCTGAGGGAGGCAGGGTGGGAGGGAGGGGGTGAGGGTGGGAGAGGGTGGGAGGGAGCTGGGTGGAAGGAGGGAGGTGGTAGGGTTGGTGGTAGGGTGGGTGGAAGGTTGGGTGGAAGGGTGGGTGGAAGGGTGGGTGGAAGGGAGGTGGGAGGTGGGAGGGTGAGTGGGAAGGGTGGTAGAGAGGAGGGTGTGTGGGAGGCAGAAGAAGGAGGGTGGGAGATGGGAGATTGGAGGGAGGAAGGATGGGAGGGAGGAAGGTTGGGAGGAAGGGAAGGGGGAGGGAGGGGGAACGCGGGAGGGTGGGAAGGTGGGAGGGAGGAAGGGAGGAAGGGAAGGAGAGAGGAACGGAGAGGGAGGGAGGGTGGTAGGGGGAGGGTGGGCTGGAGGAACGGTGGGTGGGAAGGTGGGTGGGCGGGAAGGTGGGTGGGCGGGAAGGTGGGTGGGCGGGAAGGTGGGTGAGTGCGTCGGGGATGAACGGGTGGAGAGTTTGGAGGGGGGAGTGGCAGTGTGTGTGTGTGGGAGAGGGGGGCGTTTAGCCCGCACTGGTGGTCCGCTGACCGGAAACCGCGCATTGATCATGCGCCAAAGTGTCCATCGTAAAATGGAATTCACCGACCTGACCCCTTACGCGGCGTCGCTAACGCCACCTAGCGCGACGCGCGCGCACTATTCATCAGCTGATGGCCCGGTTTGATAAACTCGGCCGGACGTCGTCGATTAATGGCCGTCGTTATGACGTTATTCACGACGCACTAAATCTCGCCGCTCTCGCGGGACGGCGAGACAGGGAGATGGCGAAATGGCGAGATGGGGGCAAAATAGTATAAATGGTGGGGGGGAGGGGGGGGGTAAATCCGGGGGGGGGATTGTTGGCGGACCCCCTCCGCTAAACCCCGCCCCCGACGCCAGCAAGCCAGAGGAGCATACCCATGCCACCCACGCGTCCCGCACCCGGCCAACGGCGAACCTACTGCCCTTTTATCGCTCCGGCTTTTGTGGAGCGATGACCATCCGCACCCGAGGGGCCCTCCCGAAGCCGGAGTCAAGCTAACCGGACGAGAGTGCCGGATGAGCCGACACTAGCTAGCATCTCGCGAACGACGCACGCCGCACGCCAGAGGCCGCGACCACGGCAGCGTGCGGCATGCGCAGCCCGAGAGTCGACCATCACGCGGCCGCGCGCCCGCCGCCGGCGGTCAGGTTCTCCGGCCCGGCTTGCCCCAGCCAGTCTCCGCCCGATCTGCCCTCACGTCTCCTCCTCTCCCGCCGCATTAGGCGCGCCCCCTGCCCACGATAGCCGTTGCATCTCCGCCCCTTTCGCACGAACTCTCGCTCACGACCTCTCCCTCCTCCTTCTTCCTCTCCCCCTTCCCTTATCCGTCATCTCCTCCCTAGCTCACTCCACACTCTGCTCCTCTCCTCCTCCTTCTTCCTCCCCCCCCCCTTCCCTCTATCCGTCATCTCCTCTCTATCTCATCCCCAACTCTCCTCCTTTCTCCCTCCTCTCCTTCCTCTCCCCCTTCCCTCTATCGTCATTCCTCCCTATCTCACTCCACACTCTCCCTCCTCTCCTCCTCCTTCTTCCTCTACCCCTTCCCCTCTATCTGCCAATCTTCCTCCCCTACCTATCCCACACTCTCCCTCCTCTCCCTCCTCCTTTCTCCTCTCCCCTTCCCCTCTATCGTTATCTCCTCCTCTACTCACTCCCCACTCTCCCTCTCTCCCTCCTCCTCCTTCCTCCCCTCCCTCTATCCGGTCATCTCCTCCCCTATTCACTACCACACTCTGCCCTCTCTCCCTCCTCCTATGCTTCTTTACCCCTTACACTCTACCGTCATCTCCCTCCCTATGCTCACTCCTCACTCTCCTCCTCTCCATCCTCCTCTCTTCCCCCTTCCCTCTACCACTTCCCCCCCTTCCCCTCTATCCGTCATCTCTCCCTATCTCACTCCCACACTCTCCTCCTCTGCCCCTCCTTCTTCTCCCCACTTCCCTCTATCCGTTACTAATCCGCTATATCACTCCCACACTCTCCATCTCTCTCTCCTCCTCCTTCCTCTCCCCTGCCCTCTAATCCGTCATCTTCCTCCCCTATTCACTCCCACACTCTCCATACTCTCCCTCCTCTCCTTTCTCTCCCCCTGCCCTATATCTGCATTGCTCTTCCTATCTCACTCCCTCACTCTCCCTCCTCTCCCTCCTCCTCTTCCTATCACCTCCTGCCTCTAGCCGTCATCTCTCCCCTCCCTACTCCCCAATCTCCCTCCTTCTCCATTCTCATCCTTCTCCCCCCTGCCCCTCTATCCGTCATCTCTCCCCTATTCTCAACTCCCACACTCTCCTACGCTCCCGCCTCCTCCTTCTCTCCCTGCCCCTATATCCGTCAGCTCCGTGTGTTCCCCTATCACTCCCACACGAGCCACTCTCTACCTCCTCCTGTACTGCCTGTTCCACGTCCCGTCGATCCCCGGATGGCGCCGCCCATTTCGTCTAGCCCACACGCTCCCTCCTCTCCTCCTCCTTCTTCCTCCACAGGACCATCGTGCGGCATTTCGACCAGATCGATCGCACTATAGCGCCCTCCTCGCCATACTCCCGGCCTCTCCCCTGGCCCCTCGAGCAGGCAGAGCCCTCCAATCTCACTCCACCATCTCCCTCCTCTCCTCCTCCTTCTTCCTCTAACCCCTTTCCCCTCTATCCGCATCTCCTCCCCTATCTCACTCACCCACTCTCCCTCTCTCCTTCATCCTCCTTCCTCTTCCCCCTGCCCTCTATCGTCATCTCCTCCCCTATCTCAATCCCACACTCGCCCTCGCTCCTTCGCCTCCTTCCTCTCCCCCTTTGCCCCTATTATTCCGTCATCTCCTCCCTATCTCATTCCCCTCCCTCCCCTGTTCCCTCCCTCCTCCTTCTTCCTCTACCCCTTCCCCTCTATCCGTCATCTCCTCCCCTATCTCACTCCCACACTCTCCCTCCTCTCCCTCCTCCTCCTTCCTCTCCCCGCTCCTTTCCCAGCTCTGCCCAAAACCCTTTCCACCTCTCCCCCCCGCCCTCTCTCCTCTACCGCCCCCCCAACCTCCTTCACCTCTTCCCCTCCACTCCTCCTCCCCCTCCACTCCTCCACTTCCTACCTCCCCTCCCCTCACCATGTGATGATTTATACACACTGCGTCTTGTTTACGTAGCGACGTCAGAGCGACCTTCCCGCCGTAACGACATCGTTAAGAGGGTAGCGATACGCATGCGCGCTTACCACACAGGTACTTCCGGTCACTTAGGGTCATTTCCGGTTACTTCCAGAAATGGCGCAATGGATTGGGTAATGTGAGGGGTTTTACGTCCTAGCAAACATCTAAGGTCCTGTTCAGGATCGGCACCGAGTTGGCGACAGTGCAAATCACATGCTGGCTTTATAGTGTTGCCTCTATTCGGATACCATTCCGCTGAAAACATGGTCATCCTACCCCCATCACATTATCCTGACATGCAGGCAGGTCTTGACCTATTCTAGCAAAGCGGAAGCGCCAGGGAAATTAGCAACAAGGACGGGCAGAAGGGGGGTGCAAGAGCGGGAGGGGAGGGAGAGTCGAGAGAGAGGAGTGGAGGGGAGTGAGGGGAGGGAGGGAGAGGAGGGGGAGGGGAGGGAGGGAAGGGAGGGGAGGGGAGGGAGGGAAGGGAGGTGAGGGGGAAGGGAAGGAAGGGAGGGAGGGGAGGGAGTGGAGGGAGGGAAAGGAGGGAGGGGAGGGAGGGGAAGGAGGGGAGGGAGGGAAGGGAGGGAGGGGAGGAGGGGGGAGCGAGGGGAGCGAGGGAGGGGAGGCAGGGGAGGGAGGGGAGGGAGGAGGGAAAAAGAGGATGAGCAATAGAAAGGGAGGAAAGAAGACGGGAGGAAATATTGAAAGGGGAAAGGGTTTGTTTGTAATTTTATGTCCTAGAAACATCGAACGTCATATGAAGAGAGGTAGCGACTTGTGACAGTGCGCACTCATTGTGACCTTATAGTGGGAGACCAGCCCACCAGCAGCATGACCCGGCTATCCCACACCGTCACATTATCCTGATACTGCGCTACAGCCCTTGTCCTTTCCTAGTAATATGAACGCTGAGCTCCAGGTTAGGAAGCGACAATTTCATAAGTCATCGGTTTGACTCGACTAGGGTTCGAACCCGTGAGGTTGGAATCCCACGATCTATCAAAACAGGAGACGGAAGCTCAACTCATTCAGCCATCCCGTCTTCGAGGGAGAGAGAAAGGGGATGAGAGTGCGACTGGAGGTTAGGGGTGGGGGGGTGGGGGGTGGGGGTGGAGACGGGCAGCTTCTCCCGCCATGTTATCACTCAGTTCGCCTCGCTATCGATTTCCCGCCTTCTTTTTTCTTCGCCGCGAGTAGATGAGCGCGGCGTGCTCGGTGAAGCGTGAAGATCGGCGCGCAGGGGCACGTCTTACTAAGTGTTCGTTTAGTAGTTGGTTGGTTGTTGGAGTTTTACGTCCTGGTACTAAGTGTTCGTTTACTAAGTGTTCGTTTCCTAAGTGCTTATGTCTACTGGTGTTTGTTTACTAAGTGTTTGTCTGCTAACTGTTTGTTTACTAAGTGCTCGTTTACTAGTTGGATGGTTGCTTGAGTCTTACCTGCTGGTACTAAGTGTTCGTTTCCTAAGTGTTCGTTTCCTAAGTGTTTGTTTACTAGTTGGATGGTTGTTGGAGTTTTACCTCCTGGTACTAAGTGTTCGTTTACTAAGTGTTCGTTTAATAAGTGTTTGTTTACTAACTGTTTGTTTACTAAGTGTTTGTTTACTAACTGTTCGTTTCCTAAGTGTTTGTTTACTAACTGTTTGTTTACTAAGTGTTTGTTTACTAACTGTTTGTTTACTAAGTATTTGTTTACTAACTGTTTGTTTACTAAGTGTTTGTTTACTAACTGTTTGCTTACTAAGTGTTTGTTTACTAACTGTTTGTTTACTAAGTGTTTGTTTACTAACTGTTTGTTTACTAAGTATTTGTTTACTAACTGTTTGTTTACTAAGTGTTTGTTTACTAACTGTTTGTTTACTAAGTGTTTGTTTACTAACTGTTTGTTTACTAAGTGTTTGTTTACAAAGTGTTCGTTTCATAAGTGTTTGTTTACTAAGTGTTTGTTTACTAAGTGTTTGTTTACTAACTGTTTGTTTACTAAGTATTTGTTTACTAACTGTTTGTTTACTAAGTGTTTGTTTACTAACTGTTTGTTTACTAACTGTTTGTTTACTAAGTGTTTGTTTACTATGTGTTTGTCTACTAAGTGTTCGTTTACTAAGTGTTTGCTTACTAAGTGTTCGTTTCCTAAGTGCTCATTTACTAGTAGGATGGTTGTTTGAGTTTTACCTCCTGGTACTAAGTGTTTGTTTACTAACTGTGTGTTACAAAGTTTTCATTTACTAGGTGTTTGTTTACTAAGAGTTTGTCTACTAACTGCTTGTTTACTAAGTTTTCATTTACTAGGTGTTTGTTTACTAACTGTTTGTTACTAAGTTTTCATTTACTAGGTGTTTGTTTACTAAGAGTTTGTCTACTAACTCCTTGTTTACTAAGTTTTCATTTACCAGGTGTTTGTTTACTAACTGTTTGTTACTAAGTTTTCATTTACTAGGTGTTTGTTTACTAAGAGTTTGTCTACTAACTCCTTGTTTACTAAGTTTTCATTTACCAGGTGTTTGTTTACTAACTGCTTGTTACTAAGTTTTCATTTACCAGGTGTTTGTTTACTAAGCATTCGTTTACTAAGTGTTTGTTTACTAACTGCTTGTTTACTAAGTGCTCATTTACCAGTTGGTTGCTTGTTGGAGTTTTACATCCTGGTACTAAGTGTTTGTTTACTAGGTGTTTGTTTACTAAGTGTTTGTTTACTAACTGCTTGTTTACTAAGTGCTCATTTACCAGTTGGTTGCTTGTTGGAGTTTTACATCCTGGTACTAAGTGTTTGTTAAAGAAGTGTTTGTTAACTACGTGTTCATTTACTAAGTGCTCGTTTACTAAGTGTTCGTCCGACTTGCCGTTGCACAGCCCCCACTCCTCCATCCACCCACCCACCCACCCACCCACCCACCTCTCCACCCACCCAACCTCTGCATACAGAGACACTCGCCCCTCCCCCCCCCCCCCAGCCCCCACCTCCTACCCTTCTCCAATCCACACATCCTGGTTTATTTCGTTTGTTTACCCGTCCTAATATGACCTTAGATAGGGCCAGGACGTAAGACCCCAACAACCAACCAACCATCGTTTGTGTTGACCTGGCGAGATGGAGAAAGGAAGGGGTGGGAAGACAATATCAGCGAATGGACAGGCCTGGAGTTCGGCAAGTCCCAGAGGGCAGCGGAGAACAGCGGGAAAATGGAGAAAACTGGTTGTGAAATCATCTGTGGTGCCCCAACAACCCTTGTCGTTAAGGAATTGATGATGATGATGATGATGATGACGATGTGGCAGGTCATGGGATTTGCAACTTTGGTTCAAAATCCGGCTGAGCAAAAGCAATGACTTGAAAATGTATACTTTCCGTTACATACCCTGGCACTCGTCATCAGTTGGATAAAGCGAAGAGTAGTGGAATGAGGAAGACCCATTCCGCATGATTGAAATTTTGTCTGCTTAATCAACGAATAACAAAATGAATGATACAGTTGTGGCCTAGCGATAACAGAGTCAACACTGAATTCCTGGGGTCGTTGGTTCTACTGCAGCACTCCCCTAGATAAGTCAAAACAAGGAATTTGGTCAAAATTGGTACCTGGATATATAGCGCTGCCACATTAAGACACCACACTTGCAGCTTGATAGTAGTGACATTGAGAGATCCAGCCTTTGTTCAACTATTTCTGATTACAGGCTAGAATTTGTTTCGATTTGGGAAAAGCCCAAATCTAGCGATATCTGCTTAAAGATAAAAGATGTGTTTGTTACATTCATTTTTCGAAATTTCAATCACCGACAATTGGTCTTCCTCATTCCACTGCTCCTTGTGTGATTCTAGTGATGTCGAGTGCCAAGGTAGGTAGCGACAGGTACCAATATTTATGTCATTGGTTTGCTTCAACGTGAGTTTGAATCTATGACCTAGTGTAAAATATTCTGATAAAACGCATTGGTGGGGAATGTGAACTGGTCTATAGAGGATTACAAATGGCCTATAAAGGTAAATGATGTATTGGGCCAGGTGCATGAATGTATTTATGTATTTGCTGGTGACTCTTTACTTGTAGTTCATAGTCATTGTGTATTAAATAGATAGTGTGAGAGGGGCACTATTGTTAGTGCGGAAGGGGCTCAAGAGCTATACTCACTACCCCCTCCCCCCCAACTGTTAGTCACGGATCACCACACACACACAGCAAGGCAGGTGCAGGCCAAGAGTCAGAGGGCATGGTGGTGGTGGTGGTGGGTAGATCACAGTAGCCATGGTAACACAGGAGTGCTTACTGTTCATTGGTGGAACTAGAAATGCTTGTTGCTGATTGGAGATAATGGTCAGGTGGTATGCCATATCAGATCCATATACCACTCAATCAATCAATGGGTGCCGTCTTCTCGAAGAAGGTTGGCTGCAATGGACCTCCATCTCTTCCTGTCATTCGTTCCTCTCACGCATTCCGCATAGCTCATTGCTGTCCACTCAGTGATGTTGTCCATCCATGTTGTTCTCCTTCTCCCTCTTGGTCTTTTCCCTTCTATCTTCCCTTCCAGTATTCTTCTCTGTGATTATACCACTATATAATAATAAACCTGAGGGTGCAAGCTCGCACTTTACTCACTCTTCTTTCACTCTTTATACTCTTCCTTTCTCTCCTTGCCTGTATTGATTTCCTATTAGCCTGCCTACATAACTACTGCTGCCAGACGACGACTTTACACTAGCACACAGGAAGCAGGCGCTCAACTCATTCAGCGATCCCGTTTGAGAAATGATGATTACGCTGCTGAACTGTCTCATCAGGTCAGACTAATTAGTCAGATAGCTTTTAGGCTTCTTTTGGGGTTTTACTTGTTTTTTTCGTGTATTTTGAGTGAGGGGGGACAGGTAGGGGGGAAGTAACCAATTTTATTTATTCATTTGAAAATAGTCTTTCTTCGGCAAAAACATATGTAAATAATATATATACATATATGTATTTATATATAATGATATATACAGTAAAACCTCTCTAAATCAACCGACCATAGGGCGGACTTTAAGTGGTCGATTTAGTGAGGTGGTCGGCTTAGGGAGTTAGAATATCCTTACAATGGTATTGTACTCAAATAAAGCGATCGATATAGGGGAGTGGTCGATCTGTGGAGGTGGTCGGTTAGAGAGGTTTTACTTTATATGAAGAGTCCAGGCGCAAAACCACCTACACGCCAATCCAAAAAGGTAGTTTAAATAAAGGGTTTTTACCTGAAAATAATTGTAATTCTCACTAATTCCACTTTTATTATGATCACCTGGTTATGGAGCAATGAACTAAAAAGTAGGAATATCACAAAATAATGTTTTTGAATGTTCGAATCCAATGTTTATCTCAATGTTTGGATTGGTGTTTAGAGGGTTTTGCGCCTGAACTCTTCATATATATATATATACATGTATATATATATATATATATATATATATATATATATATATATATACAGTGAAACCTCTCTAAATCGACCGACCTTGGGACCGAATTTAAGTGGTCCATTTGGGGAGGTGATCGGTTTAGGGAGTTAGAATATGGTTACAATGGTATTGTTGGGAACCAAATAAAGTGATCGATATAGGGGAGTGGTCGATCTCTGGAGGTGGTCGGTGAGAGAGATTTTACTGTATATGGATCAATTTATTTGGTTTCCAAACGATCGCCCATACAGCGCCATTGTAATGAGTTTTTTAAATCCTTATGCCGACCACCTTCCTAAATCGACCATTTAAAATCGGTCCCATGGTCGGTCGATTTAGAGAGGTGTTACTGTATATATCATATACAGTGCATAGATTGATGTGCAGTTAAACAACGCCCGGGTCAGCTTCCAGGTTTTTTTCTGTATACATGTATCTATATATACAGTGGAAACTCTCTATACCGACCCCTCCACAGATCGACCACTCCCATATATCGATCGCTTTATTTGGGTCCCAACAATACCATTGTAAGGATATTCTAACTCTCTAAACCGACCACCTGCCTAAATGGACACCTGAAAGTCGGTCCCACGGTCGGTCGATTTAGAGAGGTTTTACTGTATATATCATATACAGTGTATATATTGATGTGCAGTTAAGCAACGCCCGGGTCAGCTTCCAGCGGTTAGCTGTGGTGATAGCAATGAAAAGGCGTGTGGATTTGTTAGTGGCGCGCGGCCAGGCATTGTGTGTGAATAATTGATAACACTGATGTTTTTATGACGTGGGACGCCGCGTCGCGCAACCAGCCTCCACTCAACTAGCAGCACGACGTAAATAAACCTCCGCCCCTGGCCGCCATCTTTGAGTTGCTTGCCACACCACACACTCCCACCCCCTCCCCCACCCCCACCCCCATCCCCCATGTCTCCCCACCCCCCAATCCCACGCAACTTTATAGTGCTGCCCCACTGGGAAACTAGGCTGCACGATGACATGATATCCCACTCAGTTAAATTATCCTGACACTGAGCCAACCAGTCCTTGCCGTGACCTAATAATGCCGAGCGCCTGGCTAGGAAGTGACAAGTATACATTTTTAAGTCATTGGTTTGACTCGACCAGGATTCGAAGCTGCAAACTCATGGATTTGGATTGCCCGATCTCCCAAAACAGGAGACGGACGCTCAACTCATTCGGCCACCCTGGTTACAGAAGCAGGTTCTGCCTGGACACCCTGCGTACAATTGCCGTCTCCACACACTACTCACGGGTCCAGGTTCGGTGGGCCTGCTCCAGCTCCCACCACCTTTTCCTGCCCTACTCACACCGGCTGCTCCACCATCAAGCAGTTGGAAGCTCTCCAAGCACCAAAGACAACCCTTTTTTTTTAACTAAAAAAAAGAACCCACTTTAAGTTAAACAACAAAATTTAAACTAAAAAAAAAAGAAGCCATTTCATGCAGCAGTCAATAGTAGTGTCTCTTCTTAGTGGCACACTTCCTTATAGAAGTCGTCTTTGCGGTATAGCACAATGAATGTATGATAGCTACCTTCAAGTCCCATAGCAAGATGGTAAATGTAGGGCCATATGACTGCATGCCACATATGATTGTGACAATCAATCTAATATTATTATCTAAAACCAAATGACATCGATTCAAAACTATTAGACTATCCAACTTCTTTTTTCTTTAAAAAAAAAAAGAAAAAAAAGCTTCATGCAGTAGTCAATAGTACTGTCTCTTCTTAGTGCCAAACTTATTTAAAGAAGTCGTCTTTGCCGAATCGAGCAATGGATTTATTATGATAGCTCCCTACAAATTCCACAGCAATATGGCAAGAGTAGTGTCACGTGACTGGATGATGCACAAGATTGCAGCGATCAATCTAATATTATAATCTAAAATCAAATCACATAAATCAAACCCATCAGACTATGCAATTTAAAAAATAAAACGGAAAAAAACACGGAAAAGAAACACGAACAAAATATCATGTCATGCAGCAGTCAATAGTAGTGTATTTTCTTAGTGTCACACTTACTTAAAGAAGTCGTCTTTGCAGTAGACCTTGTCCCCTTTGGAGAAGCACTTGTCACTGAGGTGGGTCTGACAGTCGGCACACTTTAGGCACTTTGAGTGCCACGGCCTCTCCAGCACCTTCAGAATAAACCGGTCTATGATGGGATCCTGACACCCGGCACACTTTGGGATCGCCGCTGTAGAAAAGAGAAGAAAAGAAATACATATATAATATATAAGGAGTATAATAATATTATACATATATAAAGTGTCAGAGTAAACATGATATAATAAATATATTCTCCAAGAGCATATATATATTTTGTAATATCTAATAATGTCCAATTGCTGGCTAGTGGCTGCGAGCCCGGGACTACTCGATAGTGGCGCCAGCACCGGCTTCCGCCGCCTGGGCGCCATATTTGACCAGTGTTGGCCCTGATTTTGAATTGATTTTGCTAGCCAAGATGAGCAATAAAGATTGTCCATCGCATATCAAGTACGCTTCTCTCCTTTGTTTGTATGTAGGCACATTTATATATAATTATTTATATGCTGTATAAGCCTCTATAAGAGTATAATAAGCTGGAATTTACTACAACTTTAACAAATGAATACAGCAGATAACTTTTGTGTGCATTCTAAATACCATATAGATACTCACATCGATCTGACTAATATTGATGTAGTCATATGACACTGTTGCGATATTGCTGTGGCACTTGTGAGCTACAGAATTCTGTTGCGTTATATTTTGCAAATTGTGTATTCAACAGTTATTGCATACCTTACACTATATACCATTTTTATGTAAATAATCCCGAATTGAAAAATAGCTGGAGGACCAGTGCTTCGGAACTGACAAAAGAACTTATTCAGCAGAATAAACATATTTACCAACAACAACAAAAGTGATGTCTAAGGTATTATACGAGTATAAACCCGTGGAAGGGAAAGTAATTGTTTGCAATCCTCCACGAGCTAACCCACATGATGCTACTCATTTCCATCACCGCCATGAAAATAGTATTGATAAGTCAATTTAATAGAACTGTCACTGCTGAAGGCAACCATGTCCATTATTTAGATGTGTACATCAACATTTTGTATGTCTTCACTCCAAATTACTGCAATGTAAACTCTTAAACGTGAATGCTTTAATTAAACAATTGTAGGACACAAAGTACAAGAATTGACATGAATATAAGCACTCATTGCTATTATCACGATAATCTTTTGTTTACTAGGGTTTTAGTTTACGTTATAGCAACATCTGACGTATCTGGACAGGCACCGACTTGTGACAGTGCACCCTCGTTCTCTAATAGTTGTTTTAAATATTGTAGTGGTCTGCACTGACCTCTCAGGCAAGGAGCCGCATACACAGGTAGGCGTGGGTAGTATGGTGATATCAGGGAGCCTAGGCGGTGTAATGGTTAGTACACTGGCCCGGAATTCAAAGAGATTTGGGTTCGAGCCCCGCTCTAGGCGCAATATTTCCCATTTTCATCACTCCCATGACACTGGTTGCCGTGACCATGATCCTATACAAGCTATGTGCTGTATAGTTGTTGAACCTACCCTGTGTATGTGTAATGCCTAGTACACACCTACCGTTTGTGCGCACCCACCTACCGTATACGATCTAAAACTGCCCATTTCGCACACAAAAATCGCTATGTGTGTGCTCCCTGCACACACCTAACGATTGCGATTCGCGTATAAAACCTCAGTTTTAGGGCTAAAACCGGCCGATTAAGATTGCGATTCGTGATTCGAAAAATGAATCGGCCCGTTTTCAGTTTTAAGCGGGTCGGGTCGAGTTGCGAGTTTTAGTGCACGAATCCTATACGGTAGGTGTGTACCAGGCTTACGTGCACTGCCTGTATGTATGTAATTGTAAGCATTAACATACTTACAATTCCAAGGGGATGAGTGTAGTGGTCTGCACTGACCTCTCAGGCAAGGAGCCGCATAGACAGGTAGGCGTGGGTAGTATGGTGATATAAGGGAGCCTAAGGGAGCCGGAATGCAAAGAGATGTGGGTTCGAGCCCCTCTCTAGGCGCAATATTTCCGATTTTCATCACCCCCACGACAATATCAACATTCAGGCTGATTTGTAGTTGTCATCAACATGTTTATAATAAACAATTAGTGCCTCATATAGGGTCAGTGGCACAAGCAAAGAACATTGGCCAAGATGTAGTGAAGGTCTCCCCTCCATATTCCAGATCCAGGAGGGGCTGAGCTCGAACCCAGGACCTTCCATACAGGAATTACCAGATGATGTACCTTGAGCACAAATAACGCAAAATATAGCATGGTCCCCATTCGCATGCAAATCACACAAGGCATAACACTGTCCCCTTTCGCATACACCATCGCGTGACTAACATTTATCATCATCAAAGAACTGGGTAAATAACTGTAACCACGGATGGCTGGAAGACCAGCTCTTTGGCGCTGACAGATGATGTATTCTGATGAATATAATATTTACTCCCCTGCCCCAAAAAACTAACAAATAAAAAATAAAACCAAAGAAAAATAAATGTTTTTATTTTATTATTATTTTCCTTCCGCCAACTCATAAAGTATTTCTTTATTGTCAAAGCGCACAAAGAACATATAAAAAGAGGTATTTTCTTTTGGTATTGTTGTCTTAGCCATCCTATAATAACACACCCACAAAGGCAATGTCACATGGGTATTGTCTTCCCCCTTCCAATTTTCATTCCGGAATCACTTGGTGATAATTCAACTTGTAATGACTCTTTACAAAGAAGGCACTTCAAAAGAATTACAATTTTTTTTAAATAATTATTTTTTTATAATTATTTTTTTAATAATTATTTCTTTTATAATTCTTTTTACATTTTTCTTTTCTCTTCCCCCCCTTTTTTCTTCCTGTGGGCCTTTTTTGTTTGTTGGTTTGTTGGTTTCGTCCCTTTGTTGTGTTAATTCGATATTAATTGCAACCAGACGCTCGTGACCTTTGCCATTATAATAGTCGCCATCAGGAGGGAACAGTCCAGTAATCCTCCCAGGGTTTTCCATTCAGACTGGTCAGAAGGAAGAGTGGGTGTGGTTGGGTGGGTATGTGGGTGGGGCCGGGGGGGGGGGGGGGGTGGGTGGGGGCGGGGGGAGGTGGGAGGGATGGAGGGGAAGGTAGGAGGGAGGGTGGAGGGGAGGGTGGATGGGTGGGGGGGGGCAGGTGGGAAAGAGGGAGTGATTTAGAAGGGTGTGGGGGGAGGGAGGGCGTGAGGGAAGGGGTGAGGGAGGTTGGAAGGGAGGACTGGGCGGGAGGGAGGATGGGGAGAGAAGGAGTGTGGGATTGGAGGGAGGGTGGGGGAGGGAGGGTGTCATGGTGGGAAGGAGGTCGGGTGTGGGAAGGAGGGCGGGGGTGGGAAGGAGGGCGGGGTGGGGAAGAGGGTGGGGTGGGAGGAATGGGTGGGAAGGAGGGTGGTGTAAGAGGGAGGGTGGGGGAGAAGGTAAAGAAAAAGGGGATATTAATAATTAAAAAAAGATTAATACAAAAAATGGGACCTCCACACACCAATGGAATTGTCTTCAACAAACAATGTTTTCTTATTGGAGAAGGTAATCCAATTATATACATATATAATTTAGTCTGGTTCATTTCTCAGTACATAGCAAATGTCGCCCTCCTAACCCGGTCCCCTTCCCACCGCTCTATACACACATAACCTGGTACTATTGCACTAAAACATACCAGCATAAAGAACAACGCACTGGGAATATATTATGAAATGAAAGAATAGTTATGGAAGAAGCTGTGTGTGTGGATGGGTGGAGAGGGACTGAAGGGCGTAAGGGGGGGGGGGGGGCGTGTGGAGGGCTGGAGGGGGGGGGGGGTGGGGGGGTGATGGGCGTAAGGGGGAATGCAAAAAAGGAAGGATCCCAGAATCCCAGGCAATAGAGGGAGCGAGTTGTTGGGGGAGGGGGGGTGAAAAAACAACTTGAGAACAAAGACCCACACCGAGATAATGTTTCTGACATTTGAGCCCATCTCAGGAGCAGCTCGGTTACTATGGCGACTGGCTGTCGAGCCCCCCCCCGCCCCTCCCCGCCTCCTGACAACAAACCAAATTAATTTGTCGCTCGCTCCGTATTGGACCCGTGGTGCTAGTATTTCGCCGGCGCGGTTGCTCATTGATGGGCGTATTGCTGTCACACATGGTGAGTTGCTCAGTGACTGGTGTATTGCTGTCACACATGGTGAGTTGGTCAGTGACGGGCGCATTGCTGTCACACATGGTGAGTTGATCATTGACGGGCGTACTGCTGTTACACATGGTGAGTTGCTCAGTGATGATCGCATTTGCTGTCACACATTTGGAGTTGCTCAGTGACAAATACATTGCTGTCACACAGGGTGAGTTGCTCAGTGACAGGCATATTGTTGTCACACGGTGAGTTGCTAAGTAATAGGTGTACATCCATAGGCAGTTGATCAACTGTCACACAGTATGAGTTGCTCACTGACTGACATAATGTTGTCACATATTGTGAGTTGCTCACTGATGGGCATATTGTTGCCACGTATGGTAAGTAGCTCACAGACTGCTGCATTGCTGACACACATTGTGAGTTGCTCAGTGACAAACACATTGCTGTCACACATGGTGAGTTGCCTACTGACACACACAGCAACTTGTCATCATACCAGCCTACGCCCTCCCAACCTCCTACCCACCACCCACCTCCCACCCTCCCACCCACCACCTACCACCCCCCCACCCACCTCTCAACCACCTCCTACCTCCCTCCCACCCACACTCTCCCACCCAACCACCCACACATCCTCACCCACCCTCCTCTCTGCATCTTTCGTCCTTTGTCGTTTTTTTAGTCTTTCAGGTGGTAAGCTGAGCTGTTGGTACTAATGGCCCTGTCACACTACGACGGAACAATTCGGCCATTAATTCGAGGAACATCGAGATATGTTATGCATTTGTTAAGCCTATGTCGAGGTACGTTGAGATACATCATGCTACGTTGTTGTTACGTTGACACTCGTCAAGGTTTTGGACATACCCAAAACTTTCGATGTAGCTCGACGTAAGACAATGTGTGCTTCATACGTTAGCATACACTATGTATACATTAGACATACGTCAAGTATGCTAGATGTACGTTACACATACTACATTATGCATATGTTGAACTACGTCAGGCATAAGTGAAGCCGGCAGAAATGTACAGTCCTCGTATTGACAACATATTGAAAACATATGGATAACATACGTCTACCGCATGTCTAGCATATGTTTTGATGTATTTAATGTATAAAGGTGTATTCTGCCGATCAAATAACGTATATAACATTCAGCGGCCTTCTGCAAGCGTTCCGTGAGCGTTCCGTGAGCGGTTTTTTAATGTTCTCATACGTTACCACTATGTTGGATCGATGTTTCGACTACGTCCACTATGTTGCACTGACGTCCAAATTGGCTCTGCAACACCGAGAATTTCTATGTATCTCGATGTAAATAAGTGATTTCTACGTTCTTCACTCACTGGCCCATTATGTCGTAGTGTGACAAGGGTATAAGTTTCTCGGTAGTACAGCCTACATCGGTTCGCGCATGCGCGGAACAAAGCGACGCATGCACAGTCAGGTGATGTGCAAACGTCCCTCCCCTCCTGCTCTGATCAAGTCTCGCTGGTAGGGTGGGCTGTCATCTTGTTACAGTATCGCCATGTGTGTATATGTGTTTGTGTGTATATGTGTGTGTTTGTGCGTTCTTGTGTCTGTGTGTGTGTATCTCTGTGTGTTTGTGTGATTATGTTTGTATGTGTGTCATTTGCTGGGTTTGTGTGCATTTGTTTGCGTTTGCATGTTTGATGTGGTCGTGTGAATTTATTTGTGTCTCTGTGGTATGTGTCTATCTGTGCGTTTGTGTGTGTGTCTGTTTGTGTGCTTGTGTGTATTTATGTGCTTGTGTCTTGTTGTGTATGTGTGTGTTTTTGTGGATGTGTGTGTTTTTGTGGTTGTGTGTGTTTGTGTGTGGTTGTGTGTATTTATTTGTGCTTGTATGGTATGTGTCTGTGTGCGTGTATGTGTGTTTGTGTGTGTGTTGTGCTTGTGTGTCATTGTGTGTGTTTATGTGCTCGTGTGTGTGTATGTGCTTGTGTGTGTGTTTGTGTGTGTTTGTGTGTGTTTGTGTGCCTGTGGGTGTTTATGTGCTTGTGTCTTTTTGTGGTTGTGTGTGTTTTTGTGGTTGTGTGTTTTTTGTGGGTGTGTGTGTTTGTCTGTGCTTGTGTGTATTTATTTGTGTTTGTATGGTGTTTGATTGTCTGTGCATGTGTGTATGTGTGTGTTTGTGCTTGTGTGTGCTTGTGTGTGTTTATGTGGTTGTGTGTGTTTATGTATGCTTGTGTGTTTGTGTGTGTTTGTGTCTGTCTGTGTGTGTTTGTGTGTGTCCTTGTGTGTGTTTATGTATATGTGTGTGTTTGTATGTGTTTATGTGTGTGCTTGTGTGTTTGTGTATGTGTGTATGTCTGTGTGTGTTTGTGTGTGTATGTATGTTTTTGTGTGTGTGTTTGTGTGTGTATGTGTGTGTCTGTGTGTGTTTGTGTGGTTGTGTGTTTGTGTGTGTGTGTTTGTGTGTGTTGTGTGTGTTTGTGTGGGTTTGTGTGTGTTGTGTGTGTGATTGTGTGTGCTATGTATGTTTGTGTGTGTTTGTGTATAGTTGTGTGTTTGTGTGTTTGTGTGTGTTTATGTATGTTTGTGTGCATGTGTCTGTATGTGTGTATGTGTGTGTACTTGTGTGTGCTTGTGTGTGTTTATGTATGTTTGTGTGTCTGTGCATGTTTGTGTGTGTTTATGGTTGCGTATATTTGTGCTTCTTTGTCTGTACTACTGGTGCCACCTGGATAACTCACTGACAACTTCCCGCCTCCAAATATGCTCAGTCCTAACTATATGTGCTGTATAGTGCACTATGCAAATATAACAAATATATATATAAGGCTAACCTTTACTTCTATTTCGCCGAACCCCCCTCCCCTCCCGTTCCGGCGAATCACACCCCTGGCGCCACCTGGAGTATATCTCCTGCACTACCACGGACTTACATGCGGCCCAGTCCTGCTAACATATAACTAATGAATGCGTGCTACATGAAACCCATGGTTGAGTACAATATATCTAATACAAGTAATAACAGTTTTAATTATAAACATTGACAATAATAATCAGGCCACTGATTGGCGTTGATTATTAGAGTTTTACGTCCTGGCAACATATACGGTCATATCAGGACGGGGTCCACTAATTAGTAATATAAGAGATAAGAATACATTGCCCGTTGATGTTTAATTATTTAATTGCATTACAATTATCTTTTTTTCCCCAAAATGTACCCCAACTGTACAGTACATATTTGCGATGATGTCTTATTAAGTAATGTTGTTTGGTTGTTGGGGTTTTACGTCCTGGCAACATCTAAGGTCATATCAGGACGGTATCAATGTAGTGCATGTCTCCAGTAACTCATCAGTTCGATGGATTATTGCCGTACGTGGATAATGTTTCACTTAACAAACTATTTTTGTCTCATTTTAACTGTTTCTCTGATGACACGACACCCTCTGATGCTTGGACGACATTGGTCTGGATGCAGAGTTGTACTTTGAAGACAGATATTACACTACTTATACTTGGACATATATGTGGTGTCTAACGCATTATGTGGGTATAAATGCAAGGGGAACATATAATGTATATATCTATTCCTCCTTGGCGCATTGGTGGTGCCCCCACAGCTGCCGGGGTAATTGGTGGGCAGCGCTTTGCCAAACACATATGTATGTATGCGTGATATAGAAGTAATATACGAGTATAAAGGCGCGGAAGGTAATTCCTTTTTTGTTGTTGTTACATTAGTTGTTTAAGCAGGGGAAATGTCAGTTGCAGACGACTGGTCTTCCTCATTCCACTGAACCTTGCCCTATCCTAATAATGCCGAGCACCTGGCTAGGAAGCGACAAGTATAAATTTTTAAGTCATTGGTTTGACTCAACCAGCATCCGAACCCACGATCCCACGATCTACCACCACGGGAGACGGACGCTCTAACTCATTCGGCCATCCCATCTTTATATTATTATTATATATACTTATTTGCTAGTCTAGACCACCATTATCCGACCAGGGGCGACGGTTGAGGGGCGAGGGGCGAGGAACGAGGTTCTAGGGAAGGGGCGGTGGGAGAGGGGCGAGGGGCGAGGGGCGAGGGGCGAGGGGCGAGGGGCGAGGGGCGAGGGGCGAGGGGCGAGGGGTACACACGATTGCTGGACACATAAGTGCCTTTCTCACCCTCACCCGCACCCCTATCCCCATCCCCATCCCCATCCCCATCCCCACCCACACCCACACCCACACCCACACCCACACCCACACCCACACCCACACCCACACCCACACCCACACCCACACCCAACCACCACACCCACACCCACACCCACACCCACACCCACACCACACCCAACACCCACACCACCACCCAACCCAACCAACACCCACACCCACACCCACACCCACACCCACACCCACACCCACACCCACACCCACACCCACACCCACACCCACACCCACACCCACACACCGCTCTCTTAGACACACTCCTAATGCACTGAACTACTCACTCCCGGGAGACTCTCGGAGGGAGGACGGCCGGTACCCGGGGGGAATTCTACGGGGAACGCGCTGACTGATCCCGGGGCGCCGCGCCACTTGCTGCCGTGCCGGAGTGTCACCGGGCACCCCCCGTGGAGATGTCGCCGCCCACCGGCCGCCGTTGCCGGTGCCGGGCTTAAGTGGCCCGGGGCTCCGGGCTGGGCGGTGCCGGCATTGCGACGGGGCAGCGCCGGCAGTGTCACGCTGGGTGGGAATATCACACCGCGGGGTGATGCTGTGCAGGCCCCCGCCCGCCCGCCCGCCCTTCCCCCGCCCGTCTCCCGCCCCCCCCCCCCGGCACCCCCGGCCCCATCTCCCCGGCCCCCGTCCCCCGCCCCCTCATCCCGGCAGCTCCCCCGGCCCCTGGGGGAAGGGGACGGGAGGGGGGCTACCCGAGGACCGGCCCGGTAAGCGGGTACCAGGGGTGACAGGAGGGTGTATAAGTACCGTCCCACTGGGGGATGGAGAGGGAAGGGGAGGGGTAGAGGGTGGAGAGGTGGAGGAGTGGATGGGTGGAAGGATGAAGGGGTGGGAGGGGAGGGTGAGGGGTGGTGGGTGGAGGGGTGGAAGGGTGGAAGGGTGAAGGTGAGGGGTGGTGGGGTGGAGGGGTGGTGGGGTGGAGGGGTGGTGGGGTGGAGGGGGGGTGGGGTGGAGGGGTTGTGGGGTGGAGGGATGGGAGGGGAAGGGTGGAGGGAAGGGGTGGAGGGAAGGGGTGGAGGGAAGGGGTGGAGGGAAGGGGTGGAGGGAATGGGTGGAGGGAAGGAGGGGGTGGGGGAGGGAGGGGGTGGAGGGAAGGGGTGGAGGGAAGGGGTGGAGGGAAGGGGTGGAGGGGAGGGGTGGGGGGGGGTGGAGGGGGAGGGGTGTTTCGACGTCGCCCCGAACCCCATTTGTACACGGATCATCAAGATAAATGACGACATTGACTTCAGTGTCAGCAGAAGAAAAGGGCCTGGGAAAGTTGGGATGGGAGGGGAGGGGGGAATGGGGAGTGGGAGAGGGGGTGAATGAGGCTGAGTGGTGGGAAGGGGAAGGGGTGAGAGGGAAGCGAAGGATGGGGAATGATGGGGGAGGAGAGTGATGGTGAATGGAGCTAAGGGGAATGAGCGGAAGGAGTGGGAGAAGAGTGGGGGCAGGGGGAGATAGGGATGGGTTGTTGTTGTTTATCTTTGGGGAGTTTTCAGTTGTGTTGACTTACTGAAGGCTGCAAGTTTGCAGCACTGTATGGGCACCGCCAAAGTCCAAGGCAGGGAGTTGGCGTCTGGTGGGTAGTCATCGAAGGAAATGGGTGGGTAGCTGGATGATGGGAGCCGACATGAGGAAGGGAGAGGGGTGGAGATTCAGGTGAGGATGGAGGGGGTCTTGAGAAAGGGGAGGGTATGGAGGGTTGGGGTGGAGGTGGGAGTTGAGGGGAGAGGGGAAGGGGTTGGACGTATCTGACATTTTTTAGAATCTTCTATTGGGTTATTGTTAGTTCCGGTGTTGCGGTTTCCCAGGGACACCAGTTTGCCAGGGACACATCGCTTCTGCACATACTTCAAAATCGAACAGCATCGTCACTAACCTTATAAATTTAATATAATGTTTTTGGTAAAGATGTTTTCTATATGTGTACCAAACGATTTGTTTCTAGATGGTGTAATTTGAGAGATATTAGACTTCTTCTGTATTTTCTGTATGAATATTGCTCACGACCATTGACAATGCCTTTAGTTTGACGGTACGCACAGTGCAACACGTTAGTTTTATTAAAAAATAATAGAAATCAAGAACCCTAACCGTATAAATTTAATATAGTCTTTATGGTAAATATGTTTTCTATATGTGTACCAAACGATTTGTTTCTAGATGGTTTAATTTGAGAGATATTTGACTTCTTCTGTATGAAGATTTGCTCACGGCCATTAACAATGCATTTGAATGGATGTGTCCCTGGCAAACTGGTGTGCCTCGGAAACCGCAACACCGGTAAGACAGCTATGAAGGTTTGGATTTTAGTATGTTGACTTCCCAAGTGTGTTCGACGGGCTTGGGTTCTAATATAATTACTATAACTAATTAATATACCTATTGTAGTTAATATATTAATGTATTTACTATAATAATTATAATTAATGTAACTAATATAATTATAATTAATATATCCAATATAATTAATCGCAGGAATATACTTTACTGCAAGTAATATAATTAGTATGATAATATAATAATATAATACAAATAATTACAGTTTAATATAATTAAGATAATTAAGATGATTATTACTAAATTGCAACAACATCGTTAGTGAAGTGTCAATGAATGTTGGCCCACAATTCTGGCTTCAGTGGAGAATGGTGTTGAACCCTTAGGGTGCCAGCACCTGTGACCTTAGCCCTGAGTGCAATCCAGTCACCTGGAAGACGCCGTGTCTCCGATGAATGGCGAAGAGCCGGTCCCATGTAAACACACCGACCATATGGGATGGCCGAATGAGTTGAGGGTCCGTCTCCTGTTTTGAGAGATCAGGGGATCCGAACCCATGGGTTTGTGAGTTTGAACCAAAGTCGAGTCAAACCAATGATTACAAAATTTATACTTGGCACTTCCTAGCCAGGCCCTCGGCATTATTAGGATAGGGCAATGACTGGTTGGTTCAGTGTCGGGATAATGTGACTGAGTGGGATATCAGGTCATGGTGCTGGTGGTGGCCTGGTGTCCCAGTGGGGCAGCATTATAAATTTGCCATGAGTGTGCACTGTCGGTACCCATCCTGATATGACCTTATGTGTTGCTAGAACGTAAAACAACAACAAACAAATATGTAAACACACCTCTTAGAGTCGGGCACCAGCCATAATACTGAGAAATGTGACAGTCGCAAAATCCAAGCCAGGAATTAAGATATAGAAACAACTGAATGCGCGACCAGATCTGTGCCCACTGTGGTCGCACCCTCCAGTGTGTCCTACCTGCCGGCTTCCGCCCCCTCGGTAGTCCCTTCCCACCAACATCGGGATTCTTCATTCCTCACGCCAACAAATAATTTGATTTACATCAACATAACAACATCAGCAATAGCCAAAACATGTTGACAACAAATTCCCCAACTAACACCCAAATCCTACTACATACAATTGACTATATTATCTAAAGGGGTATCAATCTGATCACATGAGACTGTGATACAGACATTAGCGGTATTACTAATTAGTATTTATTGACATGAAAATCATAAGTCAACAACTGAAACCTTGCATGTAAATGTAAAAGGATTTGATGTACCTCATATTCAATATGTATTGCATCATGTCAACTTTAATTTAATTTATAAATCATGTATAAACTTTGTAGAAATACCGGTATACCTGTATACCTGTATACCTGTTTTGTCAGTGCCATAGCACTGATTTTCCTGCCACAGCACTGATTTTCCTGCAGCAGGAAAATCAGTGCTGTGGCAGGAAAATCAGTGATATGGCACTGACAAAATATTATATGAATAAAATTCATTTACCAAAAATGTTATCGCCTAATGGATGAAACGTGTTTGCTGACGGATATTGAAACAGCATTTGAAACAACTATCACATTTGTTTCTTGGAGTTCTATGTCCTGGCAATATTGAAGGTCATATCCTGACAGGTGCCGACTTTTGACAGTGCACACTCATGGTAAGTTTTATAGTGCTGCCCCACTAGGACATCAGGTTGTTTGCACCATTACCTGATTTCCCACTCAGTCACATTATCCTGCCACTAAGCCAACCAGTCCTTCTCCATTCCTATTAATGCCGAGCGCCAGGTTAGGTAGCGACAAGTATCAATTATGTAAGTCATCGGTTTGACTCGACCAAGAATCAAAATCCCGAAACTCCCACACGGGAATCCTGCTCTCTACTGATTCAGCCACCACCTCTGGCCACACAGCTGTGACATCTTGCATGCTAATGAAAATACACAATATGATGATGATGATGATGATGATGTCCATCATCATAACCAAGATGTGACACCATCTACAAAGTCCGTATCCTAGCTGTCACAAGCTGTCAATTACCTAGCTGTCACATGCTGTCAACAAACTTATGCATCATACAAAATAAGCCTCCTCTCACTAATTCAGTCCAACCTGATGAAAACAAACCTTATTGAACATGCAACCACCAGATACATGTGAGAGATCGAAACAAAGTAGTACCTTATCCTCCACCCCACCCCCCACCACATCCTCACCACACCCTCACCACACCCACACCCACACCACACCCACATCGTTACCACACGCACACCTCCACCATACCCTCACCACACCCACACCACATGCACACCTCCACCATACCCTCACCACACCCACACCACACCCACACCACACTCACACCCACACCCACCCCACAGGCACACCTCCACCATACCCTCATCACACCCACACCACACGCACACCACACCCACACACACACACCCACACCACACCACACACACACCTCCACCATACCCTCACCACACCCACATCCACACCACACGCACACCTCCACCATACCCTCATCACACCCACACCACACGCACACCTCCACCATACCCACACCACACCCACACCCACACCCACACCCACACCACAGGCACACCTCCACCATACCCTCACCACACCCACACCCGCACCCATACCCTCACCACACCACACTCACACATCCCTTCCAACCCTCAGGACAAAAAGCACTGACTGTCTATGCATGCGCATCGACAGGGAGACAGTTGCGCAGTGACGTCATCTGTGCCCGGATGTGTTTACTGCGGCTGCGCGTTCCCAACGGAGGTATCCCATCCACCCCCCCCCCCCAACCTACCAGACTGACAGATTGGTCCCCAGGGGTATGAGGGGACAGGGGCAGGGGGAGGGAGAGTGGGGGTGGGGGGAGGTGGGGGTGGAGGGGAGGCAGACAAACCCTGTTGGGGATTGAAGAGGGTACAGCTACACACGTACCTACAATCACTCACACACATGCACACACATGCACACACACGCACACACACGCAATCACTCAAGTGTGGCCGCTACACACATACCCACACACATTAACACACGTGCCCACAGACCTGCACTCACAGCGACTGGATGAACAATGGATTATTGAGGTTATTTGTAATGGTTATTTATTAAGCGGGGAAATTTCAATCACAAGCAATTGGTCTTCCACATTCCACTGCTCCTCGTCCGATACTAGCAATGCAAAGCGCCAGGCTAGGTAGCGACAAGTATAAATTCGGTAAATCATTCACCTGACTTGGCTGGAGTTTGTACCCAGGAGGTGGAATCCCACAACCTGCCACATCAGAAACGGGTGGTCAGTTCAATTTGCCATCCCCTCTGACCTATTAATATATGTTCGATGTAATATATTATGTGAGCATAAATAAGAAACTAGTTTATTATTAACAACCTAGTTTGCATTGTCTGTTAGCCTATCTATGCCACCAGATGAGATGGCCGAATGAGATCTGCGTCCGTCTCCCATTTTGTTAGATTGTGGGATTCGAACCCACGAACCCACGAACCCACCAACCCACCAACCCACCAACCCACCAACCCACCAATTCACGGACCACGGACCACGGCCGAGTCAAGCCAATGACTTACAAATTGATACTTCTTGCTTCCTAGTCTGGCACTCAGCATTAATAGGATAGGGTAAGGAAGGGTTCGCTGAGTGTCAGGATAATGTGACTGAGTGGGGTATCAGATCATGGTCCTGGTGGCACAGTGAGGCAGTAAAGTAAAGTCGCCATGAGTGCGCCCCGTCACAAGTGGGTACCCAGCCTGATATGACATTAGATGTTACGAGGACGTAAAACTCCAACAAACAATCCATCTATGCACCGCAGGCGCCACCTAGTGTCACTTCTCGTCACTATCATCGATTCTCGATTCACTCAGCTGGGACCCACACACACAAATCAAGAGCGAGTAGGGAAGAATTAGGTCAAGTGCATTTTGCAGGACACAGTGACGTCATTATATATATACAGTAAAAAAAAAACCTAACCGACCCCTCCACAGATCCACCACTCCCCTATATAGATCGCTATATTTGGGTCCCAACAATAGCATTGTAATTTGTAAGGATATTCTAACTCTCTAACCCGACCACCTCCCTAAATGGACCAATTAAAGTCGGTCCCATGGTCGGTCAATTTAGAGGTTTCACTGTATATATATATATATATATCTTTCATCGACAAAAATCCTCTGGTGCGACTGACACTGGTCAACATCTGGTTGAAGTGAAGTGGGCCGAGAGGGTGCCACTGGTACAGTGTTGCGTCTTAGAGGGTATAATGATGATCATAATACAGTACAACCCCATTAAACCAAGCTCGGTTAAATCAAACAATCGGTTAATCCAAGCATTTTTTCGGTGGCCCTGCAAAATACTACCATTTATATTATAAAAAAGTTGGTTGAACCAAAGTCGGTTAATCCAAATTATCGGTTAATCCAAATAAAATTGTTGGGTTCCAGGCCACTTCCAGTTAAACCTCATGGGTAAACCAAACTTTCATGTGGTTATAAGGTCATCTGAGACTTTTTTATATGATAAATGGTAATATTTTGCCGGGCTGCCGAAAAAAGTTTGGATGAACCGATTGTTTGGTTTAACCAAGCTTGGTTTAACTGGGTTATACTGTATATAAATAAAAAAAACAATAATGAAAGTGTCCACATGCATTATATATTGCATTCATAATGCACACACGTTTTTGCCAAAGCCAAGTCAAAGTCGAAGCCAAAGCTCAGTTAAACCAATGATCGGTTAATCCAAACAAATTTCTAGGGTCCCTTCAAGTTTGGTTTAACGGGATTATACTGTAATAAGTAATATTCCCTTTCACACCTTTATACTCGCATAATATATTATTAATCACACATATATAAGGCTGGTCCATTGTGGGTTATTGTAGCAATCGTAGGTGGTGGTGGTTGTTGTCTCCATTACTAAGTCACAATGCACTCCTCCCCCCACACTCCACCCCGACACACGCAGACACCACCCACACCACCCACACCACCACCCCACCCACACCAACCACACCACCCACACCACCCACACCACCCACACCACCCACACCACCCACACCACCCACACCACCCACACCACCCACACCATCAACACCACCCACACCATCAACACCACCCACACTATCCACACCATCCCACACCACCCACACCACCCACACCACCCCACCACCCACTCACACCACCCCACACAACCCACCCACCACACCACCACACCACCCACAGCACCCACACCATCAACACCATCCACACCATCAACACCATCCACACTATCTACACCACCCACGACACCCACACCACCACACCACCACACAACCCACACGATCCACACCACCCACACCACCCACACGACCCACACCACCACACCACCTCACCACCCACAACACCCCCAACAACCACCCACCCACACACCCACTCCACCCACACCACCCACACCCCACCAACACCCTCTCACACCCACCTCACACACCACCCACACCACCCACCACACCCCCACACCACCCAACACCAAAGCACCCACACCACCCACCCACCACCACACACCACACCACCCACACGATCCACCACCCACCCACACCACCCACACCAACCTTAAAATCCACCCACATACACCCCCATCCCCTACCCCCACCCACCCCCACACCTCCATCTTCCGAGGACTCGGAGATCCGCTTGATGTACAGCTAGAGATGACTCTTCTTCCTGCACTTCAATCCACCCCTCCCACCCACCACCCACCAACAGTGCCTCGTCTCCTCTCTCCACCTCTCTCTCCCTTTTTGCGTGGCTTAATCTCCTTGAAAGCCCTGCCCTCTATCCCCCTCCCGCCCCTCTCCCCTCCCCCGCCCCGCCCCCTCTTCCCCAACACTTCCTCCAGCACTCTACAGCCCACCACCCATCGAGCCGTCAGAAGATGCTCCTGTGTGATGAGGACATCCAGAGTAGAGCTTCCGTCTGTTAGCCTGAGGACTTAGCGGCAGGAGGAGGAAATGCACCCAGATAGTTTCCGCGCTTGCGCATGTGGAGGGCTCCGCGAGCGGTATATGCATCCATATATATATATATATATATATATTTATATATATATATGTATGTGAGGTATAGCGTATTAATAATATTATGCAAGTATAAAGATACAGAAGGGAATATTACTTAGTATTGTTATACTCCGTAAGACATAGCACTGTACAGGTGGCGCCACCTTGGCCTGTCTCGCCTCCACCAGAAGTTGACCAGTATCAGTCACACAAGAGGATGTTTTCTATGCATATGCATCACATATATATATGGTTGTGGTTGGTTGTTGTTGTTGTTTTACGTCTAAGGTCGTATCAGGACGGGTACTGACGACATGTGACAGTGCTCTCTCATTTATTTGTGTTGCTTCCTAGCCTGGCGCTCAGCATTATTAGGATAGGGCAAGGACTGGTTGGCTCAGTGTCAGGATGATGTGACTGAGTGGCATATCAGGTCATGGTGCTGGCAGCCTGGTCTCTCATTGGGGCTGCCCCATAATATAAAGTCACCATGAGTGTGCACTGTCACAAGTCGGTACCGGTCCTGATATGACCTTAGATGTTGCCAGGACATAAACTCCAATAACCAACCAACCCACACCCACCACACCCACCACACCCATCACATCCACCCCACCCACACCCACACCACTCACCGTACACCACCATTATTTTGATGCAGACAAAAAACACAGACACACAAAAAAAACAACAGAAACTACTGTAAGAAGTAGCCACAGTTGTCTGTCAGTGATGTCAGTGCTGTCAGTGATATCAGTGCTCTCAGTGCTGTCAGTGATGTCAGTGGTGTAAGTGATGTCAGTGTTGTAAGTGTTGTCAGTGATGGCAGTGCTGTCAGTAATGTCAGTGATGTAAGTGCTGTCAGTGCCACCAGTGATGCCAGTGATGCCAGTGCTGTCATTGTGCACAAATCCGCTGTCACTGTCACCCGTACAGTGTACTGTGACAGCAGCTAGCGCCCCCAGCACAAGTAGCCAGCTTGACAGATGACAGTGCGGGAGGGGGTGGGGGTAGGGGGGGGCGGGCAGACGACCGGCTTTCCGGTTTACATCGGGCACGCCCATTACGTAATTGGTGACGTCACAGCTGTGGCCGGATGTGGTTGGTGCGTGTCAAGGCAAGGCACCGGAAGTAGTCAATATGGCGGATTGTGTGTTTGTGTGTGAAGAATACAAACCATGGAAATGAGGTGCTATTACACATCTCATACACAGGTCATGTTACCCAACCAATGAGGAAGTCCGTGCCAAGATCCAGCAGGCAATTGGACAACACAAAGATCTTCTAATCATCGTAAAGATATGCAAACTGCAGTGTTTTGGCCCATGTTACGGCGGAGCCTTTTAAAGAGGGTCCAGCCTGAGATAGATCGACCAATTTTATTCATATACAGTAAAAACTCTCTATACCGACCCCCCCCCCCAACAGATCGACAACTCCACTATATCGATCGCTTTATTCGGGTCCCAACAATACCATCATAAGGATATTCTAACTCTCTAAACCGACCACCTCCCTAAATGGATCACTTAAAGTCGGTCCCATGGTCGGTCGATTTAGAGAGGTTTTACTGTATATCTTTTGTCAGTGCTGTAGCACTGGTCTTCCAGTTGAAAGTGTTACACGTATATAGGTATAATTTATACAATTTCTTTAATTATTTTTACATGGTTTATATAGTAACTTGAAATGTGAAATAGAGATTCTGAAATTAAAGTGTACACAATTCAATAAGTAAACCTCCTGATATGACCTTAGATGTTGCTAGGACGTAAAACAACAACAAACAAACAAACAAACAATAAGTAATGAGAATGAGGTACATTAACTCATTTTACATTTACATAATCTGATAATAGGTTTTAGTTGTTGGTTTAGGATTTCCAATTCAGTAGATACTAACACCTTTACTTAGTCTTAGTTCAGTCTGATCAGATCCCTGTTTATTCATCGTGTTGTTTTTGTATGCAGTAGGATTTGGATGTTAATTGGGGTATTTTTGCGTTAGTACGTCAAGATGTCTTGACTATTGGTTTGTTCCGTAGTAAATATTACAAATTTATTAATTGGTGAGGAATGACGAATCCCGAAGTTGGTGGGAAGGGGACTATTGGGAGGAGGGGGGGAGGGGAATGTTGCCGGTGTATGAGAAGCGGTCCCAAGTCACGTGACATGAGAAAGTCACGTGACATGAGTAAGTCACGTGAGTAATGCTGGGAGAGTGTTAAGTCGTCAGTCCCGCGCCAAGACGCGCTGTCCACCAGAGGCGTTGAATGCCTTCCCGGCTTAGAGCATCACTGATCACGTGTCCAGTACACTCGCGGTATAATAACTTGGCAGAAGGCCAAGGAAATGGAGAGTGGTTTACTAATAGTAATAGACCACACAAATATAGGCGCATGTGTGTTGAGTCTGTGAATGTTGGCAGGGGGAGAGGGACGCAGCTCAGGCGGTAGAGTGTCCACCTGTGAAGGTGTCGGTCATCCTATCGATCCTGCTCAGTGGACCCATTTGCAGTTTGGGTTATTTTCCGTTCCAACAGTGGTCCACAACTGGTTCATCAAACACTGTGGTATATGCTGTCCTGTCTGTGAGAAAGTGCATATAAAAGATCCCTTGCTGCTTATCGGAAAGATTAGCCTATGTGGCGGCAGTGGGTTTTCTCCAAAGAAATATGTCAGAATGACCATATGTTTGACATTCACTAGCCGATGATATGGAAGTCAATGCACACTTGAGGCGTTGTTAAATAAAACAAGCTTTTCTGTTGTGAAAGATGGTAATGCGGTAAATTACCAGCCTCATACATATGTTAACGGTAGAGATATAGGCTAGATCTCTAAATGGCTTTGTATGTATACTACGCAGTTGGTTTGGTTATTGGAGTTGTACATCCTTGCAACATCTAAGGTCATATTATAACACTCACCCACACTCACATACCCACCCTCACACCCACACACACAACTACACACACATCCACACTCACACACCCACCCTCACACACACAGACACAACCTCATTCACACCTACCCACACATCCACACAGACACAAACTCACACACACCTACCCACACATCCACACACTCACACAGACACAAACTCACACACAAACACTCATGTACACACTCACACAGACACAACCACACACATCCACACACTCATACAAGCCTACACACCCACATAGCCAAACACCCAAACACAAGCTCCCTCCATGGTGTGTGTGTGGCTGTGTGTGTGTGGGTGGAAGGGGTGGGGGTATGCTGCATGACAGAGGCAGCGCAGTCTTGGGATTAATTGATTTTTCAATGCATTACGTTTTCTGAAGTAGGCCTACCCTGTAGCGCTTTCAGATGCAAAATCATACGCAAGTGCCCGAGGAAGCGCAAGTGGAGGAGACGCAAGGCTTCCGGCACGCCACCTAGCGGGTAAAATGCCTGTCACACTATGGCGGATTGAGCAACGGACAGAACCGGACAAAGAATATTCTAGTCTGGTGTTATTCGGACTAGAAATGTATCGATTATGTAACGGATGGGTTATGGACGGGTAACGGATGGGTAACGGAGGGGTAACGGACCTGTAACAGACGGGTAATGGAGTGTAACGGATAGGTAACAGACGGGTAACGGACAGGCAACAGATGGGTAACGGACGGGTATCGGATGGGTAATGGACGGGTAACGGACGGGTAATGGATATGTAATGGATGGGAACGGACATGAATGGACGAGGAATGGATGGGGAACGGACGGGGAATGGACAGGGAACGGACAGTAACGGATTATAACCACATAGGTCAGTCCGGCGCAATACGTTACAAGTTTTGTGCATGCTCAAAACTTGTAACGGATCAGGCCGGATATCAATGGATATCAACAGATATCAACGGATATGCAATGGATATCCAATGGACACAAACCGGACTTTGCCAGATATCAACAGACTTTGTTCGGTTTCTTTCCGTTTCCCCAATTCAGTGATGTGTGACAGAGCCTTTAAGTTGCACAGCAGGGGGCATCACACTAACTTAGTGACACATAGCCGTCAGGTGTACTGTGTCAATAAAAACCAAGAAACTAAAATATTATAGGTAAATGGACTAACAAAATATATGGTCAAAGCCGGATTTTTATACTGTTAGCAATCTCGGGGGTCTTCCCACCACGTCGGTAGCTATGGCCAATTTTATGTTTGCAATCTACAAACAGTTACAATCCATCAATAAGGAATAATAAGAACACAAAGATTATTTTTAAAGTAAAATTCAAAAGATTTGAATCAAATTGGACTAGTGGTGCCCAGCGAGGAAAATGTGTGTTAACATGCTTATCTGTTATGGGCAGAGTAAATATATTCATCACATTTACACAGAACAGTCAGTTGTACTATGAATCAGATCAATTATACTCTGTAGTCAGTTGTACTAAGTTAGGTCAATGACACTTGTAGTCAGTTAATGACACGTGTAGTCAGTTCTACTAAGTCAATTACTGACACTGTAGTCAGTTGTACTAAGTCAATTAATGACACTTGTAGTCAGTTGTACTAAGTCAATCAATGACACTTGTAGTCAGTTGTACTAAGTCAATCAGTGACACTTGTAGTCAGTTGTACTAAGTTAGGTCAATGACACTGCACAAAATGCACCCTCACTCTAATAATAATATACATGTCGACACTTTGAGCCCCATATCTTACTCCATGTAATAGACACTGGGCACTTCGAGCCCCATATCTGACACCATATAATATACATGTGGGCACTATGAGCCCCATATCTAACTCCATGTAATATACTTGTGGACACTTCGAACCCCATATCTGACACCATATAATTTTCCTGTGGACACTATGAGCCCCATATCTAACTCCATGTAATATACATGTGGACACTTCGAACCCCATATCTGACACCATATACTATACCTGTGGAGACTATGACAGTTTGAGCCCCATATCTAACTCCATGTAATATACATGTGGACACTTCGAGCCCCCTATCTGACACCATATGATATACATGTGGACACTATGAGCCCCATATCTAACTCCATGAAATATACTCGTGGACACTTCGAATCCCATTACTGACACCATATAATATACACGTGGACACTATGAGCCCCATATCTAACTCCATGTAACACTTTGACATGGACACTTTGAGCCCCTATCTGACACCATATAATAATATACATGTGGGCCCAAAGTGTCCACATGGTTATTATTATATGGTGTCAGATATGTGAGTGTGGGGGTGAGTTTGGGTGTGAGTGTGAGTGTGGGTGTGGGTGTGGGTGTGAGTGTAAGTGTGGGTGTGGGTGTGAGTGTGGGTGTGGGTGTGAGTGTGGGTGTGGGTGTGAGTGTGGGTGTGAGTGTGGGTGTGAGTGTGGATGTGGATGTGAGTGTGGATGTGAATGTGAATGTGGGTGTGAGTGTGGGTGTGGGTGTGAGTGTGGGTGTGAGTGTGGGTGTGGATGTGGGTGTGAGTGTGGGTGTGGGTGTGGGTGCGAGTGTGGATGTGGGTGTGGGTGTGAGTGTGGGTGTGGGTGTGACTGTGGGGGTGTGAGGGTGGTTGAGTGTGAGTGTGGTAGTTGTGGTGTGAGTGCAAGTGTGGGTGTGGGTGTGAGTGTGGGTGTGATTGTGGGTGTGGGTGTGAGCGAGTGGGTGCTTGTGGGTGGGAAGGGAGCGACAGGACAGAGGGAGGGCGACACGAGCGATGACTGGGAACAGTGGTCACGTGGTGGGTGGGGGAGGGAGGAGGGAGGGGGCGCGGGGAGGGGGAGGCAGGGCAGGGGGGCGGGGTAGGGAGTGGGGACGGGGGAGAGGGGGGGGGGGGCTGCCCCCCTCCTCAGCCACGATTCCGGCTCCTCAGGCAAATATCAGATCAGATTAAGGTAATCCCAAGTGTTCGCTTCTGCCAATTTAATTAGAGCCGCCGCGGGCGGGACGGCGGCTGAGGGGCGGCGGAGGGGCGGCGGCAGGGCGGGCGGGGGGCGGCGGGCGGGCGGGCGGGCGCGCGGGCGGGCCGGGGAGCCGGGGAGTCCGGAACGGCGCCGGGTGGGGACGGCGGCGGCGGAGGGACGACGGGCGGGGGGGGGGGGGGGGGGCCCTGAGAGCCCGGAATGGCGCCGGGCGCGACGGCGGCACCGGCCGGCTGGTGAAAGCGACGGCGCACGGGGACCTACTGGTGGGGGACAGCGGGGACAGCGGGGGGGCGCGGGCAGCGGGGGGGCAGCGGGGGATGGGTTAGGGGATGGGTAACGCGAGAATGGGGAGAGAGGAGGGAGGGATGGGAGGGAGGGGGGGGGGGGGCAAGATGGAGGAGGAGATGGGAGGAGGAAGGAGAGGCTCGAGTGGATGCGGGGGAAGGGGGGGGGGGGGGGGCAGCAGCAGACGACGCAATCGGGGGGCGGCGGTTACGCGGAGGGGATGTGGTGGGAGACGGCGGGAAGATGCGAGAGGTCCGGCCGGGGAAGAGGCTGGAGATGTGTGTGTGTGTTGGGGGGGTGGGGGGGTGTTTGTTGTATGTGGAGGGGAGCGCGGGGCGGTGAGAGGTGGGATGCAGGGGGGAGGGTGGAGAAGGATGTGGGGGAACGGTGTAGGGAAGAGACAGAGCAGTGGGATGAGGCGGGGGGGGGGGGGGGCCGGCCCGACGGGGGGACGGGAGTACAGGGGTACGGCCGGGCGGTGGGGCGGCGGGGCGGCGGGACGGGGAAGGGCGGGGGGCGGTGGGACGGCGGGACGGCGGGGCGGCGGGACGGCGGGACGGCGGGACGACGGGACGGCGGGGCGGCGGGACGGGGAAGGGCGGGGCGGCGCGGAGCGGATAGGAGATGGAGCGGCGGGCGGGCGGGCGGGCGCTGCACAGCATCACCCCGGGAGGATCCACAGCGTCGCCCGGGAAAATGAGCGCCCGGGGGCCTGGCGGCGACGCGACGGCGGCGGCGGCGCCCGGTCCCCCCGGGGGTACGGCCGTAATTCACGGCGCGCCGAGTGGTGCGATGCCGGGCGGTGTCCGGGCAGACCGGGCCAGAAGCTTGAAGACTCACACAATGCAGCATCGTTGTTGTCATCGTACTCATCATCATAATAACCCATTCTGATATACTCTTCGATGTTGTCAGGATGTTAAACTCCAACAAACATCATCATCATCATAATCATCACTATCATCATCAGCATCATCATGAGCTTATTCATTACCAGACGCGGTGGCTGAATCTGTAGAGTGCTGGCTTCCTGTGCGGAAGGTCGGGAGTTTGATTCTCGGCCGAGTCAAACCAATAACATACAAGATTGATACTTGTCGCTACCTAGCCTGGGATCCGGCATTAATAGGATAGAACAAGGACTGGTTAGTTCAATGTCAGGATAATGCGACTGAGTAGGGAAATTGGATCATAGTACCGGCAGCCAGGGTCTCCCAGTGGGACAGCATTATGTGTAAAGTTGCTATGAGTGCGCGCTGTCACTGTCACAAGTCAGTACCCATTCTGATATCGTGACAACATGCTTAATAAATGCACCATTATCTAAATTAGATATGTATAATCAAATCTAGATTTATTGTTTGGGTTTTGAAAAATTGTAATTTTCGTCTGACAATGCAGGTTTAAGTTTAAGCAAAACGCTGGCATGGGTTGGGCGGGGGGTGGGGGTGCAAATCGACTCAGTCAAAGCTGAGCACTGTATTAGCAGTTTCCGGTATATGCATAACCAGGGTAAGATAGTGAATCTGCCCGACCCATTAGGAGGGTGGGGAGAGTGTGGGGGGGGGGGGAGAGAGAGAGGGGTTGCCGGAAAAGAGGGTTGTGGGAGGGGGGGTGGAAAGGGGGTGGGTATGGGGTGGTTTCCTCTGTCCTACACTGGAAGCCATTTTGCCGCAGTCCTTCCTCATTTGTCTTTATTTCTACTGTAACACAAGACAGTGGGTATTATAGCTCCACTCACACACACACACACTCACACCCACGCACTCACACACACACTCACATACACACTCACACACACACTCACAGACACCCACACACTCACACACGCACACACACACTCACAGACACCCATACACCCACGCACACACTCACACACTCACACACACACTCACACACATACTCACACTCACACACACTCACACACACGCACACACACTCACACACACTCTCACACACACTCACCCACACACTCACCCACACACTCACACCCACACACTCACACACCCACACATCCACACACCCACACACTCACACCCACACACCCACACCACCTCCCCCTCCCCCACCCGCAGGATTTACCACTACCCCTTTCACCTCCCCACACCCTCTCACCTTCACACCCCCTCTGACCTCCACACCCTCTCACCTCCCGACACCCTCTCACCTTCACACACGCTCACCTCGCCACACCCTCTCACCTTCACACACACTCTCACCTTCACCCACCCTCTCACCCCCCACACCCTCTCACCTTCACACACCCTCTCACCTCCCCGCGCCACACACCCACACACACACTCCAACCCCCGCAGGATTTGTCAACTCACATCTTGCTGGAGGAGACTGACACTAAATTGTCACTCTGCCGGAAGTGGCGTTTGTCAGACGGCTACGGTTCCTAAAACACGCTACAGTAGTGGTTAGCCCATAGAAGTCCGACATTCAGGTTGTGGTGCCTTGGCCGATGTGGATCCCAGGTTGTGTTACACGTGGGAGATTATTCGCGGGTGATTATTTATATTATATTTTGGATTCAGACTAATGCTTTCTCCCCCCTCCCCACCGCTCCTCTCGCCTCCCCTAATCCCCCCTCTCCGCCCTCCCTCCGGTTGTGGAGGTTTACGCCCTGGCAACATCTAAGGTGATATAAGGATGGGTACCGACTTGTGACAGTGATTTGACTTCTGGGGTGTTTGTAACCTTACGATGGTTACCGGCTGCAGAACTGCAGCATTATAGAGAGGCACTGATAAATCGGTCCAATCTTGGGTTGAACGGTTGGTGGGACAGTTGTAGAAGCTGGGGGATGCCTTTACAACGATTAAATGATGAGTTGTTGGGGCGGCCCCGATTCACTCTGGTCCGGCGTTAGCACAGCACTTGTATCCAGCAGACAGCAGCAAGGGTTTAGGAGGAAGGCACCGGTAAAGGTGGGGCCAGCAGTTCCAGCAACAAGAACAAAGCAAGAGAAACGAAAAGGTAAAGGGCCCCACCCAAGCAAACAACTCCCTTGATCAGGGGGAGAAGTAAGCCTGGGAGAAAAATCAAAGGGTAGAGTATAAGAAAGAGAAATGAGGAGAGTTGAGTCAACGGTCCATGTCTATTTGCTCTATGGTGACCAGCCGGTAGCCAAAGACACAGCCAGAGTAAGAGTAGAAAGTGAAATGCTGGCGGGCTCCCCCTCCTGGAACTCTTTTCAGACAATATCAAGGAGGAGCATGGCCAGCAGAAAGGAGATAGAGAGAGGTGTGGATGAAGTGCAGTCTGGATAGCAAGTGCTTGTGACAGTGCACACTCATGGCAACTTTATACTGCTGGCCCACTGAGAAATCATGCTACTAGCACCATAACCGATAGCCCACTCAGTCACATCATCCTGACACTGAGCTAACCAGTCCTTGGCCTATCCTATTAATGCCGAACACCTGGCTAGGAAGCGACAAGTATCAACTGGTCATTGGTTTGATTCGACTGGGAACAAGAACATTTTAATGGCAGACAGTTTGTCTGCATCATTCTGTTGCTGGGTCGTTCTCTCAAACTGGGTACCACTTTTGTGACATTGAACTTGGAAGCAAAAAGTGAAAACATTCCAAATAATAGGAGAAAACATTCCAAATAATAGCAGAACCCATATTCCTATGAAGGTTTATCTGAAGTGGATATATGTCACAGTTGAAATATATCTATTTCACTTTTTGATTTTGATCTTATGCAAATTATGGACTATATTGAAAATGTCTCGCTGTAACATAGAAATTAAACACATGTTCAGAACATCAGTTCAACGTGCATAGCATATTTAAGTAAGATTTTATTTATTACAGTTAAGCAAACAAAATTATGTCTTACAAGAAAAAGGTTTGTGTCAATTTTGATGTAAATGTGTAAATATATAAATTTTCACATTTTCACTTTAGCAGAAAATTATCTAACACCATCTTGATTTGTTTTTGCATTCTCACCCAATTTCTCGAATCTACACCAATATAGATCAACACTGAGCACTGGAACCACCACCTCAACGGCTTGTTTATAGTTCATTCCTACTGAAGCTGGTTGGTTGTTGGAGTTTTACGTACTGGCAATATCTAAGGACATATCAGGACGGGGCCTACTGAATCAGCTTTTGCTCAGTTTACAGAGGGTTTTCATTCAACCTTCGACTCTGGACAGCGGTGAATCTTTTATGTGGGCTGGTTTGTGGTGACGAATTACTAGTGTAACCCGCCACAGCATATCGAGGATTGTTCCCACTCATCCTGTTGTAATCCCCAGTCTGTCGGGATTAACACCCACTCCAGGAGATAGGGGATTCCGATGTTACGATGCAGTTACCATGGAAACAGCGACCAAAGTTTATAGTCTAGCCAAGGGGACCTAATAGGATTAATTCAACAACTTTTGTTTTGCTATATTTAAAAAAAGGAGACCATTTGAAGAGAGAGAGAAAGGGAGAGAGAAAGAGAGAGAAAGAGAGAGAAAGGGAGAGAGAAAGAAAGAGAAAGAGAGAAAGAGAGGAATAAAGAGAGAGAAAGGGAGAAAGAGAGAGAAAGAGAAAGAGAGACAGAGAAAGAGACAGAGAGAAAGAGAAAGAGAGAGCATAATAACAATGAAATCATATTAATTTATTTTCAGGTGAAAGGCAGCACAAATATTATTATAATTTATAGCACTCTCCAGGGATACCCTCTCCCCAGTTCAACGCCCCCACAACCCACCCCAACACTGCACCCCAGTTCCCTGCATTCACAGCCTGCTAACCCCACTCAATCTCCCCGCCCCCACCCCCCACCCGACCCCCACCGCCACCACACCCCCACACTGCACCCTACATGCATACCGGGTTAACCCCTCTGCCCCTCCCCCACCCAACCCCCTTCCCCCACCCAACCCCATCCATACCCAGCTCCCCTCCCCTCCCCAACCCAACTGACCGCCACCCCCCCCCCCTCCCACTCACCTCCACCAACCACCCACCCACCCCCACACCCCACACCCGCACACCAGGCAGCGCAATAAGACCCACCCAAGATTCCCACCATGCAATAAACATAAATACTCTACATGGACAGGATCAGCAAAGACCACGTTGACTAACCAGCCAACAAAATAGGGCAAAGGTCAATTGGGGTCATCAGTATCACGGTATCACGGTATCAGCAGTGGGGGGCGGCCGTCAGCTGGTAGCCGAGCGATTCTTATCTCAACTGGCTGGGCGCTGGTTCCAGGAGTGGGGGGGGGGGGGGGTGAGTACCGGTGTCGCAGTTTAAAAGGGTGCCCTGTTTAAAATGAGACTTTCCACAATGTGCATGTGCATGCATTTCTGACTGATTGAGATTGTACCCATGTTTAATAACTTGTTTATTAACCAGTTGGGTATGCAATACCTGCATACCCACATGGGTATGCATGTATTGCAGGTATTGCAATAACTCAGGGAGTTTGATGCCCCTGCCCTGCAGAGTTGTAAACCACTGCCTTGTGGTACAAGTTCTTGACAGAACCGAAGGCTAAGGGAGCAAACCCTAAACAGAAAACCATGTCACTGTGGTAGCATCAAGGGTGGTTGATGTATGGAACTCCCAACATCTCCCGACCAGCCACTGCAGGGACAAATAGTTTTGCGCCTGTCTGGACATGTTCTTGCCGGTGTGAAACCTCTATTTGCTCCCGGAGAGAGTGCCGCTGGTAACTTGCAAAAGCCAGCAGCACTTCAACACTTTTGCAGGCAGCTTTCATTAAATGTCTAAATGGAGAGCGGCAGTCAAGTAATGAAAGCAGTTTTTGTCGGATCGCGACCGACAGCATGATGATGATGATAATGATAAAGTTGCATAGTCCGATGGGTTTGGATTTCTCCCATTTTTCTGAGATAAATACTTTAGATTGATCATTATTACTGACTTTACTTTAGTGTGAAGTAACCTTTATTTTAAATGGTAAACCTTTGAGATATTTGAAGTGCAAATATGTCAAATTAGTTTTGGCAAGCATGCCAAAACTCTGACAACATAGACTTCTGCAGTAACAGGTTCTATTAAATTGACTCAGTATTCCCTTCTATGCGGAAACAAAAGTTTAATAAATGCACCAGTATCTAAGTTAGATATGTAGAATCAGATCTCGATAATTGTTTTGGTTTTGAAAATGTGATACTTCATTGGACTATGCAGCTTTAAGGTGGTTAGAGAGAAGCATTAAGGGGCTGCCGTTATTTATATCCACATAATAAATTATATAGTACATATGTATATATATATATGATGCATGACATGTTATACTACTACCCCCACTTACCACCTACCACCCTCCACTCCCACCCCACCTACCCCCCTACCCCTACTCCCACCCCCACCTACCACCCCTACCCTACTCCCACCCCTACCTACCACCCCTACCCCTACCCCCACACCACCCCCACACAATTTCCCACACAGTCCCAAAACACCAACAATATAACCCCATCTCCACCCCCTCCCCACCCCCACCCACCACACCCTCCCCTCGTCCTTCCCACAGACATGCACTCAGACACCATGCCCGCACTGAGGCGCCCCCTGGTGGGCCGTATTAACACCACACCCGCACACAGATAAACACCTGTTGGGATGTCAGGTGGCTAGACACTTCAAAGAGCCTATTCTCCCTTTGTGATGACCCCCTCCCTCCTTTCCCCCCACCCTCCTACCCCCTCCCCCCTTCACACCAGCACTAATTGATCGACTACGCACACCAGGGGGCTCTGCTCTCATAGTCGGCATAAAGAGGCATGACACACTAGCCGATTGCTCTCTTAATCTTATCTTAAATTTGCATAGTCCGATGGTTTTGAGTTTCTGTAATTTTTCTGAGATAAATATATTAAATTGATCGTTATAATCTACCTGACTCCAGTTTGAAGTAACTTTTATTTTAAATGGCTAACTGTTGAGATATTTGAAGTGTAAACATGTCAAATTAGTTTTGGCAAGCACGCCAACATTCTTACATCGGCTTCTACAGTAACTGGTTCTATTAAAGCACCTCAGTATTCTCTTGTATGTGGCGACAAATGTTTTAATACCGACCCACCCACGGGGAGGCTTAAGACTAACGCATATATACATATATACATAAACAATACTCCTACCCATAGGACAGGATTTCGTCAAAATCCAGCAACCGGAAACGGAAATAGGCCTCTATGGGCGCTGCCATTTGTAAAATTGTATCCAGCAAACGGAAACAGAAATCGCTTGTCGAACTTCGGTCAGCAGCCAGCAGGGTGGACGACAGCTATTGGTTAATAATATATCAAAACAAATGCCCACTGCCATAGAATTTGTCAATATGTGCAGTTCAAAACTTAGAGTTTATTCAAAATTAAAAGAAATAAATAACAATTTGGAATAAACATGGATGCACAATTGAAATATTAATAGTTTACTCTGCGGAAACGTCTCGAAACGACGGCCGTATTCGGGTCACCCGAGTTGATAGAATTTCAAATCGAACACCGCGAGTGGAGTAAAAAAAAAAGCATAATTTTAATGCTTTGCTGTAGTTATATCGGTGGGTCGGTCCTAAGCATTGCTTATTCATATTAAGTGCATCATTGTCTAAATATGTAAAATAAAATCTAGATAATTGTTGATGCTTCATCAGCTCTTATCGTATCGCTAGCTAGCATTGCACACTATGCGATTAGTATCTTGTCTTGAATCGCAGGAATGGTGAGGGAACCAGACTGCTGCAAGAATGGCTAGAGGACCAGACTACCGCAATAAGGGCCAAGGGACCAGACTACCGCAAGAAGGTCAGGGGACCAGATTGCAGAAAGAAGGGCCTGGCAACCAGACTACCACAAGTAGGGTGAAGGGGACCACACTACCACAAGAATGGCTAGGGGACCAGACTACCACACGAAGGGAGAAGGGGACCAGACTATTGCAAGAATGGTGAAGGGGCCAAATTTCTGTAAGAAGGACCTGGGAACCAGACTGCAGCCAGAATGGCTAGGGACTAGACGACCACAAGTAGGGAGAAGGGGACTACACTGCTGCAAAAATGGTGAAGGGGGCAAATCTCTGCAAGAAGGGCCTGGGAACCAGACTGTAGCAAGAATGACTAGGGGACCAGACTACCACAACTAGGGCGAAGGGAACCAGACTACCGTAAGAATGGTGAAGGGACCAAATTGCTGCAAGAAGGGCCTGGGAACCAGACTGCAGCAAGAATGGCCGGGGGACCAGACTACAGCAAGTAGGGTCAGTGGACCCGGCTCCCGAAAGTAGCAGGGGACCAGGATACCACAAGAAGAGCCCTGTGGACCAGACTACTGCAGGAGGGGGTCAAGGGACCAGACAGAAGATCACAGGGGCTCAGTGTGGGTGTGGGTGTGGGTGTGGGTGTGGGTGTGGAGAGGGTTGGTGGGTTGTGGTTTGTGGGTGTGGGTGTGGGTTGTTGAGTGTGGAGTGTTGGTTATGGTGTGGGTGTGGGCCGTGGGGTTGGGTCTGTTTGTGAGTGTGGGTGTGGGTGTGGGTGTGGGTGTGGGTGTGGGTGTGGGTGTGGGTGTGGGTGTGGAGTTTGTAGGTGTGGGTTTGTAGTTTGAGAGTCAGTGTCAGCGACTGGTCACTGAGAATAATGAGATTGGGGGCGGGGAGCATAAAAGGTGGGGGTGTGGTGGGTGTGGGGTGGGGTGGTGGTGTGGTGGGGGTGAAATGAACAAGGGCAGGGTTGAGCGATTGGGTGCGTGTTGGTGAGGGCTGATGATGGCCAGTCGCATGTGTGGGTGTGTGGGAGTGTGGGTGTGTGGTAGTGTGGGTGTGTGGTAGTGTGGGTGTGTGGTAGTGTGGGTGTGTGGGTGTGTGGGGTGAGTGTGTGTGTGGTCAGTGTGTGGATGTGTCATTTGAGAGGGGGTGAATGGGGTGAGAGTAGGATGTTATTTGTTATAATCTACCTTATCTTAGACGGGTTCGAACCCTGGTCGAGTCAAACCAATGACTTAAAAATGTATACTTGTCGCTTCCTAGCCAGGCACTCGGCATTAATAGGATAGGGCAAGGACTGGTTGGCTAGAGTCTGAAGTGACATTGTGTCAGGATAATATGACTGAGTGGGATATCGGGTCATGGTGCTGGCAGCTTGATTTCCTAGTGGGGCAGCACTATAAAGTCGCCATGAGTGCGCACTGTCACTAGTCAGTACCCGTCCTGTTATGACCTTAGATGTTGCCAGGACATAAACCTCCAAAAATCAACCACCCTTATACTAGTTTTATGTATGTGTTATTTTAAACGGCTAAGCTTGGATATGTTTGAAGTCCAAACATGATAAATTAATTTAGGCAAGTGCGTCAAAACTCTGACACCATAAGGCTTCAGCAGTCACCTGGTATCGGGTTGTATTGATTTGACTCAGTATTTCCTTCTATGCAACAGCAAATGTTTAATAAGTGCACCAGTATCTAAGATAGATCTGTATTAGAATCAAATCACGTTCATGCAACTGATCCACCCTGAAATACAAAATGGCTAGGCAAACAACACAGCCATCCCACCTGGCCGCAGTCCTAAAGGGTCCGAGTTTGTTCTAGCACACAAGTGCACTATCTAAGGACAGGGTTTAGGTGAAAGGATGCTGTAACAAATAAAAAATTCTGAATGGAACGGGATCCTCTCCCGCAAGCCTGCATGTCAGCCAAGTAGATGTACATAGTAGGCTAAGGTATCATACTCAGACTAGACAAAAAAAACTGGAAAATTACACACAAAAATAACATAGGCTATTACTAACAACCAATATTGCAGAAGGCTGACCTGAGTAGACACAGGTAAACACTCCTGGGCAAAGGAACAATGAAGACAGCAGCCAGATAAGGGTTTTGATTTAGTTAAATGTTACATTGTCATCAGACTAGGCAGTTCCCCAATATATCTAAATTAAATATGCAGAATCCAATCCAGATAACTTCATTGACTTAGATTGGATTAGATTAGATTAGATTGTTTGAGCTGTATGCTCAGGCCAAGTCGGAGACTGCACCATCAGGACCCACTACATGTGGTGAGGATGCCCTGTTCAGTTTTGCCCATGTGCAGCAATGAGTTTGAATCTCCTGGGGACCAAACGGGATGGCCGAATGAATAAGAGCATCCGTCTCCCGTGCTGGTAGATCGTGGGTTCGAACCCTGGTCGAGTCAAACCAATGACTTAAAAATTGATACTTGTGGCTTCCTAGCCCTGGTGCTCGGCATTATTAGGATAGGTCAAGGACTGGTTGGCTCAGTATCAGGATAATGTGAATGAGTGGGATATCGGGTCATGCATGGTGCTGGCAACCTAGTCTTCTAGTGGGGCAGCACTATAAAGTCGCCATGAGTGCGCACTGTCACAAGTCGGTACCGGTCCTGATATTACCTTAGATGTTGCTAGGACATAAAACAACAACAAACAAACGTGTCCATAGTTGTCGTAGAATCAAATTTAGATAAGTGGTTTGCCTTCAAAAGTTGTATGCTTTTATCGGACTGTGCAACCTTAAGTTTAAGGGCGCCACTTCAAACGCACACCAACTTCCGGTGTGCCCGTGTGTGTATGTGTGCGGGTGTGTGTGTATGGGTGTGGGTGTGTGGGTGGGTGGGTATGTGTATGCGGGTGTGTGTGGATGTGTGGGTGTGTGGGTGTGTGGGTGTGTGGGTGGGTGTGTGGGTGGGTGTGTGGGTGTGTGGGTGTGTGTGTGGGTGTGTGGGTGTGTGGATGTGTGGGTGTGTGTGGGTGTGTATGCGGGTGTGTGTCTGGGGGTGTTGATGTGTGGGTGTGTGGGTGTGTGGGTGTGTGGGTGTGTGGGTGTGGGTGTGGATGTGTGGGTGAGTGGGTGTGTGGGTGGGTGTGTGGGTGGATGTGTCGGTGTGTGGGTGGGAAAGTCAGTCAGTCGGTGAGATGAATCGATGTAGCTGGTGGCGTGTGGGAGGAGGGAGGGGAGGGGGGGGAGGTTGACGGGGAAGCAGGAAAGAGGAAGGGGAGGTGGAAGGAGAGGGCGGACGGGGAGGGGGAATGAGGCGCAGGGAGAGGAGAGTGGGGAGGGAGGATGATGGAGGGGGAAGGGGAGAGGTGGAGAGGAGGTGGAGGGGGAGGCGGGGTACGGAAGGAGGAGGTGGAGGGGGAGGGGGAGTGGGAGGGGAGAGGGAGAGGAATGGGAGGAGGGAGGGGAGGGGGAGTGGACTCTACGTGAAATCCGTGTTGTCAATGGCGTCGCCTTTGATCACGTGCACACTTAGTCAACGCATGCGCCCGGACACGACTGCTAATAGGATTAGAACGGCGCGCGGCCACGTGCGACGCACCA
>CM059190.1:7566959-7660421 GCA_030323885.1 Branchipolynoe longqiensis
GGAAGTGGGAAGTGGGGAGTGGGGAGTGGTGAGAGAGGAGTGGTGAGTGGAGAGTGGAGAGTATGAGAGAGGAGTGGAGAGTGGGGAGTGGATAGTGTGGGAGAGGAGTGGGGATTGGGAAGTGGGGAGTGTGAGAGAGGAGTAGGGAGTGGGAAGTGGGGAGTGGAGAGTGGAGAGTGTGGGAGAGAAGTGAGAAGTGGGGAGTGGGGAGTGAGGATTGAGGAGTGCGAAGAGCTGTAAGGGTCGGAGATTGGCGTTGTGAGTGCGGTACGGTTGGGGCGTTGGCAGGGAGAGGATTGGTATTTGAAGACGGGTGTGATCTGGGGAGTGGGGTCGAGGTGGGGTTTGTCTAAGGGGGTGGGGGGGGGGGGGTTGATTTGGAGAGGGGGGTCTGGGAGCTGGGAGCTGAGAGTGAGAGGTGGGTGGGGGTGTACTGTGGGGGTCAGGAGGGATTACCACGCCATGGCCCACGGCTATGACGGATTAAAAGGCTCTCTAGCTGGGCTGTGAGCCTGTTCGTATGACTGACTGACTGGCTGACTGGTTGACTGATGGCTGATAGCTGGTTGACATTTGGGACTTTACATCCCAAAGGACTGGCTTCCAGTGACGGCTTAAAATGAAGGCTACGCAGAGCAAAGAGCCAGGACTCCAACAGGCTGATGTCATATTGTTGGATGTAGTGGGTTATTGTAGTGGTCTGCACAAGCAAGGAGCCAAATAGACAGGTCGGTGCGGCTAGAGTGGTGATATCAGGGAGCCTATGTGGTGTAATGGGTAGCACTCTGGACTGGAATGCAAGAGATGTGGGTTCGATTCCCTCTCTGTGTGAAATATTGTCCAACCTCTCTAGGCGCAATAGTTGCCATCAACGCAATATTTCCCATTTTCATAAACCCCCACGACACTGGTGTCATGACCAGGATCATGTACAAGCTACACGCAGTATGGTTGTTGAACCGATGAATGTGTATGTGTATATATGTTGTTAGTGTGTGTGCGTTGCCTGTGCATATGTAATTGTAAGCATTAAAATGACTAGCAGACTTACACCATTACAATTCCAAGGGGATGAGTGTAGTAGCCTGAACTGACCTATCAGGCAAGGAGCCATGTAGACAGATAGCTGTGGATTGGGTGGTGACATCAGGGAGCCTAGGTGGTGAATGGTTAATGCACAGGCCCGGAATGCATATGATGTGGGTTCGATTCCTCCTCTAGACGCAATATTTCCCATTTTCATCACCACCACGACAATACGCTTGCTTATATATATGTGATTGACAATATGGCACATCCATTAGGGACAAGAAAGGCCGGTGGTGGCGCCACTACTCACATGCGTGCATTCGGAGGGGTATTATATAGAATAGTCGGTAAATAGCTTGTAATTCTTTATTGTGCCTTTTTACTCGCATAATGTGTCATAAATCATATATATATATATGATACATAATATATTATGTATGTATAAATGTATGGAAGGGAACCTATGATATACACCTGTCCTACCAACTTACCAATCATACATTAATTATTCTAGATTCTAAATCCCATTAAATTGTGTGAATAATAGATGAGATTTCTATCGCATCTTAATATAACAAGCCCAAATTCGAAATTATATTTATTTCCCTGAAACTACATTCATAGTGCATTAATAATTCTAGATTCTAAATAATATTCAATTTGATGAATAACAGATGAGATTCCTATCGCCTGCTAATATAATATTTCAAGATTCTAAATGATATTTATTTGCCTGAACCAACACCCCCCTCATTTCACATTAATAATTCCAGGTTAAACTTTTTTTAAACTCTTTTTTTCTTGAAGATTTATACTGCCTATTATGGATACGTCTGAATGGATTTGCTTTCACCATTAGCCAGTTGGTCAATAGAAAACCTGAGCAAACACTTTTACCGACCCAAGGGATTTTTAACCTCCCACACCACATAGACATAGTATGAGAGCAACTGGCCTTTGATGACGCCCTAAGTTATACACAGCGGTGGAAATCCAAATTGGCAGAGGTGGGGGCATAGGGAATTGAACCATCGACCTTCGGATTTAGGAGTCTGACCTAGAAAAACGTCAGATACTCTAACCACTCCGCCACAGAGAACACCAACAATGATATTCATTTGTCTGAATCGAGATGAGATTTGAACAATTTTGTTGCATCAATAATACACCATGAGCAGTCTAGTTTCTGCATCCCCCCACAAACCCCCACCCCCACCCCACCCCATCCTACTCTGGCCCAAATGGGGGGGGGGGGGCTGTGATTGTGTTAAAGCTGCACAGTCTGATGAAATATCAAATTTTCAAAACCAAACCAATTATCTAGATTTGATTTGACATATCTAACTTAGATACTGATGCACTTATTAAGCATTTGTTTCTGCGTAGCAGGCAATACTGAGTCAATTTAACAGAACCTGTCTATGATGTCAGAGTTTTGGCAAGCTTGCTAAAACTAATTTTCCATGTTTGCACCCAAAATATCTAAAAGAAATTACCATTTAAAATAAAAGTAACTTTGAACTAATGTAAAGTAGATCCTAGCGATCGATCTAATATATGTATCTCAGAAAAATAGAGAAATTCTAAACCATCGGATTATGCAACTTTAATTATAAGAGTAAGTTCTGCGCAGTTCTGTCCACATCTCACAGAGGCCTCTCCTGCCTGCATGTGCTTTCTGTCTGATGGATATGGTCATTTGCCGGAGTTGGACAATACTGTCACTGACAGAGTCGGACAATACTGTCACTGACAGAGTCGGACAATACTGTCACTGAACAGACTGTGCACACAGAGTCAGACAATACTGTCACTGAGCAGACAGAGTCGGACAATACTGTCACTGACAGAGTCAGACAATACTGTCACTGAGCAGAATCAGACAATACTGTCAATGAGCAGACATAGTCGGGCAATACTGTAACTGACAGAGTCGGACAATACTGACACTGACAGAGTCGGACAATACTGTCACTGAGCAGAGTCGGACAATACTGTCACTGAGCAGAGAGAGTCTGACAATACTGTCACTGACAGAGTCGGGCAATACTGTCACTGAGCAGACAGAGTCGGGCAATACTGTCACTGACACAGTTGGGCAATACTGTCACTGACACAGTCGGACAATACTGTCATTGCGCACATTGTGCACATTGAGCAGACCAGGTCGGTCCAGTGCTGAATGGCTCCCTAGCTTTCAAATAGCGTCAATATTTTATAGCTTCAGGCCACGACTAGACGGAATAAACGATAAATCCTAGGCGCGACACGCACCTCTAGATATGGTGCTGTTGTTTGAATTACAAGGGGTGGTGGTGGGGGTGCGGGTGGGGGTGAGGGTGGGGGTGGGGTGGGGGTGGGTGTGGGGGTTGGTATGGGGGTGGAGGGAGTGTTGGGGTTGGAGGTGGGGGTGGGGTGGGAAGAAGTGAGGTGGGGTGGGAGGTGAAAGTGGGGGTGGGAACGAGGGTGGCATTCAGTGATTGTGGGGGTCGGGGATGGGGCTGAGGTGGAGGTGGGGATGGTAGGTGGAGAGTGGGAGGTGGGGGTGAGGGTTAGGAGAATGTGGTGGTGGAGGGGATAGAGGTAGGGGGGGGATAAGGTGGGGGTAAAAGTAGATGTGGGGGTGCGGTGGAGGTGGGGGGGTAGGGAGTGGGGGGCTTAGATCGACGTGGAGGTAGGAATGAAGGTCGTTGGGTTGGCTTGAGGTGGAGGGTGAGAGGTGAGAGAGAGGCTGGGGGTGGGAGTGAGGATGGAGGTAGATGTGGGTGTGGGGTTGAAGTGCAGGGTGAGAGGTGAGGGTGGGGGGTGGGAGTTGGGGGTGGGGCTTGACTCGAATGTTCCATTAACGTTTGAGAGGCATGATGCTATTTTTATTTTTATTATTAGTATTTTTTTCTCTCTATACGACGAGCAATCTGGGTTAACATGGTAGGAATTGGAGCAACATGTAGAGAAAAGCAAACAATGGACACCAAGAAGAAAGTCGATAAATAACCTAAAAAAGCTAAAAGATATTGGTATCTTTCCTCGCCAATATCCGTAGGATATTTAAATGTACAGTAGGGTGATACACAAATCGTGGACAGATCAGAGGCATTATAAGTACAGGACATGTAAATGTTAGAATCGGGAAATATGGCAATCGCTGAAGGGCCAAGGTCAATATAATTGCAGTACATATATATGTTAGCTTGGAGTCAGGAGATATGCCAATCATGGAAGGATCAGAGGTGTTATAACAATGGGACAAGTAAATGTTGGCTTTCACAGTCAAGCGATACACAAATCGTTGAAGGATTAGAGGCGTTATAACTCCAGGACATGTAGTAAGTACTGGCCTGCAGAGTTAAGAGATACGCCAATCGTGGAAGGATCATAGGTGTTATGTTATAACAACGGGACAAGTAAATGTTGCCTTTCAAACTCAAGCGATACACAAATCGTTGAAGGATCGGAGGTGTTATAACTCCAGGACATGTAGTAAGAGTTAGCCCGCAGAGTTAAGAGATACTCCAATCGTAGAAGGATCCGAGTCATTATTTATCTTCGCATAATAAATTATACCCAACATATATAAAGATACAGCAATGTAGTCATGCAAATGCAATTGCAAGCAGGCATTGTTCACTCCAAATATGAATGGCAATGTGTGATTGATTGCAAAAAGGGCACACTGCCAATTCCAGCACTCTCCAGCCATAATAAACACTGCATCAAATAAATCCCTCCCCTCTGCCCCCCCCCTCCCCATCTCCCCCCCCCCATTCTCAGAGAGCCTCACAAGGATAATCCTCTCCCCTCATGGACACGGAGATTAATTTGTGTTAATCCCAGCATCGTTGATCTTGTGATCACGAACAGAACTTGAAACAACGCTGTGCTTCCTCATGGAAGACAAAAAAGTCTTTAACTCCTTCCCCCTCACACACACTCCCACACACCACCACGTGCCTCCTCCCGTAGGAATGAGTATGCATTACTCCAGGAGGGAGATGGATTATGATCAAACCCTCCTAGGGGACGTGTTACTAAAGGGATACAGTCACTGTGTATGTCTGTGTTACTAAGGGGGTACAGTCGCTGTGTGTGTTACTAAGGGGTACAGTCACTGTGTGTGTGTGTGTGTTACTAAGGGGGTACAGTAACTGTGTGTGTCACTAAGGGGGCATAGTCACTGTGTTTGTTACTAAGGTGGGCACAGTCACTGTATGTGTTACTAAAGTGGGACAGTCACTGTGTGTGTGTTATTAAGGGTGTACAGTAACTGTGTGTGTGTTACTAAGGGGGTACAGTAACTGTGTGTGTCACTAAGGGGACACAGTCACTGTGTTTGTTACTAAGGGGGCACAGTCACTGTATGTGTGTTACTAAGGTGGTACAGTCACTGTGTGTGTGTTATTAAGGGTGTACAGTAACTGTGTGTGTGTTACTAAGGGGGTACAGTCACTGTGTGTGACTAAGGGGGCACAGTCACTGTGTGTGTTACTAAGGGGGCACAGTCACTGTATGTGTGTTACTAAGGGGGCACAGTCACTGTGTGTGTTACTAAGGGGGCACAGTCACTGTGTGTGTTACTAAGGGGCACAGTCACTGTGTGTGTGACTAAGGGGTACAGTCACTGTGTGTGTTACTAAGGGGCAGTCCTGTTGTGTTATAAGGGGGCACAGTCACTGTGTGTGTTACTAAGGGGGCACAGTCACTGTGTGTGTTACTAAGGGGGCACAGTCACTGTGTGTGTTACTAAGGGGCACAGTCACTGTGTGTGTTACTAAGGGGTACAGTCACTGTGTGTGTTACTAAGGGGGCACAGTCACTGTGTGTGTTACTAAGGGGGCACAGTCACTGTGTGTGTTACTAAGGGGGCACAGTCACTGTGTGTGTTACTAAGGGGGCACAGTCACTGTGTGTGTTACTAAGGGGGCACAGTCACTGTGTGTGTGTTACTAAGGAGACACAGTCACTGTGTCTGTTACTAAGGGGGCACAGTCACTGTGTGTGTTACTAAGGGGGCACAGTCACTGTGTGTGTTACTAAGGGGGCACAGTCACTGTGTGTGTTACTAAGGCGGCACAGTCACTGTGTGTGTGACTAAGGGGGCACAGTCACTGTGTGTGTTACTAAGGCGGCACAGTCACTGTGTGTGTGTTACTAAGGAGACACAGTCACTGTGTGTGTTACTAAGGGGGTACAGTCACTGTGTGTGTTACTAAGGGGACACAGTCACTGTGTGTGTTACTAAGGGGGTACAGTCACTGTGTGTGTGACTAAGAGGGCACAGCCACTGTGTGTGTTACTAAGGGGGCACAGTCACTGTGTGTGTTACTAATGGGGCACAGTCACTGTGTGTGTTACTAAGGGGGCACAGTCACTGTGTGTATTACTAAGGGGAACAGTCACTGTGTGTGTTACTAAGGGGGTACAGTCACTGTGTGTGTTACTAAGGGGGCACAGTCACTGTGTGTGTTACTAAGGGGTACAGTCACTGTGTGTGTTACTAAGGGGGCACAGTCACTGTGTGTGTTACTAAGGCGGCACAGTCACTGTGTGTGTTACTAAGGAGACACAGTCACTGTGTGTGTGTTACTAAGGGGACACAGTCACTGTGTGTGTTACTAAGGGGGCACAGTCACTGTGTGTGTATAAGGGGACAGTCATGTGTGTGTTAGTTACTAAGGGGGTACAGTCATGTGTGTTAAGGGGTACAGTCACTGTGTTGTGTTACTAAGGGATACAGTCACTGTGTGTGTTACTAAGGGGGTACAGTAACTGTGCATTGTGTGTTACTAAGGGGGCACAGTCACTGTGTGTGTTACTAAGGGGGTACAGTAACTGTGTGTGTTACTAAGGGGGTACAGTAACTGTGTGTGTTACTAAGGGGGCACAGTATGTTGGTATTGTGTGTGTTAAGGGCATCCTGTGTGTGTTCTAGGGGACACTGTGTGTGTTACTAAGGGGGTACAGTCACTGTGTGTGTTACTAAGGGGCACAGTCACTGTGTGTGTTACTAAGGGGGTACAGTCACTGTGTGTGTTACTAAGGGGACACAGTCACTGTGTGTGTGACTAAGGGGGCACAGTCACTGTGTGTGTTACTAAGGGGGCACAGTCACTGTGTGTGTTACTAAGGGGGCACAGTCACTGTGTGTGTTACTAAGGGGGCACAGTCACTGTGTGTGTGTTACTAAGGGGGCACAGTCACTGTGTGTGTTACTAAGGGGAACAGTCACTGTGTGTGTTACTAAGGGGGCACAGTCACTGTGTGTGTTACTAAGGGGGCACAGTAACTGTGTGTGTTACTAAGGAGACACGGTCACTGTGTGTGTTACTAAGGAGACACAGTCACTGTGTGTGTTACTAAGGGGGCACAGTCACTGTGTGTGTGTTACTAAGGGGGTACAGTCACTGTGTGTTACTAAGGAGACACAGTCACTGTGTGTGTTACTAAGGGGATACAGTCACTGTGTGTGTGTTACTAAGGGGGTACAGTCACTGTGTGTATGTGTGTCACTAAGGGGGTACAGTCACTGTGTGTGTTACTAAGGGGGTACAATCGCTGTGTGTGTTACTAAGGGGGTACAATTGCTGTGTGTGTTACTAAGGGGGTACAGTCACTGTGTGTGTTACTAAGGGGGCACAGTCACTGTGTGTGTGTTACTAAGGGATACAGTCACTGTGTGTGTGTTACTAAGGGGGTACAGTCACTGTGTGTGTGTTACTAAGGGGGTACAGTCACTGTGTGTGTTACTAAGGGGGCACAGTCACTGTGTGTGTGGGGGTTGTGTGTACTAAGACAGTATGTGTGTGTTACTAAGGGGACAGTCACTGTGTGTGTTACTAAGGGCACAGCATGGTGTGTACTAAGGGGGTACATGGTGTTGGGGTACAGTCACTGTGTGTGTTACTAAGGGGGACGTCACTGTTGTGTTACTAAGGGATACAGTCACTGTGTGGTGTTACTAAGGGGGTACAGTACTGTGTGTTACTAAGGGGGCACAGTCACTGTGTGTGTTACTAAGGGGGTACAGTCACTGTGTGTGTGTTACTAAGGGGGTACAGTCACTGTGTGTGTTACTAAGGGGGCACAGTCACTGTGTGTGTTACTAAGGGGGCACAGTCACTGTGTGTGTTACTAAGGGGGCACAGTCACTGTGTGTGTGTTACTAAGGGGGCACAGTCACTGTGTGTGTGTTAGTGGGGTGTGTGTTACTAAGGGTTGTGTGTGTTCTAAGGGGACAGTCACTGTGTGTGTTACTAAGGGGGCACAGTCACTGTGTGTGTTACTAAGGGGCACAGTCACTGTGTGTGTTACTAAGGGGACACAGTCACTGTGTGTGTTACTAAGGGGACACAGTCACTGTGTGTGTTACTAAGGGGTACAGTCACTGTGTGTGTTACTAAGGGGGCACAGTCACTGTGTGTGTTACTAAGGGGGCACAGTCACTGTGTGTGTGTTACTAAGGGGTACAGTCACTGTGTGTGTGTTACTAAGGGGGTACAGTCACTGTGTGTGTTACTAAGGGGGTACAGTCACTGTGTGTGTTACTAAGGGGGTACAGTCATTGTATGTGTGTGTTATTAAGGGGGTACAGTCACTCTGTGTGTTACTAAGGGGGTACAGTCGTTGTGTGTGTTACTAAGGGAGTACCATCACTGTATGTGTGTTGCTAAAGGGTACAGTCAATGTGTGTGTAGAGATGCGTTGGCTGGCTGGTTGTTGGAGTTTTACATCCTGGCAACATCTAAGGTCATATCAGGACAGGTACCGACTTGAGACAATGCACACTTATCAAGACTTTATAGTACTTCCCCATTGGGAAATCAGGCCTTCAGCACCATGACCCGATATCCCACTCATTCACATTATCTTGGCAATGAGCTAACCAGTCCTTGCCCTATCCTATTAATGCCAAGCACCAGGCTAGGAAGCGACAAGTATCAATTTTGTAAGTCATTGGTTTGACTCGACCGGGAATTGAACACCCGATTTCCCGCAGGGGAGGCCTGCGTTCTACAAATTCGGCCACCGCGCCTGGTGTGGGGGTTAGTGGGAGGGTGCATGTGTGGTGGGTGGGAGGGTGTGTGTTTGGAGGGAGGGGGTAAGGGGTGAAAACAGTGCTGCAATGAAGACCAATGATCGAAACCTCGTTCTCATATTTACTGTCAACTTGCGGACATACTTAGTATGAGGCATGGTTGATATCCACTAGATATATAGGTATATATATAGCACAATACCCATCACATATATAGGATATCTATATACTTCCGAGCGAGTGGAGTATCCCAACCTGCGCAGGGGGGGGGCGATATGCATGCTGGTACCTTCCCCCCACCCCCAGCTGGAGGGGGGGAAGGACCAACCACTACAGAGCTTATTACACGTGATAAAGGGTTTATCACTATCCATATATATATATATATATATATATATATATATAAATATGTGCTATATAATCTATTATGGGAATATAAACAAGGACACTACCACTTGTCAGTTCTCTTCTATATGGTTATTACCTACTATCCTACTGTCAAAGGAGTTAGTTCCTGCTTCTGCCACTCTGGTGCCATCTGTGAGTGGCTCCTGGCCACCCTGATACCAGCTGCGTCTGGTCACTACCGCCCCCAGACCTGCTCAGATGGTCAGATTTTAGATATTTATATATATATGAATATAAATATATATGATATATATAAAGATAACATTTTAAATGTTCATATATATATATATATTACATATGTAACAAATAAATTAAAAATCGGTCCCACAGTGACGATATATGCTGGAGTTTGGCCGCGCGTTGAGGGCGACAGCGGCGAAATCAGGAACTACACACGTGGATGTAACATTGTGTAAAATTTTCCGATATTATGGCACATGAGGATCTATGTGAAATTACTATAATAAATTGCAAACTGTCTATATAATGATAAATGGTAATATATAAAAACCAAAGGCATATGAGGGATATGTGGAGTTGGTAAACTATTACTCATTAGATATAGAAATTGTATAGTAAAATAGTCTTTGGAGGAGTGTCACTTCCTAGAATAGTCTTTGGAAGAGTCACCTCACATACCCCCTCCCCCGATGGTGTTATTTATGGATCATTGGCCACCACAAGGCACTGTAGCCAGCATGACCAGGCCTTGGATACAACAGATTGAACTCTGATTGGTAGATCAAACCATGTGACCACCACCATCTTGGATTCTAAAAGCTATATATATAATAAACTAAGCAAGCTCCTTCGGGTTCCTTCTGCACACTCTATCTCTTGCCTTCCTTCTCTATACTTGCCTGTAGTGATTTCCTATTTAACCTGCCTACACAACCACAGCTGCCAGCCGTCGCACTTTACAATTGGACGTGGTGGCCGAATCGGTAAAGCGCATGCTTCCCATGTGGAAGGTCGGCAGTTTGAATCCCAGCTGAGTCAAACCGATGAATTGCAAAATTTACACGTGTCGCTACCTAGTCTGGCACTATGCATTACTATGATAGTCCAAGGACTGGTCAGCTCAGTGTCAGGATAATGTGACTGAGTGGGATTTCGGGTCATGGTGCTGACATCCTGATGTCCGAGTGGGGCCGCACTACAAAGTCGCCAGGAGTGCGCACTGTCACAAGTTGGCACCCATACTGATATTACCTTAGATGTTGCTAGGATGTAAAACAGCAACAAACCAAACCATCCACATCAATGTAAATTTTCTCTCCACCAACTGTATTTCGCCTCCGCCCCCCCTGATTTCTCTGACCACTACCCACCAGATGCCAACTCCCATCCGAATGGGACAGCCTTTGGCGGTGCCCATACAGTGCTGCAGATTTGCAGCCTTCAGTGCGCCAACACGACTGAAAACTCCCCCCAAAAAACAACGAACGTGCATTTTGTAGCTTATGCTCGGCGAACTCTTAGTAACACATCCACCAAGGTAGGGTTGGTTTATTGGGACGAGATTAGAGATGGATTTAAATAAGCCTGTGCCAATAATCCTAAATCACCGCTAATGAGATAAAAGCAGCGGTCGTTGTGAACCCGAATACATTCTCATAGCTGCTCGTAAATACCATCGGACTGTCATAAATTCTAAAAATGGCGCCCGCCTGTCGAGCACTGGGAGGAGGTGTCAGGGTGTGTGAGGTGTGTGTGTGAGGTGTGTGAGGTGTGGGTGTGTGTGAGGTGTGTGTGGGGGGATAAGGGATGAGGTGAGTGGGGATGTGGGCTGTGTGTAGAGGGGATGAGGTGGGTAGGGATGTGGAGGGAGGGGTGGGGGAATACGGAAGGATGTGGTGGGTGTGGAGGGAGGGGTGGTGGAAGAGAGGTTTGTGGTGTGCAGGAGGGAAGGGGTTGGAGTGGAAGAGGGTGGGATGTGGGGGTGGAGGAAGGGGTGGGGCGGGGTTGGGGTGGAAGGAGAGGTTGGGGTGGAGGGAGGGGAAGGGGTGGAGTGGAAGAGGGTGGGATGTGGGGGTGGAGGAAGGGGTGGGGGGTGGAGGGAGAGGTTGTGGTGTGGAGGGAGGGGAAGGGGTGGGGTGGAGGTGGGGGTCGAATGTGGGGCTGGAGGGGGGGCTGGAGGGGTAGGGGGGTGGGGTGTTGAGGGAGGAGGTGGGGTGGGGGTGGAAGGAGGGTGTTGTGAGGTGAGGTTTTGTTTTCTGTTTGTTTTGTTGTGGAGGGAGACGTGGGTGTGGAGAGTGGGGGTGGGTGGGAGTGGAGAGAGCGGGGGGGTTGAGGTGTGGAGGGAGGAGGTGGGTGGGGGTGTGGAGGGGGGGGGGGGTGCAGTGGAGTAGAGGGTGGAAGGTAGAGGTGGGGTATATGGAGGGGGTGGAGTGGGGTGGAGGGAAGGGGTGGGAGAGGTGGGGTGGAGGGAGAGGGGATGGGTGGAGGTATGCAGAGGGGGGGGGGGTGTCGGCGGGGGGGGGGGGTGAGTGGAGGGGGGGGAGGCATTGTCGAGCCAAAGGGGATGGATCGCATCCGCGGCGGAGTTTAATCAGGCTGGTATGAGACTGGTTTTATTTATTTTTATCTGTAAGATGAATTGGAATTGATGGGCAGAGATATATATTCATCATTTTCCATCCGCAGTCTTTGTATTTTGCCCTACACTCTGATTTTGCTGCGTTCTTTGTTTTTTTCTCCTCAAATTCTGGTTGTTTGAGTTTTACGTCCTAGCAACATTTAAGGTCATATCGGGATGGGTTCTATGTAGGTCAACATACCTGCTTCTACTGCGCAGTTAACATGTGCGATGTCACATGATCTGTTTGAATAATATCTATTGGGTGGTAGTTGGAGTTTTACGTCCTGGCAACATCTCAGGTCATATCAGGACGGGGCGTGCTTTCAGTGGACAACTGTGCATTCAGACCAATGGTGTCCGGAAATACCGGGTGTCTTCTCGTTTGTTTGCTGTGGTTTTATATGCTGGCAACATTTGAGGTCCTATCACGATGGGTACCGACTTGCTACAGTTGCGCACTCATGGTGACTTTATAGTGCTGCCCCACTGGGAGAGAGCAGGCCGCCGGCACCATGACCCGATATCCCATTCAGTCATATTATCCTAATACTGAGCTAACCAGTCCTTGCCCTATCCTATTAATGGCAAACACCAGGCTAGCAACACGGATCAATTTTGTAAGTCATTGGTTTGACTCGGCCAGGTTTCGAACTCCAGACCTTCCGCACGGAAATATGACTGTGAGTGGGATGTCAGGTCATGGTACTGCCGGCCTGGTCTCAAGTTTTAAATCATTGGTTTGACTCGACCAGGGTTTGAACACGTAGGTTCGAATCGAACGATCTGCCAAAACGGGGTACGGTTTGCTCATCTGCCCTCCACACCTCCACCTGCCCCCCCCCCCCCACCTCCCCCCCCCCTTACTGCCTAATTAGCCCGCAACCCAGGAGGAGTTCTACTCCAGGCAGTGATGAGCAGCTCTGGTTTAAGCTGATTCTGGGCAGCTGATCCACGCTCTGCATCCTCCTCCAGTAGGTGTGGGTGGGGGTGGGGTTGGTGGTGGGAAGGGTCCACAGCGAGGAAAGGAGGAAAAACAGGTGACCACTGTCCCATATTGAGCATACCCTTGCAGGAATAGTTTCCCATTCATTAACTCCTGATATTGTGTGATTTAAACAGAAGTCGATGTAGATCAATTTAAAGGGGTCAGGGGTCTATTCTAGTAATGTCGAGTGGCAAGCTAGGTAGCGACAAGTATCAATTTTGTAAGTCATAGTTTGACTCGAGCGGCGACTCCAACCTTCGATCTTTTGCATGGGAATCCAGCACTCTTACTGATTCGGCAACGCTTCCAGTCTATTAATACATGTATATGGAGAAATGTTTGACCAGAACTGCTTCCGCCATATATATTTTGTTAAAACATTAATTGATTAAATACACATACAAAAAAAAATCCCTTCGAAAATAGAAACCTTCATAGTGATACATTATTTACCCTTCCCACCCTCCCTCCACAAATAGAAATACAATAAAACCTCTCTAACCGACCACCTGCACAGATCGACCACTTCCATATATCGATCGCTTTATTTGGGTCCCAACAATAACATTGTAACGATATTCTAACTCCCTAAACCAAACTGCTCCCTAAATGGACCACTTAAAGTCGGTCCCGTGGTCGGTCGATTTAGAGAGGTTTTACTGTACTTACACGATAACTCATCATCATCATCATCATGCTGTCGGTCACGATGCGACAACGACTGCTTTCATTACTTGACTGCCGCTCTCCATTTAGCTCTCTGCTGTGAGAGTTGCGTCCATGAGTCGGTATTAATGTCTCTCAGCTTCAGGTTTACATTTCATGAAATCTGCCTGCAAAAGTGTTGAAGTGCTGCTGGCTTTTGCAAGTTACCAGCGGCACTCTCTCGGGGAGCAAATAGAGGTTTCACACCGGCAAGAACATGTCAAGACAGGCGCAAAACTATTTGTCCCTGCAGTGGCTGGTCGGGAGATGTTGGGAGTTCCATACATCAACCGCCCTTAATGCTGCCACAGTGACATGGTTTTCTGTTTAGGGTTTGCTCCCTTAGCCTTCGGTTCTGTCAAGAACCTGTACCACAAGGCAGTGGTTTACAACTCTGCAAGGCAGGGGCGTCAAACTCCCTGAGGTATTGCTATACCTGCATACGATAACTAGGTTATGACAATGGGGGTAACTTCTTAGCTTCAATTTATCTCTTTTTTGTATGTGAGAACTCTGATAATAGACATTGACATGATGTTGGATATGGATAATGGAATCATCGAAGATAATGGGCATAAAGTTTGTAAAGATAATAAATAATAATTGCATCCTTTTATTAATTGCATTCATTGATTAAAGCTGTATAATCCGAGGAAAGTGTCAATATTTAGCAAACATAAATACAATGTCCTCAGCTAGATTTCATCCTACATATCTGACTTAGATACTGGTGCAAGGAATACAAAGTGAATTTAATGGAAACTGTCACTGCTGAAGCCTATAATTTGACACTGACACAGCATATAAGTTTAAGGTTGGATTTATTTTTCAATAACAAATTTCTATTAAGCACAATGGTTAGTTTCAAACAAGTTAAGCACAGCGAGGGCAATAGCTTTTAACCCGATGGCGGTCTAGATGTGTATGTCTGGATGTGTGTGTATGTGCAGATGGTGTGTGGACGTGTGTGTATGTGTGTAGATGTGTTGGTGTGGAGGGGGATGACCTTATATGACCCATACCCCACAGAAACATGTTATGTAGGGGTGGGTGGGGTGGCAGTTCAAAAAGCCAGTCAGTGTCCTCCGGTGGCCGTGTCAAAGTGAGCTCACCGCCATAGAATCAGTCCTTATATAGGCGCTGAAGGCCAATAGTTCAAGTTAACGACTGCAGATGGCAGGTCAGGAAAGTTATTAGTCAGCATTAATTAAGTTTTGTATTAAAAGGTGAATATAGGCGGCCCTGAGGCACAAGTCATAGGGTAATATCGCCGTTACTCGATAGGTGGCAGCATAAGGCTTTTCTAATGCTATGAGGCTATGACCGTGTCCGAATGCCAAATTATCCGTGCTGCTGAGCATCATGAACAATTCACTTAACGAGACACCAAGTTTGAGACAGTATGTAATTTTGATAATAACATGACGTTCATTACACAAAAACAAGTCCGTACTTCAAGGAAGTGATGCTTATCTCGGATAATGAAAAGGGCAAATCGGCGAAAGGGTCTAGTTCTTAAGCTACTACAGTAAGTATGCAATGTCATTAAATGCTGAGTGACCGACATTGGTCTAGCTCGGAGCAGACATGTATTGTAAGGCGGTCTCAGTAATAAGCGCAATTAGAACAAAACAAGACGATCAGATATTATTAACTAGTCAAAGCAATTAAGGACTTAGGTATAGCTTCAGTGCTCAAGCCCCAGTAGGGGGTGAGAGGGTGAGAGAGCGAACCGGATGGCTTCAGCTCCGGCCGAGAATTGACCGGCGGGGATATGCGAGTTCCCAAGAAACCTCCGCGATGTAGTGTAGCCAACCTGGAACCCGAGTGGTGGCAGCCGCGAGCTTGCTAAGGAGGCCCGCGGCCATACCTCCCAAGAAATGTATTTTTATATGGCTTTAAAATGGGCTATTTGAGGACATTTCATAGGGGTTATAGGATGATATTTTAGCATACGTATAAGATGCTATTTACTTGTATTTAATCAAAAGTACAGGATTTCATACAAAATGCAGACAGAAATTCATGGGATTTTGTACAGACGTACAGCAATCCATGGGATTTTGTGGTCGATCCGTGACTCGCGAGGTGATCGATCAGAACCTTCAATTTCCGTGACTCTGACGGGAATTTCGTGAGAGTTGGCAACACTGCAGATGCCCGGATGTTAACGCGAATGTGAAGCGGATGTTGCTGGGACCGATGACCTCCTGTAGGCGGAGCGACGCTGGCGGGGATTACGCGAACTACACAGGTGAGAGCAGCTCGGGGCATCACGTGACGTGTGACGTCACTAAGCCGGCGACCCCGCGAGTCGTTGTCATGACAACCGCAATACTGGAGGCGGCTGGGAGCTGGTAGTGAGTAAATAAGGGTGGGGATGGGGGGGAGATTGGGGGGGGATGTGATGTGGGGGGTGGGGATTTGGGGAGGTGGGTGGTGGGAAGGGATGGGGAATGTGTGTGGTGGTGGGGTGGGAATGTGGGTGTGGGTGGTGCTCTGTTGGATGGGGGTGGGATGTGGTGTGGGTGAGGTGGGGATGTGGTGGTGGGGTGGTGCGCTGTCTGGGGATGGGGGTGGGGATGTGGTCCTGGGGGTGGGGAATGTGGTGGTGGGGTGGTGCGCTGTGTGGGGATGGGGGTGGGGATGTGGTGGGGGGTGGTGCGCGGTGTGTGGATGGGGTGGAGAATGTGGTGCTGGTGGTGGGGGTGGGGGTTTGCGTAGTATGTGGATGGGGTGGGGATTGTGGTGGTGGGGGGTAGGGGGTGTCGCGGGGAGATAGGGAGTACGGGGTGTGGGGATGGCGAATGTGGTGGTGAGGGTGAGGGGAGACATGTGTGGTGGTGTGTGCGGATGTGCATAGATATGTGTGGATGTGCCTAGATGTGTGTGAATTTGTGCTTAGGTGTGTGGACGTGTGTAGATGTGTGTAGATGCATATGTATGTTGGTGTGTGTGGATGTGTGTATGTGTAGATGGTGTGTGTATGTGTGTATGTGTATGTGTGTTGGTGTGTGTGGATGTGTGTGTATGTGTAGATGGTGTGTGTGTAGATGTGTATGTGTGTTGGTGAGGGTGGAAGTGTGTGTATGTGTAGATGGTGTGGGTATGTGTAGATGTGTATGTGTGTTGGTGTGTGTATGTGTAGATGGTGTGTGGACGTGCTTGAATTTGTGTTTATGTGTGTGGACATGTGTCTATGTGTGTAGATGCATATGTGGGTTGGTGTGTGTGGATGTGTGTATGTATGTAGAAGTGGACGTGTGTGTATGTGTGTAGATGTGTTGGTGAGTGTGGATGTGTCTGTATGTGTAGATGGTGTGTGGATGTGTGTGTATATGTGTATGTGTGTTGGTGTGTGTTGACATGTGTGTATGTGTAGATGGTGTCTGTATGTGTGTAGATGGGTATGTGTGTTGGTGAGTGTGGGCATGTGTGTATGGGTAGATGGTGTGTGGACGTGTGTATATGTTTGTAGATGCATATGTGTGTTGGTGAGTGTGGAAGTGTGTGTGTGTGTAGATGTTGGGTGTATGTGTGTAGATGTAGATGTGTGTTGGTGAGTGTGGATGTGTGTATGTGTGTGTTGGTGAGTGTGTAGGTATGTGTATGTGTGTAGAATTGTTGGTGTGTGGACGTGTGTGGACGTGTATGTGTGTTGGTGAGTGTGGATGTGTGTGTATGTGCAGATGGTTTGTGGACATGTGTGTATGTGTGTAGATGTGCTGGTTAGTGTGGACGTGTGTGTATGTGTAGATGGTGTGTGTATGTGTGTAGATGTGTATGTGTGTTGGTATGTGTTGATATGTGTGTATGTGTAGATGGTGTGTGGACGTGTGTGTGGGTGTGTTGGTGAGTGTGGACATGTGTGTATGTGTAGATTGTGTGTGGACATATGTGTATGCATGTAGATGTGTTGGTGAGTTTGCAAGTGTGTGTATGTGCAGATGGTGTGTGGACATGTGTGTATGTGTGTATGTGTGTTGGTGAGTGTGGACGTGTGTGTATGTCTGGATGGTGTGTGGACGTGTGTGTTTGTGTCTAGATGTGTATGTGTGTTGGTGAGTGTGGATGTGTGTGTATGTCCAGATGGTGTGTGGACGTGTGTGTATGTGTGTAGATGTGTTGGTGTGTGTTCGCCCAGGCTCCCTCCAGGGCAGACTGACATCTGGTGGTCCTGGTCCTGGTGGTGGTGGGGGGGGGCGGGAGTGGGATAAGGAGAGAAGGGTGACGCGGTTTAATTAATTAGTCCACCTGGCCCGGTCACGTGACTTGCCCGCCCAGGTACGTCGTGCCGTGACGTCAGGCTGACGTCAAGGGTGACGTCACGGGTCGGACAGGTGACGGGTGGGAGCGGATTGTAACTGCCAGGGATGAGGGTCTGTGTAGGGTGTGTGTGTGGATGTGTGTGTGGTGTGTAGATGTGTGTGGCTGTGTGTGTGTGGGTGTGTGTGTGTGGTGTGTGTTGATGTGTGTGGGTGCGTGTGTGTGCGTCAGTGTATGGATGGGTGTGTGTGCGTGGGTTTATGGATGTGTGTATGTGTGTGTGGGTGTATAGATGTGTGTGCGCGTGGGTGTATGCATGGGTGTGTGAGGGTGTATGGATGTGTGTGGATGAGTGTGGGGTGTGTGTTGATGTGTGTGTGTGGATGGAGGAGGGTTGGGTTGATTTTGGTTGTCGGTTGTTGGAGTTATACGTCCTGGCAAGATATAATGTCATATCAGGACAGGTAGACTTGCGGAGTGCACACTCATGGCTGGCAACTTTATTGTGCTGCCCCACTGGGACCCCAGACCGCCAGCACCATGACCTGATATCCCACTCAGTCACATTATCCAATCCAGTAGCACCATGACCTGATATCCCACTAAGTCATATTATCCTGACACTGATTCAACTAGTCCTTGCCCTATCCTAATAATGCCGAGCACCTGGCTAGGAAGGGACATATATCAATTTCATAAAGCATTGGTTTGACTCGGCTGGGATTCGAACATTTGCTAGGTGACTTTTGAAACATAATTGATTGAATGCTTTTACATTCAATTTACAAGCGACCTTTGAATAATAATATTACACAACACAAGTTGAACACTTCTCACCATGAGTATGGCCTTTGCTGTAGGTATGGCACTAATGCCTAGGGCACAATGCTGCAGTCGCCGTACTGTGCTGCTGTCTGCGGTGTGTCTTGCAGTTTATGCAAATATTACGGTATTGCGGTCTGCGGTTTATCTATTCACAAATCGTACGGTCACCACAAGGTGCCTTTGGGGTTTGTGTTTAACTGTTTACACATATTTAATTTATAAAAATGTAACTGTCTAAATATTGATCACACAGACAAGAATATTGTACCATATTGATATTCATTGATGTGAAAAAAGGTGGCTGTACAATGTTGTGGCGTCCTTGCGGCCTGAGGCGTTGCGATTTCGCGAAGTTAAGATAACTTCAACTTTAAAAAAACGCAACCCCTTGCGGTGAGCATAAAACCGTCCTGCACCGTACGGCGACCGCAACCCACCATACGGTCGCGCCGATGCAGCAACTTACGGCGGCCGCAAACACGCCGTAACGCATTTGTGATTGAGGCATAAGCAATCACCACTAACTAACGCTGTCCTAACTAGGAAATAAACCTGTAAACAAATAACACCAAACATTGCTCTTTGCGAATACCCCCTTACTGCTTATCAGAAAGAGTAGCCTATGTGGCGGCAGCGGGTGTCCTCCAAAGAAATATGTCAGAATGACCATATATTTGACGTCCAATAGCCGATGATAAAAATCAATGCGCTCTAGAGGCGTCATTAAATAAAACAACCTTTAATTTTCTTTGTGAGTCCTGTCTGCCCTTTGCTTGGCAGGTAAGGTGTAGCTCCCCACCAGGCGGGCATTGTCAGGTATGTGTGTCTACATTGATTGGTACCTGGCCGCAGAAGCACTAATGCGTAATGGGCACCCAGGTGTAGCCCGGTGGAGTCGGTGCATCCTTAATTGCCAGATCAGGGTAAGTCATGCGTGACGGACCGGCAGCTCGTGATGGACAGATGTAGAGCGGGTTGGGTGGGTGGGGGTAGGGAGGGGAGGGGAGGGGTAAGGGGGAGGAGGGGGGATACAGGGAGGGTGAAGATGGAGGTGAGGGTGGATTCCGGGGTGAGGAAGGGAGGGGGGGTCGGGGAAGTTTGAGGTGGGGGTGGGAGTCAGGGAGGGAAGGGACAGGGGAGGAGGAGGGGGAGGGAGGGAGGGGAGGGGAGGGAGGGAAGGGGAGGGGAGTGGAGGGGAGGGGAGGGGAAGGGGAGTCGGGAAAGTTTGAGGTGGGGGGTGGGAGACATGGGAGTGGGAGGGGAGGGAACAGGTTAACTTATTGCCGTTTTGGTTATTCACTTCATTTCTTTTTATCGACTTAGCGCTTACATGGTTACACATGTATAATTACACAATTGCGCTTGCACAGTTAGGCACTTAAACTAGTATACACTTACATTGTTACATACTGTCATTCAGTGACACTGTTACACATTTTCACAGTTAGACACTTGCACAGCTACTCACTTACACTGTTACACACTTACACTGTTACACACTTTTACTGCGAGTTACACTGTCATACACTTACACTGTTGCACACTTACACAGTTAGTTCTATGCATTTACGCTGTTTCACACTTACACTGTTACACACCTACACTGTCACACACATACACTGTCACATACTTACACTGTTACATACTTACACTGTTGCACACTTACACTGTTGCACACTTACACTGTTACACACCTACACTGTCACACACATACACTGTCACATACCTACACTGTTACATACTTACACTGTTGCACACTTACACTGTTGCACACTTACACTGTCACACACCTACACTGTCACACACATACACTGTCACATACTTACACTGTTACATACTTACACTGTTGCACACTTACACTGTTGCACACTTACACTGTCACACACCTACACTGTCACACACATACACTGTCACATACTTACACTGTTACATACTTACACTGTTGCAAACTTACACTGTTGCACACTTACACTGTTACACACCTACACTGTCACACCCATACACTGTCACACACACTGACACACACTTACACTGTTACATATTTACACTGTTGCACATTTACACATTTATATCATTACACACATACACTGTTACACATTTGCACACATACACACTTAAACCGTTACACACTTACACTGTTGCACACTACATGTATAGTGCAACACATTTAGTCTATTACACTCATACATGGTTACACACTTACAATGTTAGTGTAACACACTTACACTGTAACACATTCATGCAGTTACACACTCACACAACTTACACAGTTCATGGCTTCACGTATGTGTGTTACACAGATACACATTCTCAGTTGCCAGTTGAAGCTATGCCTACTAGTGTGTATCCTCCATTATTTACACGGACCAACTCCCCCCCCCCCCCAACCCGCCGAATCCCGCCCACCCCGACGAAAATCCCCTAGGGCTAATTGAACAGAGCGCCCTTGCCAGAACATATATATGTTTGTGCTCTATAGTCTATTATGGGAATATAAACAAGGACACTATCTATCTTCAGCTCCCTATGTAATAGTATATTCACTGTATCCTATCTTACTGACTCTGTGTAGTTACAGTATTGACCACACTGGCGCCACCTGTGAGGAGCTCTAAGCACTGTATGCCAGCTGCGTCTGACCGTTATCGTCTATACACCCGACGAGACGTACCGGACGAGGTGGCCAAATCGGTAGAGCGCAGGCCTCCCATGCGAAAGGTTGGGAGTTCAATTCCCGGTCGAGTCAAACCGATGACTTACAACACTGATACTTCTCGCTTCCTAGCCAAGTGCTCGGCATTATTAGGATAGGGAAAGGACTGGTTGGCTCAGTGTCATGATAATGTGATTGAGGGGGATATTGGGTCATGGTGCTGGCAGCCTGCTCTCCCATTGGGGCAACACTATAAAGGCATCATGAGTGTGCACTGTCACAAGTCTGTAGCCATCCTGATATGACCTTATATCTTGCCAGAACGTAAAACAACAACAAAACAAACAAACCCAGTGCGTCAACAGTATAAAGTCATCACGAGTGCGCATTTCTTAAAGTCGGATCCCGTCCTGCTATGTATGACCTTGGACTTGGATGTTGCTAGGATTGTAAAAAAACACCAACAAACAAACACAAAGTCCTAGCGCAGCAGCATCTTAATAGGGGCAGCACTATAAAGCTGCCTTTGTTTGTTTAATAAGCCCCCCCCCCCCCCCAGCACAAAAAGTAAACATCGGCTATTGGGGGTCATGCCATGAATGAGAGTGCGGACTGTCACAAGTCCGTCGAGTACGCGTCATGATAAGAACCTCCAAGCTGTTGCTAGGGCATAAAACCCCCTCCTCCCCAAAATACGCACACGACCACGAGCGCTCCCGACCGTGTGTGTGTGGGGAGGGGGGAGGGCGGGGGGGATGAAGATGACAGAGGTTCCGGAAGGCCGCTTCCTGGCACCTGCCTGTGCAGCAGACCGTGACCAATTATCGCACCAGAATCGGGAGGAGCAGAGGCTTCCCGTGTGGATGGCTGGTTGGTTGTTGGAGTTTTACGTCCTGGCAACAACTAAAGACATATCAGGAGAGGAACCGACTTGTGACAGTGTGCACTGAAGGCCATTTTATAGTGCTGCCCCACTGGGAAATCAGCAGGCTGCCGGCATCATGACCTGATATCCCACTCAGTCATATTATACTGACACTGAGCTAACCAGTCCTTGCCCTATCCTATTAATGCCGAGCACCAGGCTAGGAAGCGACAAGTATCAATGTTTAAGTCATTGGTTTGACTCGACCGGGAACCGAACTCGCGAACTCCCGATCTTCCGCACGCGAGGCCTGTGCTCTACCGATTCGGCCAACGCTCCCGGTGCAAACCAACTTGTGACAGTGTGCACTGAAGGCGATTTTATAGTGCTGCCCCACTGGGAAATCAGGCCGCCGGCACCATGACCCGATATCCCACTCAGTCATATTATACTGACACTGAGCTAACCAGTCATTGCCCTATCCTATTAATACTGAACACCAGGCTAGGAAGTGATAAGTATTAATTTTGTAAGTCATTGGTTTGACTCTACCAGGGTTCGAACCAGTGGTTTCGAATCCCACAATCTACCAAAACGGTAGATGGACTCCAGTGTAGAAGGTCAGGAATTTGAAACCTGTCGAATTCACTCCAAAGACTTACATAATGTATGCTTGTCACTACCTAGGTTGGTGCTCGGTATTACTAGGATAGGGCAAGCACAGGTTAGCTCAATTCTCTATGTCGGCGTGACGTCACAACCCGGCCAAACTGTGGCAATGCTATGTCTATGCGGAGCATTTCTTTTTGCAAAATAAATTTTAAAGCTTTCATTGGGTCGATTAAAAATATTGTAATGCGCGATTGAAGAGGAAGATCTGAAATATTTAATTTAACCTAAAAGCAATTTTCTCTGAAAGGCCTAAAAACAGAGATACTATTTAAAGTTGGGATATTCTGAGTTTCAGTGCCAGTGGTAGCCGTACCAGATCATGGCCTCAAAAACTATTTTCGCTAAATAAATTCAAGAACTTGGCTGATAAAAAAAGCTGAATGTGAAATTGTAGAGAAAGATCTCAACTATTTAATTGAAATAAGTGAAAGTTGCTTTCAAAGCACCAAAAAGCACAGATTACTGTGATAGTTAGGGTAGTTTTAGTGTTGCCTCTATGACAGTGGCATTTGTTTTACCCTTCGCGCGTTGTGAGCGCAAAAAGTGCCCAGATGTCCGACATCGAGAATATCTGGATAATGTGGCTGAGTGGGAAATCGGGTTATGGTGCTGGAGGCCTGTTCTCCCAGTGCGGCAGCACTATAAAGTCACCATGAATGCACACTGTCACAATTCGGTACCCGTCCTGAAATGACCTTAAATCTTGCCAGGACGTACAACTCCAACATCCAACCAACGAGCTTAAATTACCGATATTAGCTATAGACACCACATACTGACATCACCCAATTGAAATTTGCAGGAAAATCTTAAATGTTGCCAGGACGTAAAACTCCCACACGCAAGCAACAATTATCGCTCTACTCTTCAGCAGTGCCAGCTGCTTCCTGTGGTCGACTGTAGTTAGTTCCAGAACAGGCCGCTAGGGGTGTGCTGGGTGGGGGTGAGACTACATAAGTAATAACAGTAAATTGGGTGGAAGCACGATGCATGAACTTCAAGGAGAGGGCCGATATGGAGCGCGGGGTCATTAGGTCATCCTGAGCGGGAGCAACACGTGACACCGGTGAGGGTGTTAGGTCCTAGCAACATCTACGGGCATATCAGGACGGGTACCATCAATATTTTTTATAGTAACATCCATAGCATAAATATCCATAACTGTTATAATTGTATTAATATTTATAATAATAACACTATTTACAATGGTATTTTAATCAAATTAATTTATATTATAATAACATCTATAGCATAAATATCTGTAAGTTATAAATGTATTAATCTTTATGATAGTAATACTATTTACAATGGTATTTTAAACAAATTAATATTTATGATAATGATATTTAGAATGGTGTTTTAATTAAATTAATCTTCCATTAATATACCATTCCTATTCTACTATTCTACTATTAATATTATACCATTGCTATTACATATTGCTATTATACTATTAATATTATGCCTTTTCTCTTCTGTTATTAATATTATCCCATTAATATTAATACATTAATATAATACCATTAATATTTATGCATAATTATACCATAAATATTTATAATATGACTATTAATCACATTAATATTGATCAATTAATGCCTACAATATATGTATTCGATATTTGATATATACTATTGCAAATTATCGTATTCATTTGCATGGCAATAATATTATATTATGAATATTTAGTATCAGTATTTAGCGAACACAGTTACAGTAATGGTATGCGATGCCACTAAATTATAATTTGAATAAGTCAAACTTAGAGTTAGAGAGCCCCCTGACCTGATACAGACCAAATAGCCTAACCAAATTATAAACGGATGGGTATGGATGGGTATGAGTGAGTATGAGTGAGTGTGAGTGAGCATGAGTATGAGTGAGTGTGAGTATGAGTGAGTGTGAGTGAGTATGAGTGAGTGTGAGTGAGCATGAGTATGAGTGAGTGTGAGTATGAGTGAGTGTGAGTGAGTGTGAGTGAGTGTGAGTGAGCATGAGTATGAGTGAGTGTGAGTATGAGTGAGCATGAGTATGAGTGAGTGTGAGTGAGTGTGAGTGAGTGTGAGTATGATTGAGTGTGAGTGAGCATGAGTATGAGTGAGTGTGAGTGAGTGTGAGTATGAGTGAGTGTGAGTGAGTGTGAGTATGAGTGAGTGAGCATGAGTATGAGTGAGTGTGAGTGAGTGTGAGTATGAGTGAGTGTGAGTGAGTGTGAGTGTGAGTGAGCATGAGTATGAGTGAGTGTGAGTGAGTGTGAGTATGACTGAGTGTGAGTGAGTGTGAGTAGGAGTGAGTGTGAGTGAGTGTGAGTATGAGTGAGTGTGAGTGAGCATGAGTATGAGTGAGTGTGAGTGAGTGTGAGTATGAGTGAGTGTGAGTATGAGTGAGTGTGAGTGAGTGTGAGTGAGCAGGAGTATGAGTGAGTGTGAGTGAGTGTGAGTATGAGTGAGTGTGAGTGTGAGTATGAGTGAGTGTGAGTATGAGTGAGTGTGAGTGAGTGTGAGTGAGTGTGAGTGAGTATGAGTGAGTGTGAGTGAGCATGAGTATGAGTGAGTGTGAGTGAGTGTGAGTATGAGTGAGTGTGAGTGAGTGTGTGTGAGTGAGTGTGTGTGAGTGAGTGTGTGGGTGAGTGAGTGTGTGTATGAGTGAGTGTGAGTGAGTGCGTAAACATATGAGTATGTGAGTGAGTGTGTGTATGAGTGAGTGTGTGAGTGAGTGCGTGTGTATGAGTGAGTGTGAGTGTGTGTGAGTGGGGAGTGAGTGTGAGTATGAGTGAGTGTGAGTGAGCATGAGTATGAGTGTGAGTGAGAGTATGAGTGAGTGTGAGTATGAGTGAGTGTGAGTGAGTGTGAGTGAGCATGAGTATGAGTGAGTGTGAGTGAGTGTGAGTATGAGTGACTGTGAGTGAGTGTGAGTGAGTGTGAGTATGAGTGAGTGTGAGTATGAGTGAGTGTGAGTGAGTGTGAGTATGAGTGAGTGTGAGTGAGTGTGAGTGAGTGTGAGTATGAGTGAGTGTGAGTATGAGTGAGTGTGAGTGAGTGTTAGGGAGGCAAATGGTTTACTCACCGAAGTCAGGATGACACCCAAGCGGTGGGCTAAGGTCCCCCATCGTCATGTTCCCTACAACCATGAGAAAGTGTCCAATGTTCAGAGCGTCGTCTGCTCACAAAATGTTGTCTGCTTCTAACAAAATGTTGTGTGCGTCTCACAAAATGTTGTCTGCTCACAAAATGTTGCCTGCTTCTCACAAAATGTTGTGTGAGTCTCACAAAATGTCTGCTTCTCACAAATGTCGTCTGCTTCTCACAGATTGTGTCTGCTTCTCACAAAGATCGTCTGCTTCTCACAAAAGTGTCGTCTGCTTCTCACAAATGTCTAGATTTTAGGTAGTGGTTTTTGCAAATGTCATCTGCCTTTGGCTTTGAGTACATCAATGATCACTCGCCGAATTGTTTGTGTCGTAGCAATTATACAAATGTCGTCTGCTTATCCACACACCAGGGCTGTGGTGTGTAGTATCGAAGCGTGTCGTTGCAATACAAATGTCGTCTGCTTACCCTAATGTGACCACCAAGTGGAGTTCAAAGCAACTTAGCAAGTGTCGTCTGCTTTAAGTCAAAGTTTCCTCCTCCTCGTGCGCTCTCTCTCCCTCTTTCTATCGTCTCTCTATCTCCTATCCACAAATGCCGTCTGCTTTCTTTCTTCACCAATGTCGTCTGCCTCTCAGAAAGAACATCATAGGAAAGTAAACACAACTCTCGGGTGACGAGTGAGTTGAGCGAATTTCCGCCACAAAGTCCTTATTACCGGCCTCCTCCCGCCGAATAAAAAAAAACCTCCAACAAATAAAATAAACAAGGGGGGATATTATTCCCAATGGCGACGCGATGTGTTTCCGGTGGTGAGTTTGAGGAGGGGAATGACTAGAGATTGCGGGCCGCTGGTTCGGGAGCTAGTCTCGATGTCGTCTGCTGTGGCCTGCAGTCAAATGTCGTCTGCTGGGGTTGCTTGCAGTGTGGGGCGCCTCCCCCCCCTGTGTTGATATCGTCGCGGTCTGCTGATCACCGTGTCGTCTGCTCTGTGTGTGTGTGTGGGGGGGGGGGGGGGTCTGCGTGCAGTGCAGTGTGTGTCGATGCCGCGTGTGTGTGGGGGGGGGGTGCGTGTGTGTGGATGTGTGTCCCCGGTGGCTGCCCACGCCCGACTAAGGCCGTCCTCACGCCGCCACGCCTCTTTATTCACTGCCTCACCCCCCTACCACCCCACCCCCACCCCACCACGCCCACTCACACCGCGCCCCACCCCGTCACCCGCACCAGCCCGGCCTGCCGCCCGCCCGCCGCCCGCCGCCCGCCGCCCGCCGCCCGCCGCCCGCCGCCCGCCCCCCGCCGCCCGCCGCCCGCCGCCCGCCGCCCGCCGCCGCCCCGCCCGCCGCCCGGCCGGCCCGCGCCCGCCGCCCGCCCCCGCTGCCAGACAGCAATCGCCCTTCCTGCCTCCCCATACCCATCGCCAAGTTTCAAACCCTAAACCCCCCTCCCACTCCATCCCCCACCCACCCCACCCACCGCTTCCACCACCTTCCAAACCCTATTCGCTATAGTCAGCAACATCAGTCACCCCCACTCCTACTATTGCTACTACTACCCGAGCACCACCCCACTCCCCCCCCCCCCCCCCCCCCCCCACACGCACGCACCCTATCCAACCACCCTGCACCTGCACACCAGACGGGATGGCCGAGTGCGTTGAGCGTCCGTCTCACGTGTTGGTAGATTGTAGGGTTCGAACCCTGCTCGAGCCAAATTCATGACTTATACAATTGATGCTTGTCGTTTCCTAGCCTGGCGCTCGGCATTATTAGGATAGGGCGAGGACTGGTTGCCAAAGTGTCAGGATAATGTGACTGAGTGGGATATCAGATGATGTGGGGCCGCACTATAAGGGAGTGGGAAGGGGGTATGGGAACAGGGAGAGTGTGGGGAAGGGAGACTGTGAGGGGACGGAGAGGGGAAGGAGAAGGAGGAAGAGGGCGGAGAAGTCTGAGGGAGGCAGGAGGGGAATGGGAATGGGGAGTGGGAGGAGAGGGGGGTGGGAAGAGTGAGGGGTGAGGAGAGGGAAGGGGAAGGGGATGGGAATGAGGAAGAGGGAGAAGGAGTGTGAGAGCGGGGGTCGGGATGGGAGACGGTAGGGAGAAGGTGGAGTGGGATAGGGATAGTGGGAGAATGGAGGGGAGGGGGAGGGAAGGGGGAGCTGGAGGGGGCAGGGGGTAGGGGGAGGAGGAGGAGGTAGGGGGAGGGGAGGGGGAGGGGGTGGAGGGAGCAGGCCGGGGTGACTTTTTGTGTCGCGCCCTCTATCGTGTAATTGGCGAACCTGTATTGTGCCAGCGCGCACATCAAAAAGAGGCCGGTGCGCATGCGTCCCAGTCACGTGGGCAACACGTCGCGCACCACCGCTTCCGGGCGACAGACGCGCGTGGTGGTGGTGGGGGTGGTGGTGGTGTGTGTGTGTGGTGGTGTGTGCGGTGGTGGTGGTGTTTGTGTGTGGTGGTGTGTGGTGGTGGTGGTGTGTGGTGGTGGTGTGTGTGGTGGTGGTGTGTGGTGGTGGTGTGGGTGGTGGTGATGTGTGTTGTGGTGGGTGTGTGGTGTTTGTGTGTGGGTGTGGTGGTGTGTGGTGGTGTGTATGTGGTGGTGGTGTGTGTGTGTGTGGTGGTGGGTGTGTGGGTGTGGTGGTGTATGAGTTGCTATGTGTGTATCTGTGTGTAGGGGTGATGGTGTGTGTGTGGTGGTGCGTATGTGGTGGTGGTGGTGGTGTGTGTGGTGGTGGTGGGTGTGTGGGTGTGGTGGTGCATGAGTAGATATGTGTGTATCTGTGTGTCGGGGTGATGGTGGGTGAGTTTGTATGTATTAAAAGATAAAGTTGCAATTACTGATACACCCCCTCCCCCCCCTCCCCCATCATTCACTTTGTACGACCTTGAACATATGTTTGGATCCTCCTACATACTAGCAGATCCGACAGTAATACTGTCACAAATATAAAGTAATGCCACCAATACTATTCAGAGCAATGTCCACTAATATCATTAAATACTTATATTATTAATGGTAATCCTAATAATCCAGATACTATTCCTACTTGTAGGAATATCGACAGTAATATTGTCATAAATATAAAGTAATGTCATCGATACTATGCACAGCAATGCCGACTAACACCATTTAATATTTATATTAGTAATGGTAATCCTGATAACTCAGATACTATTCCTACTAGTAATAGGAAAATTGACAGTTATATTGTCATACATTTAAAGGAATGTCACCAATACTATGCAGAGCAATGCCCACTAACATATTTAAATACTTATATTATTAATGGTAATCCTGATAATTCAGATACTGTTCCTACTAATAGGAAAATAGACAGTTGTATTGTTCTAACCATAAAGTAATCTCATCAATACTATTCAGAGAAATGCCTACTAATATTATTACATAACGAATATTATTCGTATTATGGCAATCATGATAATTCAAAATATATTCCTACTAATAGCAGAACTGCAGCAATATTGGTACCCCTAGAAAGTAACCCTATCAATACGAGTCCAAACAATGCCTACTAGTAACAGTAGTATATAACAATTTTAGTAGTGGAAATCATGATAATTCCTATACTTTTCCTACGAATAACAAATTGCATAACAATTATTATTATTATTATTATTAATATAAATGGCAATTATGATAATCCAGATAATATTTATACCAATATCTACTAATGTCATTAAATAACAATCATTATTAATGACAATCATTATAATTCAGACAATTCCTACCAATTGCAAAACGACAATAATATTGTTATACATATAAAGTAGTTTGATCATTACTATTCATTACTGTGGGTATGTGGGTAATGCAGTACCTATCTGCTAAAATACCTCAGGGAGTTTGATGCCCCTGCCTTGCAAAGTTATAAACCACTGCTGTGTGGTATAGGTTTTTGATAGAACCAAAGGCTAAGGGAGCAAACCCTAACAGAAAACCATGCTTCCATAGCAGCATTAAGGGCGGTTATGAAGGGAACTCACAACATCTCCAGGCCAGCTACTGCAGGGACAAATAGCTTGCGCCTGTCTTGACATGTTCTTGCCGGTGTGAGACCTCTATTTGCTCCCCGAGGGAGTGCTGCTAGTAACTTGCAAAAGCCAGCAGCACTTCAACACTTTGCATGCAGCTTTGATGAAATGCACAACCGCATGAAATAGCGGCCATTAAGAAATAAAGGCAGTCTTTGTCACATTGCGACCGACAGCATAATGATGATGATGACTATTCACCACAATGTCTTCTAATATAATTAAATAACATTATTATTACTGATGACAATCATGATAATTCCGAGATTATTCCTACTACTAACAAAACCGACGGTAATGTTGTTATAAATATAATGTAATCTCATCAATACTATTCAGAGCTATGCCTTAATAATATCGTTAAATTACAATTATTAGTATTACTGATAATCATTATAATTCCAAAACTATTCCTGCTAATACCAGTACCGACAATAATATTTATATAAATATAAAATAATCTTACCAATACTACTCAAAGCGATAGTAATACCCTTCCCCTCACCCCCCACCCCCCCACACACACAAATATAAGCAGACAATGGCGTCGAATTGTTAGTGACGCGCCCACGAGGGGGCGGTGCGGGCAGGTGACTGACTGCCCGCCCTGCCCCCTGGTGGTGAGGCGGTGAATAGTCGTGGAGGGTGGGTCCTCTCAGCCCCGAGGGCACCGCGGGTTCGACCCTTTCAGGGCACGGGCGCGGTTTGGGGGCGAGCCGGACCACACGACTGCCGACCCCGACACGCGACGACTGCCGATCGGCGACTGTTTGAAGTCGCGCTAATCGGTCGCGATGAAGCGATGATGTTCATTGGGCGGGGAACTGTTACGAACGGGTGAGGGGGGTGTGGGTGATGGTGGAGGGGGGTGTAGTGGGGGGTGAGTCGTAGGTGTGTGTGTGTGCGTGGTAGGTGTGTATGTTAGTGATAAAGGTGTTCGTGGAGTGGGGTTGGTGGGTGGGTTTGGTGAGTGTGGGTGATGGTGATGTTGGAGGGGGATGTAGTGGGGGTGTGAGTGGTAAGGGTGCGTGTGTCGGTGGTATGTGTGTGTTGGTGGTAAATGTGTGTGTGTATGGATGGTGGGAGGTGTGGAGTGGTGGTAGGAGAGGTGTGAGTGTGTGGTAGAGGGGTGTGTGTAGTAGGGGTGTGTGGGTGGTAGGTGTGTGGGTGATAGGTGTGTATGTTAGTGGTAGATGTGTGCGTGGAGTGGGGGTTGGTGGGTGGGGTTGGTGAGTGTGGGTGATGGTGGAGGGGGTGTAGTGGGGGTGTGAGTGGTAGGTGTGTGTGGGTGGTAGGGGTGTCAGTGGGGGGTAGGTGTGTGTGTTGGTGGTAAATGTGTGCATGGAGTGGGAGGTGTGTGGGTAGTAGGGTGGTGTGGGTAGAAGGGTGGTGTGGGTGGGAGGTGTGTGTGATAGAGATGTAAGGATGGTGGTAGGGTGTGTGGTAGGTGGTAGGGGGTGCGGTAGGTGGTAGGGCTGTGTGGTTGGGGTGTGTGGGGAGGTTGTAGGGGAGTGTGGTAAGGGTGTGTGTGTGGTAGGTGTGTGTGGTGCAACAATAAATACTGAATAAAATGCACTGGTGTCTAAATTACATACATACAATACAATCTAGATAAGTATTTGGGTTTGCACAATTTAACGCTTTCATCAGACTACAATATAACCCCGTTAAACCAAACTTGAAGGTACCCTAGAAATTTGTTTGGATTAACCGATCGTTGGATTAACCGAGCTTTGGCTTTGACTTTGGCAAAAACGTAGGTGCATTATGAATGTAATATGCAATGTATGTGGACACTTTGATTATTGTTTTTTATGTATATACAGCATACCCCCGTTAAACCAAGCTCGGTTAAACCAAACGATCGGTTAATCTAAACTTTTTTTCGGCGGCCCGGCAAAATACTACCATTTATCATATAAACGTCTCAGATGACCTTATAATGACATGAATGATTGGTTTGACTGTATCGGTAGTAGCCTGGGGCCCGGCAATTTGGTTTGGATTAACCGATAATTTGGATTAACCGACTTTGGATTAACCAACTTTGTTATATGATAAATGGTAGTAATTTGCCAGGCCGCTGAAAAAAGTTTGGATTAACCGATCATTTGGTTTAACCGAGCTTGGCTTAACGGGGTTGTACTGTATATATGCTTAAACTGGCGTACTCATCAGAGTGAGTGAGTGAGTGAGTGGTGGTTGCCATGTTACCGATAGTTAACCGAACATGCTTTGTCTGTGTGCACACCATGAAGCAGGTACAGTTGAGAGGGGCTGTCGGGGTGTGGGTGTGGGGGGGGGGGGGGTTAAGTGGGGGGAGGGCGGCATTGGTGAACAGATGACACTGGCAATAGACCAAGTTTGTGTTGGTGTTTTTGTTTCCGGTAGTCGTGTTCATTTGGTATAACAAAGTGGGTATTTGGTAGTAGTGTTCATTTGGTATAACAAAGTGGGTGTTTAAGTGGTGAGGAGACGTGGTGCCAGGAGCATGCGCATGAGTACAGACTGCAACCATCTATAGAGAGTTTCTCTATCGATGGATTGTTTGTGGGCTTTTGATATTGTCTGATATTGTGTAAAAGGTACACACACACGCGCGCTATGTGTCGCGTAGAGGACAGAAATTGGTTGTTGGAGTGTTACGTCATAGGTCATTATAAGGATCGGTACCGACTTGTGACAGTGCGCGCTGATGGCGATTTTATAGTGCTGCCTCACTGGGAAATCAGGCCGCTGGCACCATGACCCGAAAATGGAAATAAAAACCGGTTGCAAAGTCATCTGTGGTGCCCCAATAACCCTCGCAGTTCAGGGATTGATGATGATGATGGTGATGATGGTGATGATTATATATTCCCACGCACAACAGTCGAATGTGACGTATAACATATTATGCGAGTATAAATATACGGAAGGGAATATTACTTATTATTATGATTATTGTTATACTCCATAAGACGCGACACTGTACCGGTGGTGCCATCTCGTCCCACCTCGCCTCCACCAGATGTTGACCAGTGTCAGTCGCACCGGAGGATTTTATTTTTTTATCCCGTGGCTATTTAGAAACTCAACACTTTTGCTATGAGTTATAGCCGGCCTCATCTGGGATGTGATCCTCAGGGATCAAGCTGCGACTATTGGAGTCAGCTTTAATTTAATGACGCTTCACAGTGATTTGATCTGAAGTGAAGGACGCTTGGAGACACTCACACAGATGGATGGGCTGATGTATTAAACAGGGCCGAAAGCGTATTAGGTTCTGACAGACTGTAATCACAGGGGTGGATCATCAACAAGCATTCCACATCGATTGATAAGTATCTTGATGATGCTCTTGGGGGGGGAAGTATCACAAAGCAATCTTAGGATGATGATGATGATGAATTTAAAACCCTTTTTCCACTGGATCACAAGCGTAGAATAGGTCGTGGTAGTCTAATCGGTTGAGTGCTGGCCTCACGTGCGAAGGTCGGGACTTCAGTTCTCAGTCGAGTCAAACTAATGACTTATAATTGATACTTTTCGCTTCCTAGCCTGGTGCTCAGCATTAATAGGATAGGACAAGGACTGGTTTAGGTCAGTGTCAGGATAATGTGACTGAGTGGGATAACAAGTAATGGTTCTGGTGGCTTGATTTCCCAGTGGGGCAGCACTATAAAGTCACCATGAGTGCACACTGTCACAAGTTGGTACCTGTCCTGATATGACCTTAGATGTTGCCCGGACGTAAACCTCCAACAACCAAGCAACAAGCTTAAATTACTTATGTTAGCTATCGACACCACATACCGACGTCACAAAATTGGAATACTTCTAGCCCAGGATTGATTGATTGATTAATGGGTTAATGCCATGTCATGGGTTAATGCCGTGTCAGCAGCAAGGGCCATATTCATGGTGAAAAACTAGTGGTATTTATCGCGTCAGTTTTGTTAAACACAGTTATATGCCTGGATTGAAATTTGCGCGAAAATACGAAATGGTCATATGTGTGTCAAATGATGGCCAACATGATCTCTGATGCAATTCTGAAGTGGTTAATTTGGGGGTCAAATGAAAGCAAAATTTAACTGCGAATCAAATTCATTCTGGTGCGCATCAAGCTAAGATTCCTTACACGTGGTATGCAGCATGCGGCATGCGGCATGCGGCATGTGGTATGCGAACGGGTTGGGTCCTTTCACCCACACCCACACACATAGTGTCAGGTTTCTCTAACACTGTTGTCTATGGGCATTTGCATTTGCATGCCGCACCGATCGCTACATGGACCGATTCAGTATTCGCATGCTGCATACCGCATGCAGCATACCGTGTGTAAGGAATCACCCCATTGACTTAGATGCTTTTCGATTTTTTGCCCCATTCGCATTCAGATACCACATACGGCGTGTAAAGCTAAGATTCCTTCTATGCGGTATTCGGTATGCGGCATGCGGCATGCAGTATGCGGTATGCGAATGGGAGGATTCTTTCTAGGCGGTAAGCGGCAAGCATCCCCCACCACCACCACTACCAGATGTTTTCCCTCAGCACCCCTGGGTGTGACCGTTCCGTAATGATCAGTCGCCTCTCCTAGTCTAAAACTAATGGACAAGTGTGACTGATGTTTCTATTCGCATACCACATGCCGCATGCCGCATGCCGCACCGATCACTACAGGGACTGATCGAGTTGCCGCATTCGCATTCGCATTCGCATTCGCATACTGCGTGTAAGGGATGTAGCTCATTGACTTCAAGGTGTTTCAATATTTTGCCGCATTCGCATTCCCATACCGCATACCGCATACCGCGTGTAAGGAATCTTAGCTTTAGGAATCTTAGCTTTAGGTGGGATTTGGTGACACTTGTTTATTTATGTTTAAATAGTAGCTGTGGAAGAAGGGATAACTCGAGTAGAACCTGACCTGGCAGGTTTTTATAATCTCTGGCATCATCATCATCATCATCATGCTGTCGGTCATGATGCGACAAAGACTGTTTTCATTACTTGACTGCCACTCTCATTTCATGAAAGCTGCCTGCAAAAGTGTCGAAGTGCTGCTGGCTTTTGTAAGTTACCATCGGCACTCTCTCGGGGGCCAAATAGAGATCTCACACCGGCAAGAACATGTCCAGACAGGCGCAAAACTATTTGTCCCTGCAGTGGCTGGTCGGGAGATGTTGGGAGTTCCATACATCAAGTGCCCTTAATGCTGCCACAGTGACATGGTTTTCTGTTCAGGGTTTGCTCCCTTAGCCTTCGGTTCTGTCAAGAAGCTGTACCACAAGGCAGTGGTTTACAACTCTGCAGGGCAGGGGCGTCAAACTCCCTGAGGTATTGCAATACCTGCATACTCTGGCACAGGATAATATTTCCATGCCGATAGATAGAGGAACAAAAATGTCCAGTAGTGTGTGAGACTGCTCACCCGGAATAGGTTGTGGAACGCCTGTAGATGGCGCCACTAACTGTACAATTCCATAGTATGAGACTCTCCCTCCGACGAATCTTAAAGAATTCCAGCAATATCATTAATAAACTCAAAAATCTAAGCAAGGGATCTCCCTCCGAATCTTTATGTGATGTAAAACGCATTATTCGAGTATAAATGCTAGAGGAACATATATACTTTGCTATTTCTTCCATCTGCGCATTGGTGGAGTGCCCCCCGCCCTCCCCAGCTGTCGAGCAGTTGTATACGCGTGCCTCCCCCCCTGGCGCCACACCCACTGGAGGAATCATTATACTGGACATTTCTTTATGATATTCTATAATCTATATATTATATATTGCATATTATTGCATATATGTTATATGCTATGTGTCATGTGTTTTATGTTGTGTTATGTGTTATTTTAAATATAGTATGTATTATGTATTATATGCTATATTTTATCCTCTATGTTACATATCATGTCTATGTGATATATTAGATGCTCTATATATATTATATATAATAAGAAAATATTATGAGTAGTATTAAGTAGCATGCATTATATATCATGTATTAAATATCACATATTAATATCATGTATTAAATATCATGTATTCTATTTTCTATGTTCCATGTCATGTCATATGTCATATGTCCTATGTCATATGTCCTGTGTCATATGTCCTATGTCCTATTTCCTATGTCATATATCATATTTCCTATATCATATATTATATAGCATATATCACACATCATATATAACATATTGTATATCATATACCGTATATTGTATACCATATACCATATATAATAGATCATATATGATATATCATATATCATATATCATATATCATATATCACATATCATCCATCATATATCATAGATTATAGATCATATCTCATATACCATATACCATATATCATATATCATATATCAATTATCATATATTATATACCCAATACTATGCACTACATATCATATATGTTATAACATATCTTATAATTTACATTTATTAAATAATATATATAAATATTTACCCATTTAATACAGCAAATATCTACTGCGTGATGTAACACTTGATTGTATATATACCTCTGTGAAACGGAAGTAGCATGCGCGTAGGCAGATGCGCGCGCACAACGAGGAGCCTTTGCCAACGTGAGTGCCAACCTTCAAAGACCTCCCCCCCTACCCCTCCCCCACCCCCACAAACATTCTCTCCCACCCCATCATTACCGCCAGCGCCACCTACACCCTGTCCCCGCATCCCACCAGGGGGCGCGCACACAAGTAGAATCAGTGCACGCGACACTCCCTGGTAAGTGCGTCCCACTCACCCCTCCCCCCGCCTTGTGTCCCCCCCCCCCTTTCCCATTCCGCATCCGTCCTATCTCAGCCTAAAACCCCCTCACTGCCCCCTCCCCTATTCCCTATGACAAACACTGCCCCTCCCATATTCCCTATGACAAACACTGCCCCTCCCCTATTCCCTATAACAAACATTGTCCTTCCCTATTCCCTATGACAAACACTGCCCCTCCCCAATTCCATATGACAAACACTGCCCCTCCCCTGTCCCCTATGACAAACACTGCAACCCTCCCCTATCCCCTATGACAAACACTGCAACCATCCCCTTATCCCTATGACAACAAACACTGCCTCCTCCCCTATTCCCTATGACAAACACTGCCCCTCCCCTATACCCTATGACAATCACTGCCCCTCCCCTATTCCCTATGACAAACACTGCCCCTCCCCTATTCCCTATGACAAACACTGCCCTTCCCTATTCCCAATGACAAACACTGCCCCTCCACTATTCCCTATGATAAACACTGCCCTCCCATATCCCCTATGACAAACACTGCCCCTCCCCTATTCCCTATGACAAACACTGCAACCCTCCCATTTTCCCTATGACAACAAACACTGCCCCCTCCCCTATTCCCTGTGTCAAACACTGCCCCTCCCCTATTCCCTATGACAAACACCGTGACCCTCCCCGCGTTTCTACGCCCAGCTCCCCTTTCCTCCCTACCTTCTTCCCCACCTCCACCTTTCCTTCCTTTCCCCCGTTCCTCTCGCTACCCCCTTCCTCCCCGTTCCTCCCCTCCTTCCTCTCTCTTCGTTAACCCTCGCACTTCTTCCGCTTCCTCCCCTTTCTCCCCTTCCTCCGCCTCCTCCTACCCGTTCTACCCCTTCCCCTTCCTCCGCCCCCCCCCCTTCTCTTCTCCCCGTTCCTCTCCTCCTCACCTTTCCCAACTCCCTCTGCCCTCACTGCCTCTTTCCCTTCCCCCCACCCATCCACCGCTCAATTTCCATCTCCCATCTCCTGCCAAACTCCCCTCTCTCATCACACAATTCCCCCTTCCCCTTCCTTTCGCCGCCCTCCACGCCCTCCCCTCCCTCTCCCTTCCCTCCTTCCCCCTTCCTTACCCGCGTCCGTCTCGTTCCCCGGTCTCCCTGCCCTTCCCTGCCCGTTCCCCACTGCCCCTCCCCTCTTCCCCTTTCCTTTCATTCCCCTCCATCCCTCCCCTCCACTCCCTCCCAAACCCCTACTCCACCTGCCCGACACCCCACTCCCCCAAGCTTCCCTGCACCACCCCCGACCGCTACCCCCCCCCCCCAGCCACCCCCCACCCCCGCTCCCGCCCGCACCCCCGCCTTCTCCACACACCCGCACCCCGCTCCCTGCACCACGAGCCCGGTCGCGTGACAGTAGTATATCAAACGGGAAATGGGGCTTTTCGTCAGGCGATGCACCGTCGGGCGGCGTTGTCGGACATCATCCCTCGCTTACCCCGGTAGGATACCCCTCTCCCCCTCCCCCCTGCCTGCTCCCCGCTACCGGCCGCCTCCCCGCCGTCTCCCCCCATCGCCCAGCCCGCCGCATCCCCGCCGCCTCCCCGCCGTCTTCCACCATCGCCCAGCCCGCCGCATCCCCTCCGCCAACCCTGCCGTCTCCCCCGTCTCCCAGCCCGCCGCATTCCCGCCGCCTCCCCCGCCGCCCAGCCCGCCTCCCCAACCTCAGAACTCCGTCAGTGAAACTGGTTGTACAGCACACGAAGGCTGAACTTTGCCAGGAACTACAACTATGTCGATAGGCTGATTGAATAATTGGTTGAGAACTGTTGATAAGCTGATTGAATAATTGGTTCAGGACTATGGACATGTCGATAGACTGACTGAATGATTGACTGAGAACTATTCATATGTTAATAAGCTGATTTAATGATTGGTTGAACATTAGGTTGAATGATTGGTTGAGAACTGTGGGCATGTTGATAGACTGATTGAATCATTGGTCGAGAACTATTGATATGTTGCGATGATGATTGAATGATTGGCTGAGAACTATGATCATCTTGCTAGGCTGATTGAATGATTGTTTCAGAACTACTACTGATTGAATGATTGGTTGAAAACTATGTATCTGTTGATACGTTGATTGAATGATTGGTTGAGAACTATCGACATATTGATCGGCTGATTGAATGATCGGTTGAGAACTACAAACATGTTGAGAAGTTGATTGAATGATTGGTTGATATCGGCTTAAATATATTATATTGATTTCTTTATATAATATCATTTTTGCAAAATGAAAATTCATTATTTCAGTGATATAGATTTAATTTGTTTGTTTGTATTTTTAAATCAGAAATATAAAATATAATTTCATCAAAATCTAACTCAATGTAAGAACTCGCCCAAAGAATATTTGAGGTGATATCATAAATAATTTCATTGATTTTCATATCATCGGCTATTCGATTTCAAACATATGGTCATTCTGACATATTTCTTTGGAGGAAACCCCCTGTCGCCACATAGGCTACTCTTTCCGATAAGCACCAAGGGGGCTTTTATATGTACTTTCCCACAGACAGGACAGCACATACGACAGCCGTCAATGAATGAGTTGGCTGGTGTACCAGGCCGTGTTGCTGTAAGGTAGGATACCCAGCATCCTCCCCCCCCCCCTGCTGCACACGAGCACCTGCCGAACATGACCCTGCTGACAAGGACACGAAGGGCAGAGATTAAAACGGGGATCCTACATCAGGTGCAAGAGTTGCCCAGCGAAGCCCGGCGCATGCGCATGCACGGAAGCATGCGCGCATGCGTGCGCACTGCGCTAAGTTGATGAGATACGGCAGCACACTCACCTCCAACCCCCTCCCCCTCTCCCCCCAGCCCCCTCCCTCCACCCCACACACACTTCAAGCATACTGCGTCCTAGATTACTACGATCTACTACCAGCACCAACCAGCCAGCCAGGTACGAGCACCAGCACCAGCACCAGCACCAGCACCAGCCAGCCAGCCAGCCAGGTACCAGCACCAGCACCAGCCAGCCAGCCAGGTACCATCACCAGCACCAAGCAGCCAGCCAGCCAGGTAGCAGCACCAGCACCAGCCAGTCAGGTACCAGTACCAGCACCAACCAGCCAGGTACCAGCACCAGCACCAACCAGCCAGCCAGGTACCAGCACCAGTACCAGCACCAACCAACCAGCCAGCCAGCCAGGTACCAGCACCAGCACCAGCCAGCCAGGTACCAGCACCAGCACCAGCCAGCCAGGTACTAGCACCGGCACCAACCAGCCAAGTACCAGCAGCAACACCAACCAGCCAGCCAGGTACCAGCACCAGCACCAACCAGGCAGCCAGATACTAGCACCAGCACCAGCCAGCCAGCCAGGTACCAGCACCAGCACCAACCAACCAGCCAGGTAACAGTACCAGCACCAGCCAGCCAGGTACCAGCACCAGCACCAACCAGCCAGGTACCATCACCAGCACCAGCCAGCCAGCCAGCCAGGTACCAGCACCAGCACCAGCACCAACCAGCCAGGTACCAGCACCAGCCATCCAGATACCAGCACCAGCAACAACCAGCCAGATACCAGTACCAGTACCAGCACCAGCCAGGTACCAGCACCAGCACCACCACCAGCACCAGCCAGGTACCAGCACCAGCCAGCCAGGTACCAGTACCAGCACCAGCCAGGTACCAGCACCAGCACCAGCCAGGTACCAGCACCAGCACCAGCCAGCCAGCTACCCGTACCAACACCAGCCAGGTACCAGAACCAGCACCAGCCATCCAGGTACCAGTACCAGCACCAGCCAGGTACTAGCATCAGCACCAGTACCACCACAACCAGCACCAGCCAGCCAGCTACCAGAACCATCACCAGTACCACCACCACCACCACCAGCACCAGCACCACCATCAGCACCAGCACCAGCACCAGCACCAGCACCAGCACCAGCCTCACCAGCCCCAACACCTGCACCAACAGCACCACCAACACCAGCACCACCACCACCACCACCATCAGCACCAGCCAGGTAGCAGTAAGGCTAACTGCACCCGTGTGTTCCCTGCAAGCTTCTTTCTGCTCCGGTTCCTGTAACTCTGTTCCTTTTTGAATTCTCCCTTCTCTTCTTCTTGTTCTTCCAATTGCCCGTCCTGATATTACCTTAGAAGTTGCTAGGACGTAAAACAACAACAACCAATCACATCTTCTTACTGCTCCTCATGCTCTTTCATTCTCATCACCTTTCTCTCTTCGTTACTTTTATTTGTTTATTATTCTTATTTTCTCTCTTCTTTTTCTCGCTTTTTATTCCCCATCATCTTCCACTTCCTCCTTCTCTTCTTCCTCTTCTTCTACTTCTTGCTATCGTGAATGCCGGCCTTTGCTACCTACGCATCACTAAGCTACCCCCAATAATTCATCACATCACTAAGCTACCCCCAATCAATCATCAATCATCACATCAATAAGCTACCCCAATCAATCATCAATCATCACATCACTAAGCGACCACAAATCATTCATCAATCAGTACATCACTAAGCTACCCCCAATCAATCATCACATTACAAAGCTACCACCAATCAAGCATCAAGCATCACATCACAAATATACCACCAATCAATCATCAATCATCACATCGCTAAGCTACCCCCAATCAATCATCAATCATCACATCACTAAGCTACCACCAATCAATCATCACATCACTAAGCTACCGCCAATCAATCAACATCATCTTCTCGTTATTCTACTGGACGCGGTGGCTAAATCGGTAAAAGTGCTGGATTCCAGTTCGGAAGGGCGAGAATTTGAACCCCAGTCGAGTCAAATCAATGGCTTACAAGACTTACACACATTTCAAAGAAGAGCTATGAAGAGCTGAAAGTGCTGCGAAGTGTGTGAAAGAAGAGTTAGATGAGCCAAGGAGAAAAGCTGAGAAGAGCTTGATAGAAGAGTTATGAAGAGCTAAGGAGAAGAGTTTGAGAGAAGAGTTAGAAGAGCTAAGCAGAAGAGCTGGGAAGAGCTTTAGAGAAGAGGTAGAAGAGCCAAGGAGAAGAGCTGAGAAGAGATTGAGAGAAGAGATAAGAAGAGCTAAGGAGAAGAGCTGAGAAGAGATTGAGAGAAGAGATAAGAAGAGCTAAGCAGAAGAGCTGAGAAGAGATTGAGAGAAGAGATAAGAAGAGCTAAGCAGAAGAGCTGAGAAGAGATTGAGAGAAGAGATAAGAAGAGCTAAACAGAAGAGCTGAGAAGAGCTTGAGAGAAGAGTTAGAAGAGCTAAGCAGAAGAGTTGAGAAGAGTTTGAGAGAAGACATAAGAAGGGCTAAGGATAAGTTATGTGAAGAAGGCCAAGAAGGTGAGCTAGGACTGATCGAGGCCCGAGTGTGCCAGGTTTAATTACCTTCTCCCTTGTTCATCCTGGAATAACACCATGGAGACTGTTATTTACCATCATACACCCCCCCATCCCCCACCAATAATACCTCCACCCACCTACCTACAAAAACAACATGTGCAATTCCATGAACACATCAGCTCTTAGTGCAATTACTTAACCACTATAAGTAGAACACACACGCAAAGTAAATATTTAAATCTCCTCTCATTTATCGGGAAATGTTTAAGTTGCAGAGTCTGATGGTTTGGAGATTCTGTCATTTATCTGAGATAAATATATTAAGTCGATTGTTATTATCTACCTTACTTCAGTTTGAGGTAATTTTGATTTTAAATGGCTAACTTTTGAGATATTTGAAGTGGTAATGTGTCATATTAGTTTTGGCAAGCACGCCAAAGCTCTGAAATCATAGGCTTCTGTCGTGAAAGGTTCTATTAAATTAGCTCAGTGTTCCCTTCTATGTGGGAACGAACGCTTAATATGTGTGTAGTAGTCTGCACTGACCTCTCAGGCAAGGAGCCGCATAGACAGGTAGACATGGGTTGTATGGTAACATCAGGGAACCTAGCTGGTGAAATGGTTAGCACACTGGCCTGGAATGCAAGATGTGCGTCCGAGTCCTGCTCTAGGCACAATATTTCCCATGTGGTTGCATATATTCAATCTCAACTGCCAATCGTCATTGTGGCCTTTGGATAAGTCATTGGACTTGTATGCTGGTGTTGTTTGTTGTTGTGGGTTCGAGTCCCACTGGGATACTTCATGTTATTATTACTGTTAATATCCAATTCTGTTATTTACGAGTGTGCATAATCACTGCTAATAGCCAATTCTGCTATTTATGAGCATTTCTTCTTCTTCTTGAAGATTTATACTGCCTATCATGGATAAGTATGAATAGACTTGCTTTCAACATTAGACAGTTTGTCGAAAGAAAGCCTGAGCCTACACTTTCACCGACCCAAGGGATTTTTAACCTCCCACACCACATAGACATGGTATGAGAGCAACTGGCCTTTGATGATGCTGTAAGTTATAAACAGCGGTGGAAATCCAAATTGGCAAAGGTGGGGCATGGGGAATTGAACCACTGACCTTTAGATTAGGAGTCCGTCCAAGAAAAAAGTCAGACACTCTAACCACTCCGCCACAGAGGACAGCACGACATGCCTTAATAATAATAATCATAATAATAATAATAGAGTGATAACATTGAAAATGGCAAGTAAATGGCTGTTACTCAGTGAGTGTCATATTGACATTGTCAACATCGCAAAATAAAGCACACATCGATTATTCATTGCTATTATTAGTGAATATCATGCTCATAAATAACAGAATTTGATATTAACAGCAAACAGTCAGGCTCATAATAACAGAATTTGATCAGAAACAATTCAAATAGTACAGCTACACTCGCCGGGGTAGCGCTAACCCTGCTGTGAAACAGGTTTAGTCTAACACCGGTTACGGACGGGAGGTTAGTGCTAACACCGCTTTTCGCATACTTTTTGTCCACCACTAACCGGGAGGTTCCCGCCGAACCCCGGTTTGGAGCTCTAACACCGCTTCATTCCTGGTCTCCCAGCGGGGCAGCACTATAAAAGTCGCTATGAGTGCGCACTGTCACAAGTTGGTACCCGTCCTTATATGACCTTAGATGTTGCTAGGAGATAAAAAAAACAACAACAAACGAATAACAAACAATCGCATTTGAGTATAAAGCCTGCGCAAAGTCTCCCAGATATCGCCAGTCCCCGATGTGGTATAATGATGGCGTCGCATGATGCAATCTATACATCAAACAGGCAAGCCTTGCTATGAGCACTCGATCATAATTAAAGCATGTCGCCTTGTTGATATCGTCCTGGTTCAATGTTCAGGTCTCCCTTTTATGTAAACCTGAGCAACCTTCCCCCATCAACTGCTCCGCTCCGCTCCGCCCCGCTCCGCCCGCTCCGCCCCGCTCCGCCCCGCTCCGCCCCGCTCCGCCCCGCTCCGCCCCGCTCCGCCCCGCTCCGCCCCGCTCCGCCCCGCTCCGCCCCGCCCGCCCCGCTCCGCCCCGCTCCGCCCCGCTCCGCCCCGCTCCCCCGCGCTCCGCCCCGCTCCGCCCCGCTCCGCCCCGCTCCGCCCCGCTCCGCCCGCCTCCGCCCGCTCCGCCCCGCTCCGCCCCGCTCCGCCCCGCTCCGCCCCGCTCCGCTCCGCTCCGCCCCGCTCCGCTATTCCCACACTAGCCTGTGTGTTGATGATGTCTTATAAGGCATCGGTTAGACACAGCATGTCCTAATTTGAGAGTAAGTTTATCTTGATCGAAAAGGCAGAATGTGGCAATGTGAGAGTGCGTTTATTTTGGTGGAAATGGCAGAATCTGGCAATGTGAGAGTGAGTTTATTTTGGTGGAAATGGCAGAATGTGGCAATGTGAGAGTGAGTTTATTTTGGTGGAACTGGAGGCGAAAAACACCTGACGTCATATGAAAGAGGTCTATATAGACGCAGGCCACAGAGATGAACGCACAAATGGGTCAGGGTCAGCGTTCAGGGTGTGGAGGGGGAGGGTCCCGTGACCGCAGCCAACCAATCAGCGAGAGGCACGGTGCGCAGGGGCCCCTGGGAAATCAGCGAGATGTTTACACCCAAGTCATGGCGGACCAAGCAGCCGCGTGTAGAGTGGGGGTGGGGGGTGGGGGTGCGGGGGCGGGGTGAGGGGAGTATTGAGTCACGTGGGTACGGGGTAGAGAGGGTCGCCCGCCCGGACGCTGTGGAGGTAGCAGGGTGTGTGGGGGGTGGGGCGGGGGGGAGTGGAGTGTTGTACTTGTAGTACTAGCAGGGATGATAAGGTAGGGCAAGGGTGGTGGGGTAGGGGTATGGGGGAGGGTGTGGGGTGGGTGGGGGTGTTGGTGGTGGTGGGGGTGTTGGTGGTGTAGTGGGGCATTGGATGGTATGGTGAAAGTGAGATGGGTGAGGGTGGTGAGGTGGTAAGGGTGGTAGTGTGGGTGTAGAGTTTTTTTGTGGGTTTTTTTGGTGATCGTTTATTTACCCTGTCCATAACGAGTAAGTCGCATCGCGGCTTGTTTTCATCGCTGAACAGCAAGTCTCAGTTTGGTAGTAGCCTTGTCATCTTAGCTGTTAGTTGTTATGTTATGGGGTTTATTTTGGTGTCACATTTGCAATATGTTGGTATATACCTACCCCCTGCACTAGTGTTAGCAGGGATGAGATGGTAGAGTGACAGAGGTGGACATAGTAAGGATTGGAGGGTGGGGTTGGTCGGGGTGGGGGCTAGTAGAGTGAGATGGTAAGGTGAGGGTGGTGAGGTGGTAACGGTGGTAGAAGTCTTAGCTCGGTGGGGTGGGGTGGGGGGAAGGGTGGGGAGAGGGGTGCGGGTGCAGTGTTTGAGTGGGTTGGTTGGTAGGGGGATGTTGGTGAGGTGGGGGTGGGGTGGGGGTTGGGGGGAGAGGGGTGAGGGTGGAGTGGTTGAGTGGGGGTTGGTAGGGGGATGTTGGTGAGGTGGGGGTGGGGTGGGGGATGGTGGGGGAGAGGGGTGAGGGTGGAGTGGTTGAGTGGGGGTTGGTAGGGGGATGTTGGTGAGGTGGGGGTGGGGTGGGGGGATGGTGGGGGAGAGGGGTGAGGGTGGAGTGGTTGAGTGGGGGTTGGTAGGGTGATGTTGGTTAGGTGGTAAGGGTAGTGGCGTGGGGATGAGGTGGGGGGGTGATGTTTGTTTGTTTGTTGTTTTATGTCCTAGCAATATCTAAGGTCATATCAGGACAGGTACCGACTTGTGACAATGCACACTCATGGTGACTTTATAGTGATGTCCCACTGGGAGACCAGGCCACCAGCACCATGACCTGATATCCCACTCAGTCACATTATGCTGACACTGAGCCAACTAGTCCTTGCCCTATCCTAATAATGCCGTTCGCCTGGCTAGGAAGCGACATATCATTTTTTAAGTCATTAGTTTGACTTGACCAGGGTTTGAACCCACAAACGCATGGGTTCAGATCGCCCAATCTCCCAAAACAGGAGACGAACGCTCAACTCATTCGGCCATCCCATCTGGTGAATAGCTGTGAAAATGGCAAACTTAACAGTGTGATGTACATTAACTAACAGTGTGCATTGGGTGAGATCACAACATTGGCCATTTTGGAAGAAATTGTTTTGCAAAATTGTTCCCTCAAGTGATATGAAATGTCCTTGACGCAATACATCGTCATCAAAAATTTATCAAAAAAGTGAATTTGTAATGGATTTGTTTGTGCAGTACACAATCAATTCCTTCTTCTAGATGTTGTGCTTGTCAGTACAAAAATGAAGGGGTAATCATCGATGACTGCAAAGAAATCTAACTACTTATTACTGAGCTCGTATGTGTACAGGTGGCGCCAGTAGCAAAACATGTACTGCCAACAACCATCGTACATGAATATGGCCATTCAAGATTAATATTCACATAATGAATTACATAGTGTATAAACACCATTTTAAGAAAACCCCAAACATGGCACCCTTCCAATGTTGTGAGACTCAACAGAGCATTCGGGTGCTCAATATCTGGAGTACGTGCCTGCCAATGGGCATAGTACCTAAAAGCGGCCATGTTTGTTTTGGCATTCGTGAATGCAAGGCACCGGCTTCGAAGTCAATTACAGAGTGGTCCATGAACAAGTGTCGCTCTTGCAGATATTGTATGCCAGCCGTATCATGCCAAGTCCTATAATGCTGAACATTTATTATTCATATCGGAGACGGTGGACGAATCGGTAGAGCGCAGGCTTCTTGTGCGGAACGTTGGCAGTTTGAATCCCAGTCAATTAAAACCAATGACTTGCGAAATGCATGCTTGTCGCTATCTATCCTTGTGCTTGACATTGTCAGGATAGGGCAACATTTATAGGTGTCACTACCTATCTTGGTGCTTGACATTGCTAGGATAGGGCAGGATAATGTGAATGAGTTGGATATTGGCTCAGGGTACTGGCTGCATGATGTCCCACTGGGACAGCACTATAAAGTCACCATGAGTGCGCACTGCTACAAGTCGATACCTGCCCTGAGATGACCTTAGATGTTGCCAGGAGCTAAAACTCCAACAAACCACGACATATATTATTCAGACCTAGGCGGGAGCTAGGCTGTTATTCAGAATATGTGGCCTACTTAGAATATATATTTTGTTAATTGTTTTGAATGTTGTGTTTCCTCCCCCTTCCCACTTTGCAATGGCTGACAGCCAAAATGGACACAAAGCGTTGTATTATTCAACGCGTTAAAGGATCTCAGTTCACTAACACACAATGCAGCACATTTCGACTTCCCCATCACCATGTACAAACCAAATGTGATCACTCCACCGGCTGGAAGACCAATGCCTCGGTGCTGACAAAATATGTATTCAGACGAATAAAATATTTACTCTCCCCCTAAAAAAAACACACAAAAAACAAAAGTGGATTATCTCTCCCAGCTCCAATTCTTGATAAACCACGTTTTGGGTTATATGTACCCATATATCACAATGCCATATGGAGCATTTGCATAGTTAATTAAATATGCATAGGGTGGTCAAATTAGGGAGCCTAGGTGGTGTAATGGTTGGAACAATGGCCCGGAATACAAGAGATGTGGTTTCAATTTCCGGTCTAGGCGCAATATTTCCTATTTACATCATCCCCACGACAAAAGTGTCAAATTTTCAAATTAAAAACACGTACCTAGATTTGATCCTATATATCCAACTTAAATACTTGTGCACTCATTAAGCATTTGTTTTTCCATATAAGGGAATACAGTATAACCCCGTTAAACCAAACTTGAAGGGACCCAGGAAATTTGTTTGGATTAACTGATCATTTGTTTAACCGAGTTTTGGATTTGACTTTGACTTTGAGTAAGTGTGTATTGCACATACAATATAGAATGTATTTGGACACTTTGATTATTGTCTTTTATGTATATACAGTATAACCCCATTAAACCAAGCTCAGTTAAACCAAACGATCAGTTAATCCAAACTTTTTTCGATGGCCCGCCAAAATACTACCATTTATCATATAAAAAAGTCAGTGGGGTCTCAGATGACCTTATAACCACATCAAAGTTGGGTTTAACCATACCGGAAGTGGCCTGGGGTCTGACAATCTTCCTTGAATTAACCGATAATTTGGATTAACTGACTTTGGTTTAACCAACATTTTTATATGATAAATGGTAGTATTTTGGCAGGCCGCTGACATTTTTTTTTATTAACCGATCGTTTGGTTTAACCGAGCTTGGTTTAACGGGGTCATACTGTACTGAGTCAAGCTAATTAAACCTGTTAGTGCTGAAATCTATAGTATTAGAATTTGAACATGCACGCCAATTGATTGATTATTTTCATTTCAAAGATCTCTAAATTTAACCACTTATAATAAAAGACATTTAAAACTTGAGTAAGATAGATTATAATGATCAACCTAATATTCATGAAACTTTATAGTGCTGCCCCAGTGGGAGACCATTGTAAAATTTCCTGATATTTAGACATTTGAGGATGGTGTGAACTAGTCTATGGTAATTACAATTGTATATAAAAAGGTAAATGGTATGTGAAGCCAGAGGCATTAAGGTATTATGTGGTGCTGGTGATCCTTTGCTGAGTTAATATAAACATTATGTAGTTATACCCCCTCCCCCGCAAGATTATTTACGGATCACTACTCACCCAGACACAACAGGGCACTGTAGCCATAAACAACCAAGGCTTGGATACAGGCAGGTTGTATGTTCATTGGTTGGTTGAAGAATGCCTAGTGCTGATTGGAGGAGCTGATCAGCTGTGACAGCCATCTTGGATTCATGAGACTATATAATAATAAAACAAGCAAGCTCCTTCTGGTTCCTTCTGCACACTGTATACTCTGCCTTTGTTCTACTTGCCTGTAGTGATTTCCTATTTAGCCTACCTACACAACCACAGCTGCCGGCCGTCGACTTTACACCATGTTTAACCAGCACAATCACCTAATATCCCACTCAGTCACAATATATTGATTTATTTACGTTCTTTTTATTGATGGTTTATTTACCTTGTCCATAATACGTAAGTTCATTGTAGAACATGTGATTAATCCTGAACAGCGTTAGTAATTAGTGTGTCGTTTATTGTCTTGTATGGTTTGTTACTTTGCGAGTGTATTTATCTCAGAGCTCCCTAGGAGCTTCCTGGTCCACATTCTTGATGGGTAATATGTCGACACACCGAAACCCTCTAATGCCTATGTTCTCCATTGGTTCCTGGGGTAGGTCATTATGCGTTATGTGTTATGTGTTTTGTACGCTTCAATGGATTCATACTGAGCTAACCTGGGGTCGTATGCATGATGCGGTGTTAGCGAGCCAAAACTGGTTTTGGGCGGGATTTCTAGTTTAGTGGCGAAAAGTCAGTATGCATGGAGCGGTGTTACGCAAACACAGCGAGTTTAACATCATGTACACTAACACCACTCCGTAGCAAGCTTACGGGTGGTGTTAGGTACCGATTAGGCCCAAATCTATTCAATGCTATCATATTTAACAGAATACCATACTCAAAAAGTGAAATTTGGTCAAATTAACCCCAAAATCGAAGCGATATTAACGCCACCGCTACATCGGCGGTGGTATTCATATTGTCGAATGCAAACAAAACAAAATGCTGCTGATGCGGTGGCAGTGGCATTAATATCGCTTCGATTTTAGGTATACATGCAGTTATTTACCCAAAACCATCCAAAATGTATGAATATGACAAAATATACAAAAATAAACCCTAATTTTGAAATAAAATTAACATTAATGGTAAAAAGCGATATTAACGCCACCGCCGCCACATGGGCGGTGATATTGTCAAATAGCGGTGCTCACCGGGAACAGGCTCAGAGGGATTTCCCAAATCTATAAATAACTGATATGTTAGCGAACGCCACCCCGCTTTGGCTCCGTACATACCCAGTGACCCATTTCCCAACACTGGCGTTAGCTACCCCAGTGGTGGTCCTTAAAACAGGAGCCGATAAAAACTTGTTCATGCGTATGGGCCCAGTGCTTTCCCTCTCCTATTAATGCCGAATGCAAAGCTGGGTAGCGACAAGTAAAAATAGCTAACTCAGGGAATTTTCTGTTACAGAATTTCATTGTGTTACATGCTGCAAATTGTGTATTCAACAGGTATTGTACACCTTATTCTATATACCTTTTGTGTAAATAACCCTGAATTGAAAAATGGCTGGAAGACCAGTGCTTCAACACTGATAAAAGACTTATTCAGCAGAATAAACATATTTACCATCAACAACAAAAATTAAAAAATTCATCCGCTTGACTCAGTTGGGGTTTGCACCCACGACCTTCCGAAAAGGAAAAGCAGCCAGCGCTCTTACACCCTGGTAAATTATAAATAGGTGTGCGCGTGACTTTTTGTCTTCACCTTTAGGGGTTTTGGCAGTCAACCCTCTACCCCTCCCCCTTCCACCCACCCCTCTGCGACATAAGCTGGAAGTAGGCGCAATGCTTTCTGGGTGATCTATTGACCTTCCAAAAGGTTAATTTATTCATAAGCGAGTGACCTAATTAATGTAGGTTTTTGTTTTTTTTACGCTAAAGGTTGGGTATTATGTCTAGTACAAGTTTTACATCGTCTTGATTTAATATGGCACTGCTTCTGTGGTGAGATGCACTGACCTCTCCAGGTGAAATGCCACATACACAGGTAGGCGTGGGTAGGTTGAGTGCATCAGGGAGCCTAGATAGTATAATGGTTAAAACGCTAGTTCCAGTATTGTATGAATGTAGGTTTCTTCATGTCTGTGTCTGTGTCTGTGTATATATGTGTGTCTCTTTCTACGTGTCTGTTTGTATATGTGTATGTGTGTATACATGTCTGTGTCTGTGTATGTGTATATGTGTGTCTGTTTCCATGTGTGTCTGAGTGTCTGTGTGTCCTGTGTATGTGTGCTTAAATGTCTGTGTGTCTGTGTGTATGTGTATATGTGTGTGTGAGGAGATGGTGGCTGAGGGCTCTAGGTTAAACTCGGATCAGTGTGTCTGTGTATTTGTGTATTTGTGTATCCTGGGTATGTGTGCTTAAATACTTGTGTGTCTATGTGTATGTATGTATGTCCGTGTGTGAGGAGAGAGTGGCCGAAGCCTCTAGGTTATACAAGGACCAGTGTGTCTGTGTGTTTATGTGCATATGTCTGTGTTGTGTCCTGTATATGTCTGTCTGAGCTGGTGATCGGGAGCTCTAGGTTACACACCTACCCGTGTGTATGTGTGTCCTGTGCATGTGTGTCTACATGTATGTGTGTATATGTATGTGTGAAGTGAATGGTGATGGAGGGCTCTAGGTTATACAGGGGCCAGTGTGTCTGTGTCTCTGTGTATCTGTCTATCTGTGTGTCCTGTGTATGTGTGTATACATGTTTGTGTGTGTCTATATGTCTGTGTGTGAAGTGGATGGTGATGGAGGGCTCTAGGTTATACATGGACCAGTGTGTCTGTGTGTCCTGTGTGTGTGTCTACATGTATGTGTGTGTATGACTGTGTGTGAAGTGAATGATGACGGAGGGCTCTAGGTTATACACGGACCAGTGTGTCTGTGTGTCCTGTGTGTCATGTGTATGTGTGTCTACATGTATGTGTGTATGTGTATATGTCTGTGCGTGAAGTGAATGGTGACGGAGGGCTCTAGGTTATACATGGACCAGTGTGTCTGTGTCTGTGTGTGTCTGTGTGTCCTGTGTGTGTGTCTACATGTATGTGTGTGTATGTCTGTGCGTGAAGTGAATGGTGACGGAGGGCTCTAGGTTATACATGGACCAGTGTGTCTGTGTCTGTGTGTGTCTGTGTGTCCTGTGTGTGTGTGTACATGTATGTGTGTGTGTATGTCTGTGCGTGAAGTGAATGGTGACGGAGGGCTCTAGGTTATACATGGACCAGTGTGTCTGTGTCTGTGTGTGTATGTGTGTCCTGTGTATGTGTGTCTACATGTATGTGTGTATGTCTGTGCGTGAAGTGAATGGTGACGGAGGGCTCTAGGTTATACACGGACCAGTGTGTATGTGTGTCTGTGTATATGTATGTGTGTGAAGTGAATGGTGACGGAGGGCTCTAGGTTATACACGGACCAGTGTGTTTGTGTGTCCTGTGCGTGTGTGTCTACATGCATGTGTGTGCATATGTCTGTGTGTGAAGTGAATGGTGACGGAGGGCTCTAGGTTATAGACGGACGCGTCACAGACCCAGGAGGCGATGCTGATTGGTGGAGAATTAAGTCAGGTCCCAGCTGGCCGACACCACGTGACCACGCCCCGCCCGGCACTGACCCGCGATCAATGGGGGCCCACTCTGTTTCTTCACACCTCGCCCCACTCACCCACCCTCCCTCCCAGCCACTCATCCACCCACTCACCCTCCCTCGTCTCACTAAGTCTCCTACAGCTACACCCACGATACCTTGGTTGGTTGTTGACGTTTAACGTCCTGCAACATCTAAGGTCATATCAGGACGGGTACCGACTAGTGACAGTGCGCATTCATGGCGAGTTTATAGTGCTCCCTGACTGGGAGACCAGGCCGTTAACACCGTGACCCAGTATCCCGCCCAGTCACGTTATCCATTATGAGGTCATGGTGCCAGCGGCCTGGTCTTCCAGTGGGGCTGCACTATAAAGTGAGCCATGAGTGCGCATTGTCACAAATCAGTACCCGTCCTGATATGATCTTAGATGTTGCTAAGATGTAAAACTCCAAAAGCCAACCAACCAACTAGTAGCAATAAAGGCCCGGTCACATAGCTGTTAGTGGAAGTAGTTGAACGTAGTGGAGGCTAATGTAGTTGAAAGTAGTTGAACATAGTTGAACGTAGTTGAATGTAGTTAAACGTACTGCCATCTGTACTTGTCTGGGATGTTAACTTGGTAATAACAAGGGTGAACCATTATCTCCGATTTAATTTTTGGACATGTTCAAAAGAGCGGTATGTTAGAGGCTGAATTTGCACCCATGATGCTAATGTATTATAGCGTATTCTAATGTACTCTAGCATGCTCTAACATACTCTAGCATACTTGGACGAAGACCTGGTCACATAGCCATTAGTGGACGTAGGTGAACATAGTGGAGGCTAATGTAGTTGAATGTAGCTGAACGTACCGTCATCTGTACCATAACATATTTATCCTTACTGTAATGTATTTATCCATACAAAAACCTGCCATACCTTAACGTATTTCAATGTAGTTTAGCATACTTACACCATGTTTTACCCATGTTAGCCTCCACTATGTTCACCTATGTTCACCTACGTTGAACTACGTCCAATAACGGCTATGTGACCGGGCCTTTAGAGAACACTGGCAGAACTTTGGAGTGGGAAGTACTTACCCTCGTTGTAGTACCATGACCATATTGGTACGTCATTGGAATGTTGTGTCTTATTGAGATTAATGTATAAACCCCATGTAAATATATTGCAGCATTTGTTGGTATGCAGGTATTGCAGGTATTGCAATACCTCAGGGAGTTTGACGCCCCTGCCCTGCCCTGCAGAGTTGTAAACCACTGCCTTGTGGTACAGGTTCTTGACAGAACCGAAGGCTAAGGGAGCAAACCCTAAACAGAAAACCATGTCACTGTGGCAGCATTAAGGGTGGTTGATGTATGGAACTCCCAACATCTCCCGACCAGCCACTGCAGGGACAAATAGTTTTGCGCCTGTCTGGACATGTTCCTGCCGGTGTGAAACCTCTATTTGCTCCCTGAGAGAGTGCCGCTGGTAACTTGCAAAAGTCAGCAGCACTTCAACACTTTTGCAGGCAGCTTTCATGAAATGAAATGGAGAGTAGCAGTCAAGTAATGAAAGCAGTCTTTGTCACATCACGACTGACAGCATGATGATGATGATGTTGCTAGCTTAGTAACCACCCAAGATGGCCGAATGAGTTGAGCGCCTGCTTCCCGTGTTGAAAGGTCATGAGATTTTAACTCCCAGGTTTGAAACCTGGTTGAGTCAAACCAATGACTTAACACTTAATACTTGTCACCACCTAGCCTCGTGTTTGGACTCACTGGGAGAGAGCAATGAGCAGTGAAATGAGGAAGACCAATCAGACACAATTGAAATTTCCTCTGTTTCAAGTTGCTTAGTCCGATGGCTGTAGAATGTTTGCCTAATTTTTTAGATAAATGTATCAGGTTGATAATCATAACCTAATATGCATTATTCTGGAGTCTCTTTGATTGATGAAAAACACCTAATTTTGGAGCAATTTGAGCTGGGAAAAAACCTAAATAATGTTGGCAAGCTTGCCAAAAAGTGCAGTTGTTGTGGTTCAGATTCACATCAGATTATTCTGTATATGCTGTACCAAAGCATTAGTTAGTGCACCAATATCTAAGTTGGATATATATATAATCAACTATAAGTAATTGTTTTAGTTTTGAAAAAGATATGTTTCATCGGACCATGCAACTTTGACAATATTAAAGCTGCATAGTCCGATGAAATCATCAAATATTCAAAATCAAAACAATGACCTAAATTTGATTCTACATATCTAGCTTAGATACTGATCGCTTATTAAACATTTGTCGCCACACAGAAGGGAATAGTGAGGCAATTGAATAGAACCTGTTACTGCAGAAGCCTATGGGGTCGGAGTTTTGGCAAGCCTGCCAAAATTAATTGTGCATGGTTGCACTTGAAATATCTCAAAAGTTAGCCACTTAAGATAAAAGTTACTTCATGGTAAACTGAGGTACATTATAATGATCAACCTAATGTATTTATCTCAGAAAATTCCTGAAACTCAAAACCATCGGACTATGCAACTTTAACATCCCCCCCAAAATTAAATACTAAAGCGCGTGCAAGAACATCAAAGTAACTTAATCAAATACATCCATCAAATCAAATAAATACATCCATCTCAAGGGTTATAGACATGCATATGAAGCATACCTGCTAGTGTGCGTATTGATTATCAAATTCATGATCACTTATTAATCAATGTTTAGACATATTTCAGTTGAGGTGCATATTTATCCCACAGTATACTTGGTCAGCATTGAAAACAAGCCTGAATACCCAGGCTTATATGCTATGGACAGTATAAATACAGCCTCAATAAAAATTCTTTAAAAAATAAATCTCTTCTTTTATTTTGTATTTTTCTTTATCTACTCTCAGTGCACCTGTTGTTATCCAATCCGACCACACCCCCCATCCCCCATCCCCCATCCCCCCCACCCCCACCCCCACACACCCCTTGATACCAACACCTGACCTTTCTGCACTAATTGGCACATAAACACCACGCCAGACAAACATCCCAGCTCGGTACTTATGGAACATGTTCAGCTCCCGTTGGGAGGTGACATTTGAGCAGTTGATAGTTTGTAGTAGCTAGCACCCTCCCCGGACACCCCCGCCCCTCCCCGCCCTTCCCCTCCTCTCCCCTCCACCCACCCACCCCACATCGCTGCTTCTATCTCCCACCTCGTCCTCCCCCCCCCCCCATCCACTGCCTTTATCCCTTCTCCAACTGTTTCCTATTGAGGATTTGCGTCAAACGATTAGCACCACGTGACCAGTGCCTAGTCGGCCATCATGGTTGGTTAGAAAGTACAGTGACAGCGGCAATAACGCTGCCGATACGGCGGCGGCCTTAATATCGCTCAGATTTTGGGTTTACTTTGACCAAATTTGACTTATTGAGTATGTTATGCTCTTAAATAAACATTATTCCAACCCCCAAGTGAGTATTCATGGTTCTAAATAACATAATTAGATCGTAGCAATGAACAGATTAGTGCTTTTTGTTTTATTTACATTCGCAATAGCGCTGCCAATGCGGCGCAGCGGCCTTAATATCGCTCAGATTTGGGGTTTAATTTGAGCTGAATTTTACTTATTGAGTTACCCACTAAATACAAAAATTTCAACCGCCTAGTGAATATTCAAGGTTCTAAATAATAGAATTAGATCGTAGCAGTGAATAGATATGTGCTTTTTGTTTTTATTTACATTCTCAATAACTCCACCGACGCAGCGGCGGCCCTAATAATAAATATTACCGTTCGGTTTTGGGGTTTAATTTGAGCCAAATTTCACTTATTGAGTAAGTTATGCTCCTAAACAACATTATTTCAACCCCCGAGTGAGTATTCTCTGTTCTAAATAACAGAATTAGATCGTAGCAGTGAATAGATTTGTGCTTTTTGTTTTATTTACATTCGCGACACACACACTTGATAGTAGAAGGAACTACTTCTATCCAACCACGACGCAGGAGTAGTGTGACGCCTCCGGCACACACAATTCCTCAATTCGCCCCTCTCTCCCCCATCCCCCCTCTCCAATGCCTCCTCCAATCCTTCCCTCTGCCCCTTCGTTCCCTCCCCACTCTCCTTCCCAAGACATCACCATCCCCTTCACCTCCTTTCCAACCCTACTCTTCCCCTCCTTTGATCCTCCCAGCCCCTCCTCCCCGCCTCCCCTCCTCCCCTCCTCCCCTCCTCCCCTCCTCCCCCTTCCTCCCCTCCATGCCCTCTCCCCCCTTTCCACCCCCATCTCACTCCGTTGAACCTCCCCCTCACCCCTACCCTGCATTCCTCCCCCTCACTCCTCTCCTTCCCCCTCCCATCCCATCCACCCCAACCCCTCTTAACCTCCCCCTCCACCGTACCCAACCTCCCACTCGCACCCACCCACGCCCCACTTCCTCACCCCAATGACTTTCACCAGTACCTAAATCAATGATCCAACATGACGGACGTCGCAGGCAGGCGACATTTAGGTCGCCGTCTCCTGGGTGTCCTACTCCTAGTTGCCATTCTGGCCACGGTCAGGAGGTGGCGCTACGATCAGCCCTGCAGCTGGTCACCTGACCAATCCATCATGCCACCAACAATATAGCCTGTCGTCTGACCTACTGGCCGGCCATGGGTGGTCTCTCACCACTTCCTCCTGGTCTACTTGATACTGCATTTCCCCCTCCCCTCCCCCTCCCCCTCTCTCCTCGCCTCTCCCCCCTCCCCCTCCCCTCCTTGCGGTTACTCTTTCCACTCCTTCAACCCTGTCCACCCCGTCCACCCTCCCTCCCCCTCCCACCTCCTCTCCCCGTCCTCTCCCCCTCCTCTCCCTTCTCCCACTCGCCCCTCCCCCTCCCGTGTCCTCCCTCCTCCTTACGGTTACTCCATTCTCTCCTTCCAACCTATCCCTCCTTTCTACCCTTCTCTCCCACTCCACCTGCCCCTCCGCCTCCCCACCCTCCTCTCATCCCCCTCCCCTCCCACTTCCCCCTCCCTCCACTTCCCCCTCTTCCCACTTTCTTTCCCCCTTTGCGGTCACCCAGTCCACTCCTTCTCCCCCCCCCCTCCCTCTCCCTCTCGTCCACCCTCCCATATTTCCGCTCACCGTATCTAGCTTTCTAGTCGCTCCACCACGACTACGTCCTGATATTACCTTAGATGTTGCCAGGACGAAAAGCTCCAACAACGAACCAATCACCATGACTTGTTCTATGTTGTTTATGTTGTCGTCTGCTGTATCTAGCCATATTCCTCAAGTTATCGCTCCTTCTGCACTCGTATGTTGTCGTCTGGTCTCTATTTCTTTTGTCAACATCTGCTTTATATTCCGTATATTGTCGCCGGTTCTAGGATCCCTATATTATTGTCTATTCCATTTTCTTCAATTTGTCGTCTGCTCTATGCTCTTATGATGTCGTCTGCTGTAATTGTGTTTGCTACATTAGTTGAGTAAGCAGGGTAAATTTCCACTGCCGACAATTGGTCTTCCTCATTCCACTGTTCCTTACCCATAATAATGCCGAACGCCAGGCTAGATAGCAATAAATATACATTTTTAAGTCATCGGGTTGACTCGGCCAGGGTTCGAATCCCATGACCTACCAAAATGGGATGCGGACGCTCAACAGTTCCGGCCATCACGCCTGGTCCAGGCATCTGGAACGTCTGATCCCTGTATTATTGTTTCTTGTATATTCAATATGTTGCTGTATATTCTACATTCATCAATTTGTCGTCTGCTCTATGTTTTTATGCTGTCGTCTGCTCGACATTCCTTCTAACAACTGGTTTATATTCCTTACAGTGTCGTCTGTTGTATGTTTACTGTTTTATCATCTGCTCCATATTACTTGCGTTGCAATGTGCTCTATGTTCTCCAAATTGTCCGCTGCTGTATATTCTTTTTTTCTCTTTTTTTGGGGTAAATATTTTAATTCATCTGAATAATATTTTGTCAGCGCCGGGGAATTGGTCTTATCGTTTGCTCCATGTGCAAATTGTCGGTTGCTTTATTATATCCCTGACCGTGTCGTCTGACCTGTCTGTCTATGAATGTCGTCTGCTTTCCGTATAAGTTATAGGTCGCACACATTTTATTATAATTTTCCACTGAAAGTCATCTATTTTCACTAAACATCTAGTGTTTCGGGAGGTAACATATTTGGTAATATACTTAAGTCATCTTCCGACCCCTTTTAATATGTAGTCTTGATATCTGGCTAACACATAGAACACACACAGACACACAAATATAACACACACACAGACACACAAATATAACACACACAGACACACAAATATAACACACACACAGACACACAAATATAACACACACAGACACACAAGTAGAACACACACAGGTACACACATAGAACACACCCAGAGACACAAATAGAACACACACAGATACACAAGTAGAACACACACACAGACACAAATATAATACACACAGACATAAAATAGAACACATACAGGCACACGCATAGAACACCCACAGAGGCACAAATAGAACACACACAGCCAGACAAGTAGAACACACACAGACACACAAATATAACACACACAGACATAAAAATAGAACACACACAGACACACACATATAACACACACAGAGGCACAAATAGAACACACACAGACAGACAACTAGAACACACACATACACACAAATATAACACACATAGACATAACAATAGAACACACACATACACACACATAGGACACACACAAAGACACACAAGTAATACACACACGTGCAGCCAGACGGAGCACACAAACCCCTACACACACTCCCACACTCACCCACCCACACACACACACCTGCCGTGAACCCACGCCGTGAGACAAATTGAATTGAGCGGGTATCAAGTCAGCAAATCGGATCAGGACCCCCCGGTGGGCCGGCTTATCAGAGGCCTCTACACTCTGCCTCACCATATGGGACTGATGCTCCACCCCCCCCCCCTAACCCAAACCGCCCAGCCCCACACATCCACACAGACACACTCAGCTAAACTCAGCCACACACAGTCACAACAAGCCACACACAGACACACACAGACACACACACAGTCACACACAGTGACAACAAGCCACACGCAGACACACACAGCCACACACAGTGACAACAAACCACACACATACCCACACATCCACACAGAGCCACACACAGTCACAACACGCCACACACAGCCACATACAATCACAACAAGCCACACACAGACCCACACATCCACACACAGTCACACACAGTCACAACAAGCCACACACAGACCCACACGGCCACACACAGTCGCACCAAGCCACACACATCCATACACACCCACACAGTCACATCAGGCCACAAAAAGCCACACACAGTCACCATACACAGCTATATCAAGCCACACATAGCCACACACAGACACAACAAGCCACACACAGACACCTACAGACACACACCCACACACAGCCACAAACAGCCAACCATACACGGCTATATCAAGCCACACATAGACACACACAGACACACACAGACACACACAGACACACACAGACACACACAGACACACACAGACACACGCAGACACACGCAGACACACACGGACACACACGGACACACACAGACACATACATACACACACAGACACACACGGACACACACAGACACACACAGCCACACACAGCCACACACAGCCACACACAGCCACACACAGCCACACACAGCCATACACAGACACACACAGTCACAATAAGCCAGACACGGACACATACAGCCACACACAGTCACAACAAACCACACACAGCCATACACAGCCACACACAGCCACACCCAGTCACAAAAAGCCAAACACAGACACACACAGCAACACACAGTCACAACAAGCCAAACACAGACACACACAGGCACACACAGTCACACCAAGCCACACACAGCCACACACAGCCACACACATCCACACACAGTCACACACAGTGACATCAGGCCAAACACAGCCACACACAGCCACACACAACCACACACATCCACACACAACCACACACAACCACACAGTCACATCAGGCCAAACACAGCCACACAAACCACACACAGCCACACACAACCACACGGTCACATCAGCCCAAACACAGCCACACACAACCACACACAGTCACATCAGGCCAAACACAACCACAAACAGCCACACACAACCACACACAGTCACACACAGTCACATCAGGCCAAACACAGCCACACACAACCAAACACAGCCACATCAGGCCAAACACAGCCACACACAACCAAACACAGCCACACACAACCAAACACAGCCACACACAACCACACACAGTCACAAACAATCACATAGAGTCACACACAGTCACATCAGGCCAAACACAGCCACACACAACCGAACACAGCCACACACAGTCACACAGTCACATCAGGCCAAACACAGCCACACACAACCAAACACAGCCACACAGTCACATCAGGCCAAACACAGCCACACACAACCACACACAGCCATACACAACCACACACAGTGACATCAGGCAAAACACAGCCACACACAGCCACACACAACCACACACAGTCACACAGTCACATCAGGCCAAACACAGCCACACACAACCACACACAGCCATACACAACCACACACAGTGACATCAGGCAAAACACAGCCACACACAGCCACACACAACCACACACAGTCACATCAGGCCAAGCACAGCCACACACAACCACACACAACCACACACCTCCACACTCAGCCACAAATAGTCACACACAGCCATATCAAGCTACACACAGCCACACACAGACACACCCGCCCTGCCCTGCCTTATCCTGCCTGACCCCAGCTCTGCCTGGCCCGGCCCCGACATGGCCCGGGAGGAGCACGGGAGGGTTCCGTCGACAGGCGCCCGGGAGGAGGGCGGGTGCACCCCGGGAGGAAGGCGGACCGACCCCCGCAGGAGGGCGGTGTCGTTCCCGGAGCTTCTTACTGAAGCTTCCATTGTGTGACAGTCCTAGATGGGCTAATCAGTATAGCACCCGCTATCCGTGGGATCTATCCCCGGCCGAGTCAATCCGAACGTTTATTAAGTTGGCAACTTTGTGTGTGCCTATCCTGACGGGTGGCTTTACTAGGATAGGGGCAATGACTGGTTGACTGTGCAGCGATTTCATGCAGGTGACTAAGCTGGGATTTTTCAGGTGGTACACAAACTTTTTTAGGGGAGTAAATGAAACGCTATTGTCTGTGCGCAACTTACCCGCCACCCCCCCACCCCCCTCCCCCCACCCCCCACAAAACCTGGGTGGTCCGCGAATAGTTCTGAATTGTTATAGACCATGTTCAGACTTCATTTCAGGCTTATTTTGTATTTACCAAAAAATAAGTACATTGCAGATTTTAGTTTTATTTTAAGTATTTGTAATCTTAGGTGGTACGCAACTGCGTACCTGCATATATGGAAGCTACGACTCTGGCTTGAATCCTTCTTAGATGGGCCAGTGGATTGACTGAGAGATACCTGGTTTAATGCTTCACTGATGGGTTGGTATGCGGGTATTACAGTACCTAACTGCTAAAATACCTCAGCGAGTTTGACGCCCCTACCTTGGAAAGTTGTAAACCACTGCCTTGTGGTACAGGTTCTTGATCGAACGAAAGGCTAAGGGAGCAAACCCTAACAGCAAACCATGTTACCATGGCAGCATTAAGGGCGGTTGATGTATGGAACTCCCAACATCTCCCGACCAGCCACTGCAGGGACAAATAGCTTGCACCTCTCTTGATGTGTTCTTGCTGGTGTGAGACCTCTATTTGCTCCCCAAAAGAGAGAGTGCCGCTAGTAACTTGCAAAAGCCAGCAGCACTTCAACACTTTGCAAGCAGTTTTTATGAAATGCACAACTGCACGAAAGGAGAGCAGCAGTTAAGAAATGAAAGCAGTCTTTGTCGCATTGCGACCAACAGCATGATGATGATGATGATGGGTTGGTGCATTGACTTACCGAAATGGAAATTCCACATACACAGGTAGATGGTAGAATGTAGGCAACCTAGGTGGTCTAATGGTTAGGATGCTAGCACTGGAATGACCCAGAAGTGTGGGTTTGAATCCTGCTAGAGAGGGCAGTGCTTCCCCTTTGCAAAAAAAACCGCACCAATTACATTGGTGCCATGACCAGAATTATGTACATTTTACATGCTGTGGGATTTTTTTTTTGGTGGTAAATATGTGTATTCATCTGAACATAAACTTTGTCAGCGCCAGAGCACTGGTCTTCCAGCGGTCGAAGCAATCGTAGTCGAAGCGATCGTATTTTGGTTATACATACTGATGAGGGAGTTGACTCCACTGCATTGTGTACAGCACACTTCACTTTGATACAATTGAAGGCGGGAGCAGCCCGTGATGTATAGTGTACAGCATAGGCAGTCTATGCGGTGTTGAACCATCCCTGTGTATGTGCTACAGGCATGCTACCAGGATATTTATAAACAATCTACTAGCACTGTAGCAGCCGTTATTTGCACACCCTGCCCTGCTTCCAACAACCCACCAACTTCTTCTGGTAATCTATTCCATAAAGTGGTTAGGTACATCCATAGTGATGTTTTGATGGGCCTGCACACTGTACTTTCTACCCATTAGGATGTCTGCTTGTTGTTGTTTGTTGTGTCCTAGTAACATATCAGGTCATAGCAGGGCGGCACCGACTTGGTTGTTTGTTGTTTTCTGTCCTAGCAACATCTAAGGTGATATCAGGATAGGTACTGACATGTGACAGAGCGCACTCATGGTGATTTTAAAATGCTGCCCCACCAGGAGACCACGCCACCGGCACCATGACCCAATATCCCATACAGTCATATTATCCTGATACTGAGCAAACCAGTCCTTGCCCTAACCTATCAATGTCGAGCACCAGGCTAGGTGGCGACAAGTATCAATTTGATCAGTCATTGATTTGACTTGGCTGGGATTCCAACTCCAAATCTTCCACAAGGGAAGCCTGCGCTCTACCGATTTGGCCACCCCGTCCAGCACCTGTTAGGAAATGGGTGCCTGTTTTGATGGAGGGTGAGGTGGGGGTGAGGATGGGTGGGGGTGAGGTGGGGGAGTGGATGGGTTGGGGGTGAGGTGGGGGTGAGGATGGGTGGGGGTGAGGTGGGGGTGAGGACGGGTGGGGGGTGAGGTGGGGGTGAGGATGGGTGGGGGGGTGAGGTGGGGGGTGAGGTGGGGATTGGTGGGGGGTGAGGTGGGGGTGGGGTGGAGGGTGGGAGTGAGGTGGGGGTGAGGATGGGGTGGGGGTGAGGTGGGGGTGAGGATGGGGGGGGGGGGGGGGGGGGGGGGGTGAGGGTGAGGTGGGGGTGAGGACGGGGGGGGATGAGGTGGGGGTGAGGATCCGTGCGGGGGTGGGGGAGGGGGGGCTGGAGAAGGGGTTGGGGTAAGGGGTGGGGAGGGGGGTTGGGGAAGCGGTTAGGGTAAGGGGTAGGGGAGGGGGGCTGGAGAAGGGGTTAGAGTAGGGTGTTTGGGAGGGGGGTGTGGATGGGTGGAGGTGAGGTGGGGGTTAGGACGGGTGGGGTTAGGTGGGGGTGAGGATGGGTGGGGGAGAGGTGGGGGTGAGGACGGGTGGGGGTGAGGTTGGGGGTGAGGATGGGTGGGGGTGTTGGTGGGGTGAGGATGGGTGGGGTGAGGGTGGGGGGGTGGGGGTGAGGATGGGTGGGGGATGAGGTGTGGGGTGAGGATCCGTGCGGGTGAGGTGGGGATGAGGATGGGTGGGGGTGAGGTGGGGGAGTGGATGGGTGGAGGTGAGGTGGGGTGAGGACGGGTGGGGGTGAGGTGGGGGTGAGGATGGGTGGGAGTGAGGTGTGGGTGAGGTGGGGGTGAGGTGGGGGTGGGGTGGGAGTTGTGGTGGGGATTGGGGTGGGCGTGGGGGTGGGGGTAGGGGGCGATGGAGTGGTGTTGCCAAGACACACACAGATACACACAGACACACACATACACACACAAACACACACTGGGCTTACACACGCCCAGAGAGGGCTAGCATTGTCAGGCCAGGCTCCTGATGACCATTCACACTGAGTGTGAACCCTGATTCCACATCGTCACACCTTAACAAATCCCAGAGACTGCTCCTGAACCGCCCCCCCCCCACACACACACCAACAACTAGCGATTCACAGCAGAAATGTCAAAATGGAATAGACACACATAAGAGAAACAGGTGTGAGAGTAGACGCATAGGGGAGAGATTGTTATTTGACAATGTCTACACAATACTGGTGAGAGGGTATTTACACAAATACTTTTCAAATGTGATCGCTGATATATGCATATATATGTATGCATTATATATTATATATGTATCATAGATGTATTAAGACTGCATGTCGAAAATGAGATATATTAGACATGCAGTTATATAGATATTAAAAAAGACTCAAGTCAATGTATACAGATAGCTTTCTGACTATGTATCTGTATTCCTTTGAATAGATCTATATATTCAAAGCAATAAATATATTTAGAAAAACTAAATTGTTCCAGGCTCGAGTCAATCGAAGTGAAATATATGTGTTTCTTATATATATTTTTCAAAGATGAACAAAGTTAGTCCATATTTTTAAAATGTTTAAATAATTGGTTTGTGATTGATTGGTGAAACAGGACAACCCCGCACACGCCCCCTCAACCACCCCACCCCCACCCTGGCCCCCACCGTCAACCCACTCCACCCACATCTCCCACGGGCATAATATTTGCTGAGCATTCACAGCCGAGAGCCTCACTGACGGACTCAGCCTGAATAGGCTCCGGCTAAATCTAATTTACGGGAATTAAGGCCTAAAGAAGCCTAACCCCGCCCCCCCCCCACCCCTCCGCACGAACTATCCCACCTCCCCCACGAACCCAAGCCTCCCCCCCTTTCACCCCTCCCCACGAACCCTCCCCCGTCCCCCAACATCCTTCCCACCCGCCCCTCGGCCTGCAACCCCAGACACCTCAATCCCGGATACCAGGGGGAGGGTTTGGGGACGGCGTTTAGGGAGGGTGTGGGTGTGGGGAAGGGGTTTGGGTGGGAGGGGTTTGGGGGGTATAGGAGGGGGCTGCGGAGGGGGAAGGGAAGGGGGTCTTGGGAGTTGGTTGAGGAGGCGGTCTGAGGAGGGGTTTGGGGGAGGGTGTTGGGGAGGGGTGTTGGGGAGGGGGGGATGGGAGGGGCTGGGTAGGGGTTAGGGTAGGGGTAGGGGAGAGGTTGAGCTGGGGGTACTGGAAGGGGGTTGGGGAGGTGTTGGAGGTTGGGGAATAGGTTGGGGAGGGGGTAGGGGAGGGGGGCTGGAGAAGGGGTTGGGGTAAGGGGTGGGGGAGGGGGGTTGGGGAAGCGGTTAGGGTAAGGGGTAGGGGAGGGGGGCTGGAGAAGGGGTTAGAGTAGGGTGTTTGGGAGGGGGGTTGGAGAAGCGGTTAGGGTAAGGGGTAGGGGAGGGGGGGCTGGAGAAGGGGTTAGGGTAAGGGGTAGGGGAGGGGGGCTGGAGAAGGGGTTAAAGTAGGGCATAGGGAGGGGGGTTGGGAAAGGGGTGGTTATCAACACAGTGTTTATATTCATTTAACTGAGACCAAGCGTTGTGTGTGGGAAGGGTTAAATGTGATACAAATTCTGTATTAACCTTTGGCTACTTCATCGCGACCTGACGCAGAGGCAAACTCGGTAGCGTGCAGGCTTCCCGTGTGGAAGGTCAGGAGTTTGAAAACTTGGCCAAGTCAAAACAATGACTTACAAAATTGATACGTGTTGCTACCTATCCTGGCACTTGATATTACTATTAGAGGACAAGAACTGGTGTGCAGTGTCAGGATAATGTGACTGAGTCGGGAATTGGGTCACGGTGGCAGGAGACTAGTCTCCCAGTGGGGCAGCACTATGAAGTTACCATCAGTGCCCTCTGTCACAAGTTGCATGGTGCCCGACATGATATGACCTTAGATGTTTATAAGGTGTAAAATCCAAACAAACAAATCTTTAGTCGGGACAAACTCAATAAAATTTCAACTAGACTGGGGCATTAGACACAGATGGAAGGGATGGAGTTAGTAGGGTAGGGGGGGGGGGGGGTGCAGGAGGGGTGTGCGAGGGTGATGGGGGGGGGGTGGAGGTGTTGGGACAGAATAGTCAGCAGTAGCTACTCTAATGTAGGATCCACCTGTGACGCGAATCGGAAATTATAAAGAAACCATCCAGCAAAATTATTATGAGTCACAGAGAAATATCCCTCTCTTAGATAAATGTGAATTCGGAGCAGCTCATGAGCCATGTGGGTGTCAGTATGACTTTTCCATGGCAACATCATTGGTCAATCATCATCATCAATCCTTTAACGGTGAGGGTCATTCGGGAACCACAGATGACTTTACAACCAGTTTTCTCCGCCTTTCTCCACCGTTCTCCGCTACCCTCTGGGATTTGCCACACTCCAGACCTGTCCATTCCCTGATGTTGTCGTCCCACCTCTTCCTTTGTTCGCCTTGTTTTCGTCCCCCTTTCACTGGGCCTTGCAGTATGGTTATGGCCAGACCTGATGAACGGGAAATATGACCGTATGTGCCACTACTGCTTGTGTCTCTTTATGATCATTAGATCTTTGTGTGGTTCAATTGCCTGCTGATTCTTGACACACCTCAATCATGGTGTTGAACACGTGACGCACCTCAATCACGGCGTTGAACATGTGGCACACCTCAATCATAGTGTTGAACACGTGACACACCTAAATCATGATGTTGAAAGCATGAGATACCTCAATCAGCGTGTTGAACACATGACACACCTCAGAGTGTTGAACACGTGAAACACCTCAATCACAGTGTTGAACATGTGACCCACCTCAATCACAGTGTTGAACACATGACACACCTCAATGACACTGTTGATCATGTGACACACCTCAATCACAGTATTGAATGCATGACACACCTCAATCACAGTGTTGAACACATGACACACCTCAATGACACTGTTGAACATGTGACACACCTCAATCACGCTGTACAAATGACACATCTCAATCACGGTGTTGAACATGTGACACACCTCAATCATGCTGCGCATATTACACACCTCAATCACGCTGTTGAACACATGACACACCTCAATCATGACGTTATCACGTGACACACCTCGATCACACTGTACACATCCGCTTAGGTCCCAGATGTGTACATAGAGGGGGCAGGTAGTGAGCACCAATCACAGGCATCTGTCTGCATATGAGCAAATAACATGCACTCACACACACACTCACACATTCAAACCACGCGCATGCGCCTGCGCACCAATGAAATAAACACCGGAAATTTGCCTTCTAACGGTTTCCGGTTTTGCCATCAGATAATTTCCCGCCTTCCCCTCTGCCCCCCCCCCCCCAGTCACGTGGGCCGGAAATTAACCACCAAAATAAGAATTGCCACTATTTTTCTCTCTTTTTCTCCTTTTATTTGGGTTGAAGATAGTTTCTTTCTTTTCTTCTCCAGCCACGCTTTTAAATAGTTGCTATCGATTTTCTTTAGATTTTTTTTCTCATTTTTCCCTGGATTTTGTGTGTGTGTGTGTGTTCCTGTCTCGTTTTGGGGGTTCAGGCCTGGTTGTAATCACACTCAGGTGTGCATGTTTTGCACCTGTGGTTGGGTTCCGTGGCGACGATCACACCCCAGGCCTGGGATTATTTCCTCCCCCCCCCCCATACACACACAGCCCCCTGGGAGTGGGGGTGACTGGAGTGGCATCTTTTGGTTGAGGTTTTGTGCGACATGAGGGTAAATAATCTTTATTTTAGTCGGATGGAAATCCCGGCTCGCACGTCGGGTGTAAGAAGCGGTGTAGGGGGAGGGAGAGAGAAGGGGGGAGGGAGGGAAGGATGGGAGAGGGAGGAGGGGGTGGGGGGAGTGGAGGGAGGGGAGAGACGGGGGATAGAGAGGGAGGGGAGAGGGAGGGGGAAGGAAGGGGAGGGAGGTGGAGGGAGAGGACAGCTGGGGGATGGAGAGAGAGGGGACGCGGGGAGGTGGAGCTGGGGAGAGGTGGGGGATGGGGAGGGAGGGAGAGAGATGGGGAGAGAGTTGAGGGAGGGGAGAGATGGGGGATGGGAGGAGGTGGAGGTTTGGGGAGGGGGGGAAGGAGGGGAAAGAGAGGGAGGGGAGGGTGGGTAGAGAGAGGGGGGGGAGCGAGGGGAGAGATGCTCGGGATGGTGAGGGAGGGGGTGCTGGAAGGGGAAGGAGGGAAGGGGAGGGAGGGTTGGAGAGAGAGGGAGGGGGAAGGAGTGTGAAGGGGAGTGAGAAAGGAAAAGGGGAGGGAAGGGGAAGGGAAGTGTATGAGTGGGGGTGGTGTTGAAAGGAGTGAAGGGAGGGTAACGAGAGAGGGAATGGAGGGAGTGGAAGGGAGGGGAGAGGTCAAAGAGGGGAGTGGAGGGGGCGAAGAGGAGGGGGAGGTGGAGGTGGAGGGAGGGAGAAGGTGTAGGGGAGGGAGGGGAAAGGAGAGGAAAGGGGAGGAAAGGAGATGGGGAGTGGATGGAAGGCAGTGGGTCAGTGGGAGGGGGAGGGGGAATGGAGGGAGCAGGATGGGGAAGGGAGGGGGGGGGCAGGAGTGGAAGTGTATGAAGGGAGGAAGTTGAGGGGAGGAGAGGGGTCAAATGGAGGGAGTGGAGAGAGGAAAGCCAGCGAGCGGAGGCTGGGGAAATGGGGAATGGGAGCAAGAGGAGACTGGGGAGGGAGAGGGACGGAGGTGGGAGGGAGGGGAGAGGAGGGGAGTGGAGAGGAGGGAGAGAGATGGAGGAGGGGGAAGGGAGGGGAGGGAGGGGCCACTAGGACCTATAGATGACTTTCAATGTTTATAAACATTGTGTATGCGCGCGCAGCTTGGCTGCAGAACGAAGGCACACTGCCATTGAGTTTTCCGATACGCGCAGTGCAAAACGTCAGTTTTATTCAAAATTAATAGAAATGCAGAACCCTAACCTTATAAATTTAATATAATCTGTTCGGTGAATATGTTTTCTATATGTGTTCCAAGCTGTTTGTTTCTAAGTGGCGTGGTTTTAGAAATATTTCACATTTTCTGTATGAAGATTGCTGACGGCCATTGACTATGCATTGAGTTTGCTGATACGCACAGTGCAAAACGTCAATTTTATTTAAAATTAATAGAAATGCTGAACCCTAACCTTATAAATTTAATATAATCTGTTTGTTGAATATGTTTTCTATATGTGTTCCAAGCAGTTTGTTTCTAAGTGGTGTGGTTTCAGAGATATTTCACATTTTCTGTATGAAGATTGCTCACGGCCATTGACAATGCATTGAGTTTGCCGATACGCGCAGTGCAAAATTTCAAAGTTATTCAAAATTAATAGAAATGCAGAACCTTAACCTTGGAAAATTAATATAATCTTTTTGTTGAATATGTTTTCTATATGTGTTCCAAGCATTTTGTTTCTAAGTGGTGTGGTTTTAGAGATATTTCACAACTTCTCTATGAAGATTGCTCATAGCCATTGAGTTTGCAGTGTGACCGGATGTTGTCCTGCAGCCAAGCTCTGCGCACACTGACCTAAATAGCTATCCTGACGTCATATGAAATGGGGTCTATTAGTTTAGTCACTGACAAAACCAGGTCCTGATTACCCCAATGCAGTGCGATTCAACGAAAAAGTGGATTGTCAGAAGTGGGATTCGAACCCACGCCCAGAGAACTGGACTGCGACCTGAACGCAGCGCCTTAGACCGCTCGGCCATCCTGACGGTGATATAATGCGAAACCTCCTGCCTTCCAAACGCCTGAAATCACTCACCGATTTCCCTTGGTCGTAACGAGTGCTACTACATAGATACCTGGGTGGGCTTTGAAAGAAGCCGTCTTCTGCTAACGGCACGGGGAGCTAGCTCAGATGGTAGAGCGCTCGCTTAGCATGTGAGAGGTACCGGGATCGATGCCCGGGTTCTCCAGCCTAGTATTTTTTTCTACAAGGTTCAAACTTGTATTGTCATCAGGCACAAATGGCAGAATTACCCTAATGCCTGGCCAAAGGGGCATTATTATGAGGGTTAGTTTGTTGTTGTTTTACGTCCTAGCAACAGCTAAGGTCATATCAGGACAAGTACCAACTTGTGACAGTGGGCACTCATGACGACTTTATAGTGCTGCCCCACTGGGAGTCTAGGCCGCCACCACCATGACCCACATCCCACTCAGTCACATTATCCTGACACTGAGCAGACCAGTCTTGCCCTATGCTAATAATGACGAGCGCCTGGCTAGGAAGTGACAAGTATCAATTTTTAAGTCATTGGTTTGACTCGACCAAGGTTCGAACCCACAAATACTCTCACGGTTGGATAAGCTTGCTCGATCAAACAGAACTAGGACGATTTTTTTTGGTTAAAGCTCTTGGACAATGCCTTCCACCAATCTGTAATAGTCTGCAATGACCTCTCAGGCACGGAGCCGCATAGACAGGTTGGCGTGCGTAGGGTGATGACATCCGGGAGAGTAGGTGGCATAATGGGTAGCACACTGACCCAGAATGCAAGTGGTGTGGGTTTGATTCCCACTCTAGGCGCAATATTTCCCATTTTCATCACCCCCCCCCCCCATGACACTGGATTCTGTGACCAGGATCCTGTACAAGCTACAGGCTGTTTGGTTGTTGACCAGGATCCTGTACAAGCTACACGCTGTTCGGCTACCCTGTGTATGTATACATGTATAAGTGCATTGCCTATATGTATGTAACTATAATCATTAAATGACCATTTAAGGAAGACTTACAATTCCAATTCATGACAAATCTATTCCATTCTTTATTCAAAGTTGCATAGTCCGATGATTTTAAGCTTCTGTCATTTTCTGAAATAAATATATCAGGTTGATCGCTATAATCTAATTTAATTTACCCTGAAGTAACTTTTCTTTTAAATGGCTAACTTTTGAAATATTTGAAGTGCCAAAATGTAGAATTAGTTTTCGCAAGCCGGACACCATGAACTTCAGCAGTAAAAGGTTCTATTAAATTGCCTCAGTATGCCCTTCTACGTGGCGACAGATGTTTAATAAGTGCACCCATATCTAAGTTAGATATGTAGAATCAAACCTTGATAATTGTTTGGGTTTTGAAAATTTGATATTTTCATCGGACTGTGCAACTTTAGCACAAAGATTCCACCTTACATTTCCAAAAATTTGTCTGTTGTTGTTTTACATCCTAGCAACATCTAAGGGTCATATCAGGACCGGTGTAGACCCCACTCAGTCACATTATCCTGACACTGAGCCAACCAGTTTTTGCCCTATCCTAATAATGCCGAGCACCTGGCTAGGAAGTGACATGTTTCAATTCTTAAATCATTGGTTTGACTCGACCAGGGTTAGAACCCACGCACCCATGGGTTCGGATTCCCGATCTCCCAAAACGGGAGACGGACATTCAACTCATTCGGCCACCCCGTCTGTTCGGAGGATATCACATGACCATGTCATATTGGCTAAAATAAGGCATTTAAAGCATTTAGTTGGTTTTTTTAACCAGAAAAAAACCACAAAATGATCCAGATAAACCAAACAAGACAGCAAATATCCACAACCCAAGTGTCAGCACTGATCCCAACTATTGTTAGCATGCGCAATTGATTGGACGTTGGGAGTGGGTGTGGGGATGAGGGGGTGGGGTCGATAGAATATTCACCCCCTACCCCCGATATGGGTGATTTGTTTGTTTGTTGTTGTTTTATGTCCTAGCAACATCTAAAGTCATATCAGGACGGGTACCGACTTGTGCAGTGCACAATCATGGCGACTTTATAGTGCTGTCCCACTGGGAAACCAGGCCGCCAGCACGATGACCTGGTATCCCACTCAGTCACATTATCCTGACACTGAGCACACCAGTCCTTGCCCTATCCTAATAATGCCGAGCACCTGGCTAGGAAGCGACAAGTATCAATTTTAAAGTCATTGGTTTGACTCGACCGGGACTCGAACCCACGACCCACGATCTACCAGCACGGGAGACGGACGCTCTAACTCATTCGGCCATCCCGTCTGGTCTCCGATAGGGGTGAAGGACAACCACGTCTAAATCCAAGCAAAAAACATATTGGCATAAACAAGAGGTGGAGCTCCTGGTACCAGCATCCCATGTTTATCTACATTGGTGTAGAATCGATGAAATGGGAGAGAAGGCAAACAAAAAAGGTGGCGGCCACCGAATGATCTCGATTTGACTTTTAATGTTGATTAATCTATGTGATTCAATCAATTCTTCACTCCAAAAGCGTGCTATGGTAGATAAGTATTTGAACAATATATGAGTCAGCCTCACGAAAATGGGCCAATTGCTGGTCAATTTAAGATGTCGGCATCGCCATTCTTAAAGTGTAGTGTATTTCTTTGTTTCATATTAGATTATCCTAGAAACAAATAAGGTTGTTGTATTTTCTCTACTTTTACATTCAGGATAAATTTTAAGACTTTGCAACACTTCTGTCAATACTAAACTATAATTATGCCGTTTGACGCCGGCATCCAATGCTCGACGCCGACAACTTTACCAGATCTCAGTGTCACAATTCTTAAGGCGTAGTGTATTTCTTTGTTTTATATTAAATTATCCTAGAAACAAATAAGGTTGTTGTATTTTCTCTACCTTTAAATTCAGGATAAAGTTAATGACTTTCCAACACCTCTGTCAATGCTAAACTATAATTATACAGTTTGACGCCGACATCCAATGCTCAGCGCCGACAACTTACCCCAGTTGGCCCATTTTCGTGAGGCTGACTCATTAATAGGACAGGGTGAGGACTGGTTAGTTCAGTGTCAGGATAATGTGACTGAGTGGGATATCGGGTCATGGCACCAGTGGCCTGGTCTCCTAGTGGGGCAGCACTATACAATCGCTATGAGTGCGCACTGTCACAAGTCGGTGCCCATCCTGATATGACCTTAGATGTTTCTAGGATGTCAAACCCAAATAAACAAACACAGGGCTGTGGGAGTAACTTGGGGTGGTAGGGGAGGGGGAGATGGGGAAGAGGGGAGGGGGTGTGGGAGGGGGAGGGGGGGTGTGAAGCGCGGTAGGGGAGGGGGAGGGGGAGGGGGGGAGGGGGGGGGAGGGGGGAGGGGGGAGGGGGGAGGGGGTTGGGCTCATAGTATCAACAGAGACTCCATTAAGGCACAATATTGTAATGATTATTGATATTAAACATCTCGCGCGCCAGATCATAGGGCCTGTTACCCACAACCCCCCGCGGGAGCTGTAGCGACAGACCGTGGTACCAGGGGGGCAGCAGGGTCCGCACAGCTGATGAGAGGGTACCAGGACGATCTGATAGTCACAAATTATAGAGGGCGCTGCTATCTGTGTGTGCCCAAGTGGGTTGGGGGGGGGGGGGTGGAGGTTGTGTTGTACTAACTAGCCCATTCAGGTTGCGTTGTATTAACTAACTAGCGCAGTGGTGATTGAGCAGCAGAAACAGAAATCACCCTTTCAAATCCCGAACAACCACTAACGGCGTTGTGTCAAGCATCATAGCAACACATGACCTAACTATCAAAAGGTTCTATCTGACAAAGTGACTGAATTTGTGTTATGGATGTAAAAATGTTCTATTTACCAAAGGCTATCATGCAGTTACACAACTGTTTCTCAACTGGTATTTTTCATTGGGATATATTAAAAATAATATTCTCCTATCTGCTTTGCTATCACAGCTTCAGTCCTCATTATCTCAAAAGCACCATTTTGTCAGATAGAACCTTTTTATAGTACGGTTGCAAACTAATGAATAGATTTGATAAGTTGCAATGTCGCCGACGATTATTTGTTATTTGTCACTATGCATCTAATTGCGTAAACGCCATTTGATCTGACCTAATTGTGGATGTGTATAAAATACTTGCTATTTTAGATGGCAAACTCAATGGTATAGCAACTTTAATGTCGTACGGCTGGAAAACCAGAATCTCGATGATGACACAAAAAAATTTGCTTACTGAATAAACATGTTTGAATTTAAAAAAGGAAAGACATAATAGATATTTATGATCGGTGAATCTGCTAATAGAAAAATGTATTTCTTTATGTATACAGACTGGTATATATGTGCTATATAATTGATTATGTGAATATAAATAAAGAATAGTCCCTAATGTTTTTCGGTGCCCCTGTCCAGACACCACTCGCTTCCCACACCCCTTATTCTCAGCAGCCCCCCCCCCCCCTGTAACTGGGCACTCTCTGCTTCCCGCCGCCTGGGAACCGATTCCGACGGTCTCCCAGCTCTCACTTAAAATTTCATATATATATTATTATATATATATATGTACTAAATAATTTATTATTTGGATGTAGATAACGAACCCACCAACATCTGTGATTCTGCTAATAGAAAAATGTCTTCCTTTATGTAAATATATATATGTATTATATAATTTATTATTTAGATATAAATGACTGAACCACCACATGTGTATTTCTGTAATAATCCATCACCGATATGAAACCACCAACAAAAATGTGCTGTTGATTTTAAGCAGTCTCAGTCTCTCCTGCCTCATTCATAAACCTCTAAGTCTAACCGCCCAGATGGCCACTTTCACCATATATATATATATTTATAAATAGATATGCAGCATAAGGTATTATGCGAATAAAATTTACAAATGAGGTTCTTCCACTATTTCAAAAATACATATACTTGTGTATATAAATATGAATAATAAGTTATTAGGTGAATATAAATAATGAATATGATCCACCCACTTTCAAGCTGTATATATGTCTATATATATATATATGCGGTATAAGCTATTATTTGAATACAATTAATTAATATGATCTCGTTATTGTCAAAATATATATATTAGAATATTCATGAATATGTGATATAAGTTATTATTAAATAATTATCATGATCCTTCCACTAATGTGCATTTCCAATTCTGCCGGCAACACCCTCCTTCTATCCTGCAGCTTGCTGTGATTGTGGCGCCCCCTACGGCAGCCCACCACACTACAAAGCACTGTTCGGAGTTCCCGATTGCCGTTGAACAAATTGTTTATGCACGCAAACAATTTGTTAAGTTTTAGCATTTTTGGGGGTACATTATTTGATTAAGCCTGGGAAATTTCAATGGCGGAAATTGATTCCTCATTCTACTGCTCCTTTGCGCTATCCTAGTAATGCCAAATGCCAGGCTAGGTAGCGATGAGTATAAATCCTTAAGTCATTGATTTGACTCGGGCGGGGGTTGGAATCCCACAATTCACTGAAACAGGTCACAGGTTATTTCGATTGTATAAATGTGGTTTATTTCTTAGTAGTACCACTCTTTGATAAGTTTGTTTAAGCGTCGAAGTTTTGGTAAATGAGGGCGCTGGTGAAGCCGGACAGGAGATAGGTGGTGGGGGTGGGGGCTGTGTGGGGGGGTGTGTGGGGGATGTGGGGGTGGAGGCAGCAGGGGGTAGGGCTTCCCTTGGATGGATAAATTATAGGGGCTTCTTTCACCATCGTTTGTCATTGCTGACACTAATGCCTTCTGTTGACGAAACACCCAACAAGATGGCCGCACAACTACTTCCGGTTGTGTACCATGTGACTTCTCAATGCGGTGAGACCTAGTTATTCCCGCAGTCTTGTATAAAGGTTGGTTGTTGGATTCCTTTCAACTTTTAAAGTTGATTAATAATCAATACGATTGAATCATTTCTGCGCTAGAAAAGTAGCGGGTTATGACAAATAAGTTTGTTTGTTTGAGGTTTTTTTTTATCCTAGCAACATGTAAGGTCATATCAGGATGGGCATTGACTTGTGACAGTGCACACTCATGGTGACTTTATAGTGCTGCACCACTGGGAAATCAGGCCGCCGCCCTGTTTTAAGGACAAGGCCGCTAAATAAGCCCTGGAAAATAATAGTGTCAGATGGCTGGGATATGGATGTATTGTGCGAATTTGCGATCTAATTTGCTAGCGATATTGTTAACATATTTATCTGTCGTAGCCCATCACTTTTCTTGTCACGGGACTTGGTGGTCGAATCGGTAGAGCACAGGTTGGCTTCCCATGCAGGAGATCGGGAGTTCAATTCCTGGTCGAGTCAAACCAATGACTTACCAAATTTATACTTGTCGTTTCCTTGCTTGGCCCTCAGCATTAATAGGATAGGGCAAGGACTGGTTAGCTTAGTGGGATATCGGGTCATGGTGGTGGGGGGGGGGTGATCTCCCAGTTATGCAGCACTATAAAGTCACCATGAGCGCACACTGTCACAAGTTGGTATCCATCCTGATATTACCTTAGATGTTGCCAGGATGTAAAACTCCAACAAAGCAATAAACATATTTATTTGTCATAAACCGCTACTTTAGATGTTGATTATTAATAGACTTTAAAGGTTGAATTGATTTGAAGCTCAGTAGCCGCCATTTTGAATTTGCTACATTCTCTCCCAGCTCATCAACTGTACGTCAATATAGGTAAGGGGTCCTTCAGAATTATCAAAGTTTTCACAAGCGTACAAAGCATACACTTCTTACTCCTCTCCCAGGAAGTGTACAATAAAAATGTTGATATTGTAGTCGCCTGCAAGGAGCCACATAAACAGGTAGGCGTGGATAGGGTGATTGCATCAGGGAGCCTAGGTGGTGTAATGGTTAGGACGCCAGCCCTGGAATGGTGGGGGAACTGGCAATACCCCTGAGATATAATTACATGTCGCCATGTCTAGACTCTAATCCATTGTTGCTTGTGCCTTCTGTGTGGCGGGTCCCACTTTATGGAATAAGTTTGCCAGAGGATGCTCGAAAAGCAGCAGACCAGACGGGGGGGCCGAATGAGGTGAGGGTCCGTCGCCTGCTTTGGGAGATCAGGTGATCCGAAGCCATGGGTTTGTGGTTTCGAATGCTGGTTGACCAAAGACTTAAAAATGTATACTTGTCGCTTCCGAGCATGGCAGTCGGCATTATTAGGATAGGGCAAGGATTGGTTGGCTCAGTGTCAGGATAATGTGACTGAGTGGGATATCAGGTCATGGTGCTGGTGGCCTGGTCTCCCAGTGGGGCATCACGAGAAAGTTGTCATGAGCACACACTATCACAAGTCGGTACCCATTCCGATATGACCTTAGATGTTGATAGGACATAAAACAACAACAAATGAACAAACAAGAAAAGCAGCATCGCATGACTCTATCTGTCCTCACGACTGTTTACTGTAGCTTTTTCTGCTATCTCTATCCATCAAATTTGTTTTAAACCAAGTTGTAAATATATCATATTATGTTTTTATTGTGCAGTGCCTTAGAATGGGTCCTGCTAGTAAATATATTATGTATCTATTAAATTTACATTTTTATTATTTGCCTAATTCCTACAGAATAACAACTCAAATATATAACCAGCGGACATTGCTTTCTCTAGCTGGCTTTATTTTATGGAAGTATAAATTTGTAAATCATTGGTTTGACTCGGCTAGATTTGAATCGCACGACCTGCCACCTGGGAAGCAAACACTCAACAAATTTGGCCATCCCGTTTGGTTTCATTCATGCTGGCCGTGGGTATTGCACCCAGATCGTAAGAGGAGCCCGCCCTATTCATGCAGTCAGCCACGTTCGGCTGGTGGAGAAACACCCGCTAGGACAATAACAGCACTGTCAACTTCCCGCCAGAAACACTGACAGCAACAACTGCCAGTACAATACTCAGCACGTGTAGCAAGCATGCCATTCATTGACAGCTGACAGCGGGGGAAGGGGAGGTAAGAGAAGGGTAGAGGAGGGGAGAGTGGGGGCTGGGAAAGGAAGAGGGAGGGGGAGATGTGGGAGGGGAGGGAGAGTAGTGAAGGGACAGGTAGGAAAGCTTGGTTGACAGCAGTGGGCGTGGCATCGTGATAGGGGAATGTGACACCGACACGTGCGCGCAGACCCCAGAAGTGTTGACAGCTCAACTGACGCCAACCGCAGCTAGTGTGACAGTGTCAACTGTGTCCTCTGCGGGAGATCTGGGGGTAACCATGGTTACCTACATTCAGAGGGAGAAAGTTGACCTTTGACCTTTGACCTGCTCGGTGATAGGTAATGAGAGTTGATCACAGCTGATCGATGTGGTATAGGTTCTGAGCCTGTATCAGGATGTCTACGGCACCTTGTGGTTGTACACCCAGGTGGTCGCCTATAAATGTATGATGAGGCTCCGAGTTGTGCAATTTTGGTTATTGCGGCTAACGAGACAAATTGGCCAAATAATTTGAGTGATATATGCGCCCCATCTGGCAGGTCATGGACATTCTAATCTCGGGTTTCAAACATAGACCCAGTCAAGTTCATAAGCTAAAAATGTATTTGTCGCTAGCTAACCTGGCTCTGAGTATTACTAGGATTGGGTGAGGCACAGTGGAATGAGGAAGACAAATTGTCTGTGATTGAAATTTCCCTTGGATTATCAACAAGTGCAAACAGAAATAACTAAAAAGCTGCCATCAGCTGTACTTACATATTTTCAATGTTCATCTGTTTGCTGGTATCTCCCAGTGTTACTTGTTTAATATATATTATGATATGTATATAATAACATAAATGTGACATGTAAGAAGTATGTGAATATAAATGATCAGAAGGTTATAATATAAATAATCGCATGCTTCTGTAGCTGAAACGAGACTGATCTCTCAGGTTATGGTAAATTAATGGAGTCTCACCCCTGAGGTAAACTGCAGCAATTATAGCAGTACCTCACCCCGACTACATCCCCCACCCCACACCCACCTCCGCACACCCACACCCCCACACCCACATCACATCCTGCACACACACCCTACCACCATCATCTGACACCACTCACACCCCAACCCGCCACACACACACTCTCCACAACACCTAACACAACACCCCTTCCCATACACCCACCACCACTGAAACACCACCTCTACCTCACCTCACAACACCCACACCCTCCACACACCTAACACCGCAACAACCTTCACCCACCCCATCCCCACCACCCATACCCCATCCCTAACAACCCAACATCCCACCCTCCACACACCCAACCCCACATTACCTCCTAAGCAGCCAACACCCCACCCTCCACACACCCAACCCCACATTACCTCCTAATCAGCCAACACCCCACCCTCCACACACCCAACCCCCACATCACAACCCAACCAGCCAACACCCCACCCACCACATACCCAACCCCCACATCACCACCCAACCAGCCAACACCCCACCCTCCACATACCCACTCCACAACCCACTCCCCGCCAACACCCCACCCTCCACACACCCAACCCAACCCCCATCACCTCCTAAACAGCCCCACCTCTTCAACCCTCCGCCCATCTCCCCACCCCTCACCATCAAACCGCACCCCCCCGCCCCTATTCCCCCACCACACCACGCACCCCTCCCCACCCCCGGCCACATGGCCCAGGTAGCCCACACAATAGGTGACAGCCGCGAGTAGAGGCTATCATCAATTATTTCCCAAGTCCTCATTTACCTGGTCGCGGCCCGTTAGATGCACTGCCACGCCCCCTACCCTCCCCCACCCCATCCCCACACCCCACACACCAACCCACCCCACACCCCGCACACCCACCGGGCTCGGTGGCCGAATCGGCAGAGCAGGGGCCTCGTGTGTGGGAGATCGGGAGTTTGTTTCCAGGTCGAGTCAAACCAATGACTTATCAAATTGATACTAGTCTTGTCGCTTCCTAGCCTGGCGTTCGGCATTATTAGGATAGGGCAAGGACTGGCTAGCTCAGTGACTGAGTGGGATAATGTGACTGAGTGGGATATTGGGTCATGGTGTTGGGGGCTTGATTTCCCAGTGGGGCAGTGCTATAAGGTCACCATGAGTGCACACTGTCCCAAGTCAGTCCGTACCCGTCCTGATATGACCTTAGATGCTGCCCGGACGTAAAACTCTAACAGTAACCAACCAGCCCCCAACTTCCACCCACACCCACACCTCCACCACCCCACCCCAACATCCCCCCACACACAGTCAGTGAGTAACACATACCAAAACCGAGTACTGCCAAAGTGAGGCACCACAGAAAGGCGATGAATTCCAGGCGTTGGCCATGCATTATATATCGATATAGGATGCTTTTTGAAAAGCGAGATGTCATGTGGTCTGGGGGCAGGATGCAGCAACGGGAGATCAGGTGACCGGAAGTGGAGCGTGAGTCCCTTGGATCTTAATGGGTGTGGTGGTGAATAAATGAACAGAGGTCAGGTGTGTACTGGTTGGCCTAGGGAGAGCACTTTGAAATTGTTACTTTACATTATTGTAGTTCTTCCAATAATATCCACATAATGAATGAATTTGAATGTGTATATATATATATATATATATATATATATATATAAAGATAGATAAAGATATTAAAAAATATGTATATACATATATTTATAAAAAATACACATAAGTAACTATGTGGAAATATATATAACTATGTAGAACTATATTGAACTAAATAGAACTACATAGAACTACAACTACATAGAACTACCTTGAACTACATCGAACTAAATAGAACTACATAGAACAAAATATAACTACATCGAACTACATATAACTACATATAACTACATACAACTACATATAACTACATATAACTACATCTAACTACATCTAACTACATCGAACTACATAGAACTACATAGAACTACATAGAACTACATCGAACTATACCTAACTACATAGAACTACATAGAACTACACAGAACTACATAGAACTACATAGAACTACATAGAACTACATAGAACTAAATAGAACTACATAGAACTACATAGAACTACATAGAACTACATAGAACTACATAGAACTACATAGAACTACATAGAACTACATAGAACTACATAGAACTACATAGAACTACATAGAACTACATCGAACTACATCGAACTACATCGAACTACATCGAACTACATCGAACTACATCGAACTACATAGAGCTACATAGAACTACATCGAACTACATCGAACTACATAGAATTACATAGAACAACACAGAAATAATATAAATATATAGACATCTATAGAAATACGCAGAAGCATATGTTACTACATAAATAATAAACCACTAACCCCAATACCACATGCAAACCTACCAATTCAATTCATTCCCGAGTCTCCTCTGACATAATCATTACGACTGTTGTTACGCAACAGCTGAAGCTGGCCGTTAAGTGGGTTTCAATCCAACCACCCTTTAGCGACCTTCCGCACCTTCAAGTTGGCAGTCAGTCACCACAGGGCGGCGCTGTCACACTCTCCCACCACCGCGTCGCGCCACCTGGTGTCGGTGTCGCAGAGGTGGCCTGGAAGACTGCTTGGAGAGTGACGACTAGTGGTGTGACGTTGTAAGTGCATTAGTGGTTGGTTCAACGGAGATGTTGCTTCACCGAGTGTCGGGCGTGCGCGCGTTATTGCGCATGCGCATACCTGATGAGACGCAGGGGGACACTGACAGGGTGATCGTGACAGTGTGACACTAACAGTGTAACTCTGACAGTGTTGCATTTACAGTGTATCACTGATAGTGTAGCACTGTCAGCAGTGGAGCACTGATAGTGTAACTCTGACAGTGTTGCATTTACAGTGTAGCACTGATAGTGTAGCACTGTCACTTTGTCAGCGCTACACGGTCAGTGTCACACTGACATTGTAGCACTGACAGTGTTGCATTCACAGTGTGACACTGTCAGTGTCACACTGACAGCGTACCACTGAGTGTGGAGCACTGACAGTGTACCACTGCCAGTGTACCACTGCCAGTTTACCACTGACAGTATACCACTGACAGTATACCACTGCCAGTGTAACACTGACAGTGTACCACTGACAGTGTAACACTGACAGTGCAGCACTGACTGTCACTAATGGTGCTATTGATGGTGTCACTGTCCTGACCACAAATAGAGAATTTATAGTTCTGCATCTACTGCCTTTTGGTCGCGGCTGACACCCACTCAATCACGATATCCCACTCAGTCACATTATTAGCCAACCAGTCATTGTGCCATCCCACTAATTCACAGCGTTAGGCAAGGCAACTACAACAACTAATTTATTCCTTAATCTTAAAATTGTATTCGCCCGGGAATCAAAATCACAATTTCCCATATCGGAATCATGCATTGCGTTAGCAAAACAGGATGGGATGACCAAGTGGGTACTGACTTTCCGTGTGACAGGTTGTGGTTGTGCAAAAATATCTAACTGAGTAAAACCATGGCATTAAGAATTTATACTAGTCACCACCTAGCCAGAGACTTGACACATACTAGGACAGGACAAGGATTCGACTTGGAGGAGCAATGAGGAAGATCAATTGTCCGCAATTGATATTTCCCCCGCTAAATCAACGAATATAACAAAACAAAAGGACATCACAGACAAATTACTTGGATCTATTTTTCCTTTTAGCATGAACTCTATTTAAGAAGCACTTTATTCAAATATCCCACAACACAAATATAAGTTTTTCTCAATATTTCCTTTGTGTTTAAGAATGAAATAAACTGCTGAAATTATATTTCCTAGAAAGGATTGTCCCCCTCTTCTTCTGTAACTGAACACCCCTCACTCAATGGCCTCTTGCTACATAACACTCCTCCCCACTCCTCCCCCTCTCCCCTCTCCCCTCCCCCTCTCCCATCCCATCCCATCCCCTCCTTCCCCTCCCCATCTTCCCTCCACTTCCCCTCCCTCCCCCTCTCCCTTCCCATCCCCATCACCATCCTCCCTTCCCTGCCCCCCCGACCCCCATCCCTACACCCGTATCCGCTGTCATCCTCTTCCGGCCCCGATTGAGCGATAATCGGGGACATGGCCGGCGATTAGCGACACTAGTGTGACTTCCGGTCCCCGGTTCCGGTTCCGCTTAGCTTGTTTGGCCTCTCTAAAGTTAACAGGTTTTAGAGAGCAAGGGGGTGGGGGTGGGGTTTGGGGGTGGGGGGGGGTGTTGTTATTGTGCGGTCTCCACCCCTCCACAATCCCAACCCCCACCCCTCACACCCCCACACACTTCCACCCTCTTTCTCTCTTGACCCCCCCCCACCCCGGTGGGCGTGCATGCGCACGCGCACGCATGCGCACACACACACGCATGCGCGCGCGCACAGGCACGGCTTCTGTCGGGCCTGTTTGGTCAAATAATAACCGCCATCAAAACAAAGGTAGGCCAAGGAAAAGAAAGATTTCGCTGGGGGATTATTTCAGCGACAATCTACTTTGTAAAAGTTTGGTTATTGTCTTGTTTTATTGTTAGCTTCATTGTTCTATTTATACATGCAGAACGCGATTTCCCTGGAATGTGTGGAATGTGTGGAATGTGTGGAATGTGTGGAATGTGTGGAATGTGTGGAATGTATGGAATGTGTGGAATGTGTGGAATGTGTGGAATGTGTGGGATGTGTGGAATGTGTGGAATGTGTGGAATGTGTGGAATGTGTGGAATGTGTGGAATGTGTGGAATGTGTGGAATGTGTGGAATGTGTGGAATGTGTGGAATGTGTGGATGTGTGGATGTGTGGAATGTGTGGAATGTGTGGAATGTGTGGAATGTGTGGAATGTGTGGAATGTGTGGAATTGAATGTGTGGAATGTTGGAATGTGTGGGAATGTGTGGAATGTGTGGAATGTTGGATGTGTGGAATGTGTGGAATGTATGGAATGTGTGGAATGTGTGGAATGTGTGGAATGTGTGGAATGTGTGGAATGTGTGGAATGTGTGGAATGTGTGGAATGTGTGGAATGTGTGGAATGTGTGGAATGTATGGAATGTGTGGAATGTGTGGAATGTGTGGAATGTGTGGAATGTGTGGGATGTGTGGAATGTGTGGAAAGTGTGGAATGTGTGGAATGTGTGGAATGTGTGGAATGTGTGGAATGTGTGGGATGTTTGGGATGTTTGGGATGTTTGGGATGTGTAGGATGTGCTTCATCAGACTACGCAGACCAGACTGGAAAGTTTGTTTTGTTTAACGACGCCTCTAGAGCGCATTCATTTTTATCATCGGCTATTGGACGTCAAACATATGGGCATTCTGACATATTTCTTTGGAGGAAACCTACTACCGCCACATAGGGTACTCTTTCCAATAAGCAGCAAGGGGGTCTTTTATATGCACTTTCCCACAGACAGGAGAGTACATACCACAGCCTTTGATCAACCAGTTGTGGATGACTGGTTTGGACCAGACTGGATGGCCAAAATAGTTGAGCACCCCTCTCCCATTTTGGTTGATCGCGGATTCGAACCCATGTGTTTGAATCATGATCGAGTCAAACCAATGACTTAAAAATGTATACTTCCTAGCCTTGTGCTTGGCATTATTAGGATAGGGCAAGGACCGGTTGGCTCAGTGTCAGGATAATGTGACTGAGTGGGATAGCAGGTCATGGTGCCTTATGGCCTGGTCTCCCAGTGGGGCAGCACTATAATCTCACTATGACTGTGCAGTATCCGTCCAGATATTACATTAGATGTTGCCAGGGTGTAAAACTCCAACAACCAACCAATCATCAGACAATGTAGCTTTAAGGAAATCTCATTTCAAATCTCGCAATGTCAGAATCGATGTGGCCCTGTGACGAGAATCAAACAATAATTATAGCCATCAGAAATGTCAAGTCCAGTTAACTTTAATTGCTACACGGCTGTCAGAGATTGCCGTCAGTTCAATACGTCATGCTGTGTCTTCAGCAGTAATCCCTAAACAGCAACTTTCCACACACATTACAGTATAACCCCGTTAAACCAAACTTGAAGGGACCCTAGAAATTTGTGTGGATTAACCGATGATTGGTTTAACCTAGCTTTGGCTTTGACTTTGACTTTGAGTAAGTGTGTATTGCACATGTAATATACAATGTATGTGGACACTTTGATTATTGTTTTTTTTTATGTATATACAGTATAATCCTGCTTAACCAAGCTCGCTTAAACCAATCGATCAGTTAATCCAAACTTTTTTTCAGTGGCCCAGCAAAATACTACCATTTATCATATAAAAAAGTTGGTGGGGTTTCAGATGACCATATAACCACATACAAGTTTGGTTTAACCATACCGGCATGGCCTGGGATCTGACAATTTTGTTTGGATTAACCAACTTTGGATAATTTGGATTAACCAACTTTGGTTTAACCAAATTTGTTATATGATAAATGGTAGTATTTTTCCGGGCTGCCGAAAAAAGTTTGGATGAACCGATCGTTTGCTTTAACTGAGCTTGGTTTAACGAGATTATACTGTACAGGACAGAGAAGACAAACACTGAAGAATAGTTCAAGTTACATAGTCTGGTGGTTTTGAATATATGTGATTTTCTGAGATAAATAAATCAGGGTGAGCATTACTGTTTACGTTAGCGAGTAAGGAGATGGGTGGGTGGGTGAACACCTCTCACTCAATGGCCTTTTGCTACATAACACCGCCCCCCATCACTCCTCACCCCACCCCCATCCCCTTCGATTGAAGTAAATTTGATTTAAAATAATTAACTTAGGAGATATTTGAAATGTAAACAGTTGTTGGGGTTTTGCCACCTAGGTTATATCAGAAAGGGTACCAACTTGTGACTGTGCGCACTCATGGTGATTTTATAGTTATGCCCCACTGGGAGACCAGGCCACCAGCACCTTGACCCAATATCCCACTCAGTCGCAGTATCCTGACACTGACCTACCCAGTCCTTGCCCTGTCTTATTAATGCCGAGCCCCAGGCTAGGAAACGACAAGTATCAATTCTATAAGTCATTAGTTTGACTCGACTGAGAACCAAACTCCCGATCTCCCGCACGCGAGGCCTGCGCTCTACCGATTCTGGCCAATGCGCCTGGTTGGTCACATTTCCTGAGAATAACCCATATATATGTGTAAAAATAATTTACAAAAATAAACAAAATTGCACGTGGAGGCATGACCTACATAACATTTGGCAGTGGGCATGCTTCATTTATAACTTTTAAGAGGAGATTAAATACCGTGACACAAGCATCATTCAAAACTCCAGAGACAGATTGCGATAATGACAGATATATATACAAAGTGCCATAATTTATGCATACACAAATAGGGCGAGCATTTTGTGTGAGCGACTGCGTGTGATCTGTCGATGTAAATGATTCATTGCATATATTGCCTATTCATGTTCCTGACTAGGCCAGTTGGAGGGGTGGTGGTGGTGGTGTGGTGGTGTGGGGGGGAGGATGTAGATACAGTCACGCATGGATGGAGAACAGGCATTGCATGTGTCATGGCGCGTGCACATGAATGCCTTGTTTGTTCTTGTTAGTTGAATGTTAATATGCTATGCTTACTGACTGGCCATCAAGGGCGGTTGATGTATGGAACTCCCAACATCTCCCGACCAGCCACTGCAGGGTCAAATAGTTTTGCGCCTGTTTGGACATATTCTTGCCAGTGTGAAACCTCTATTTGCTCCCCAAGAGAGTGGCGCTGGTAACTTGCAAAAGCCAGCAGCACTTCAACACTTTTGCAGGCAGCTTTCATGAAATTCAATTATGACCGACTCATGGACATCACTCTCACAGCAGAGAGCTAAATGGAGAGCGGCAGTCAAGTAATGATAGCAGTCTTTGTCGCATCGCGACCAACAGCATGATGATGATGATGCTTACTGACAATGCAGGGAGGGGGACATAGCTCAGGCCATAGAGTGTCCACCTGTGAAGGTGTCGGTCATCTGATCGATCCTGCTCAGTGGACACATTTGCAGTTTGGGTTATTTTCCATTCCACCAGTGGTTCACAACTGGTTCATCAAAGGCTGTTGTATGTGCTGTCCTGTCTGTGGGAAACTGCATATAAAAGCCCCTTTGCTGCTTATCGGAAAGACTAGCCTATGTGGTGGCAGTGGGTTTCCTCCTAAGGAATCTGTCGGAATGACAATATGTTTGATGTCCGATAGCCGATGATATGAAAATCAATGTGCTCTAGAGGCGTCTTTAAATAAAACAAGCTTTATTGAGAATGCATGTGTAGTGAGTGGTCTGCGCGGACCTCTCAAGGAAAGGAGCCACAGAGACAGGTAGACGTGGGTAGTGTGGTGACATCAGAAGTCTAAGTGGTGTAATGGTTAGAACACTGGCCCGGAATACAAGAGATAGCGGTTCCATTCCCACTCTATGCGCGATATTTCCCATTTTCATCACCTGAACAACAGTATATTTACACTTCAAATAGATGCAAACTTAGCCATTTTAAATCAAATCCACTTCAAAGTAAAGTAAGGTAGAGGATAACGGTCAACCTAATAATTATAATTTATATGTATCTAAAGCCCCAGACACACCTTACCGGATTAGAGAAACGGACAGAAACCGGACACTGTCCGGTGAAATATGGCAATGTACGGTTTATATACGATTGGCATCCGACGTGTCCGTTTTCTGTCCGGTGGTGTCCAGCGGTGCCCGGTACAAGTTTTGAACATGCACAAAACTTGTACCGGACACAGCCAGACTGAAGTGTATGGTTGGTGTCTGGTTTAAGTCTGTTTTGTCCATTTTGTCCGTTTCATGTCCGGTACCCATCTGTTACATCCCCGGTTTGCTTCCTGCAGAGTTCATTGACGGTGTTCCAGGAATGTGGTCAGTATATGTTTTAGGCACATCCGTGATCAGTCTGGTACCTGTCCATTTGGTGTTCGGTCCATCCGTTTGACATTCAATTGCCATCGGTTCTCGACCGGTTCTCGTCCATTGGCTATTCGTTAATGTACGTTGCTTGTAAGTTTAGGGTCCGTTTCGTCTGGCGGCCGTTGCAACAGTTCGACACATTTCGATATATTTTGATACCAAACACCACCGGACTAGACAATTCTTTGTCCGGTGGTGTCTGGTACTCAGTCCGGTAAGGCGTGACGGGGGCTTGACAAAATGACAATACAAACTCAAAACCATCGGACTATGCAACTTTCAGCTTTCTGTTTTCGAGATAAAAAGAATTATGAATTTCTCATTACTCAAAATATTCAAGTGAAAATGGGACATATTTTAAAAGATTAAAACTAACAAAAATCATTAGATTATAATATACAAGTAGGGTTGTTGCTTTTCTTTGTATTTTGGTGGATTGACAAAAAAAAAGTAGCTCTGGATGACCTCACCAGGTGGCTCTGACAGCACCCTCGGGGGGAAGTGTCCTGGTCTCTTTATTATTGAACAGACTACTCGCCCAACCCCCCAACCCCCCACCCCCATCCTCCCCATTCTCATCCCCAGCCTCACCTTCCAATATAGCACGTGCTATAATGAGATCACTGATATCGCATTACTTCTGTATAAAAGTACAATGTAGTATAACATATACATCTGGTTACCAGACGCGGTAGCCGGATTGGGAAGAATGTTGGCTTCCCATGCGCGAAATTCGCTGAATCTAATCCCAGTCGAGTCAAAGAAATAATGACTTACTAAATTGATTCTCGTTGCTACCTAGCCTGGCGATTCGCATTAATAGGACAGGGCAAGGACTGGTTGGATCAGTGTCAGGATAATGTGGCTGAGTGGGATAGCAGATCAGGATACCAGTGGCTTGGTCTAAAAAGTCAGAATACAACACTAAATTTGTTTAAATCTACTTTTAAAATGGTGCAACCTAGCAGTGCATACTTGAACATATTTTGGCCTTGAAATTCCAACTGTTTTAAGACTTCAAGACTAACATGAGTTCCAATTTTTTTGGGTTATTTTAGTTTTTTTCGTGGACTTCATGTTTTTGTTGTTGATTTAGAAATTTAGTTTTCGCTGAAATCAGCGATTTCGGTGAGAAATGGGATTATTATTGTGTAATCGGTTTATTTAAATGCGGGTTGCACGAGCTGTCCGCATTGACACTGACGGTGGACGGGTAAGTCGAGTGCTGGTGAGGGTTGTGAAGTGTAACCCCTGGGTGTCCGTGATGACACGCACATGCGCACTGATACCACCGGTGGCGCAGAGGGTGGCGCAGGTCGCAGGGGGTCAAGGGTCAAGGTGCGTGATGGGTGGGCAGCGGACACCTGGAATCTGGAATGGGCGGAGCGGTGGGTGGGGAGGAGGGGGAAGGGGGGGGGGGGGAGGGGGGAAGGGGGTAAGGGGGAGGGGGTAGGGGGAGGGGGGGGGCGGGGGAGTGTGAGGGGGAAGAGGGGGGGGGAAGGGGGAAGGGGAGTGGAGGGGAAGGGGAGGTGGGACAGAGGAATGGTTGGAGGGGAGGGGATGGGGGAAGGGGGAAGGGGGAAGGGATGGGGAAGAGGGGAGAGAGGGGGGAGGAGGGGGAATGAGGGGGGAGGGGGTGTGGAGGAGCGGAAGGAGGAGGAGGATGGAGGAGGGAAGAGGTGGGAGCGGAATAGGGAGAAGGGTGTGTAGAAGGGGGAAGAGGGGGAGGGAGTGGGAAGGGTGGTGGGAAGGGTGGACGGGGAAGAGGGGAGGGGGGAAGAGGTCGGGATGGGGTCAGGAGGGATGGGGGGATACTTGGAGGGGAGAGGGGATTGGGGTGGGGGAGGGGAAGAGGGAAGGGAAAGAGGAGAGGGGAAAGAGTGAGAGGGGAGAGAGAGGGGAGGGGAGGGAAAGGGGGAGGGGGAAGGCCGACCACCTCACCCCACCACCCAATCTGACCCCCTCACATCACCCTCATCCACCGGACCACCTCACACCCTCCTATCGGATGCGGTGGCGATTCGGTAGAGCTGGGCGGGGAGGAGGCGAGTGACAGGCCCGGGCGCCATCATTGTTTTGACGTCACCGGAAGTGCGGGTGTCCCACCACCGGAAGTAGGGGTCGTCCCACCGGGGAGCGGGCGTCTGTTTGGGTAACCTATACCGGAAACAGGCACCACCGCCATCTCCTCTCCACACACACCGCCAGTCCAGACCCCACACATCCACATTTCCTCCTCACGCACATCCACTAATACTCTCCCACACCCACACCCACACCCACACCCACACCCACACCAACACCCACACCAACACCCAGACCACAACCACGCCCAAACCACACCCACACCCACACCCACACCCACACCCACACCCACACCACACCCATACCCACACCCACACCCACACCCACACACCCACACACCCACACCCACACACCCACACACATGCACATCCACACCCACACCCACACACATCCACACCCACACCCACACCCACCCACACCCACACACACCCACACCCACACACACCCACACACACACACACACCACCACCACCCGCCATCAGTCCATACCCTGCTATAAATTTAGGCTACGGTAAGGAAAAGAGAGAACAATGAGTTTGTCGCTCGACAGAAATGTACGTAACAATGGTTTTAGCTCACGACACTCCTTTGCGTTCGTCCCACAGATACACCACCACCCAACACCAGTCGATACCCTTCACCTCCTCCTCAGACATCCAATAATACCCCCTACCTACATATATGGAACCATCCCTTACATAGTAGGCACCCACACACCACCACCAAACACCCACACACCCACACACCCACACACCCACACACCCACACACCCACACACCCACACACCCACACACCCACACACCCACACACCCACACACCCACACACCCACATACTCACCCCCCCACCCACACACTCACACACTCACACACTCACACACTCACACACCCACACACTCACACACCCACACCTACCCACACACCCACACCCACACTCACACACCCACCCACCCACACACCCACACACCCACATACCCACACACCCACACACCCACACATACCCACACCCACCCACACACACACCCACACACCAACACACCCACACACCAACACACCCACACACCCACACACTCACACACCCACACACTCACACACCCACACACTCACACACCCACACACCCACACCTGTGTGAAGCTATACCTGGTATTGACACACGCGAATGTGGTCAGAATTGGCTGAGACAAAGTCCCGCCTTATGAAGAGATGAATGTGGTTATTTCTTTGTTCCTTTGTTGCACCGACTTGTGACAGTGTACACTCACCACAACTTTATAGTGCTGCCCAACTGGAAGACAGGCTCACTGCCATGGCACCATGACCCGATATCCCACTCAGTACCAGTATCCTGATAGTGATTCTGAGCAAAACAATCTTGTGTCTTGTCCTGTTAATGTCGAGCACCAGGTTATGTATAAATTCCGTAAGTCTTTGATTTGACTCGGCCGGGGTTTGAATCCACGACCTCCCACATGCAAAAACCAGCTAACGCTCTTTCGGATTTCTCCATCTTGTCTGGTTTGCCAGACTGCCGCCATTGGTTGTTTATGTAGTCTGGGTCGGTCGGACATTTAATAGGTACTGGCCGCATGGTGGAGCCATTGTGGAGGCAGGTGCGCCTGTACGCATGCGCATCGGCCATTTTTAGCGTGAAAACTGCACACAGGGTATGGAGAGTTTGTGCACTTCTAATGTTGGTTGGTTGGTTGTTGGAGTTTTACATCCTGGCAACATCTAAGGTCATATCAGGATGGGTACCGACTTGTCACAGTGTGCACTCATGGTGACTTTATCGTGCGTTACCACTGGGAAATCAGGCTGTTGGCACCATGACCTAATATCCCACTCAGTCACATTATCCTGACACTGAGCTAACCAGTCCTTGCCCTATTTTATTAATGCTGAGCGCCAGGCTAGGAAGCGACAAGTATTGATTTTATAAGTCATTGCTTTGATTGAACCAGGAACCAAACTCATGATCTCCCGCATGCGAGGCGCGCAGTCTACCGATTCGGCCACCGCGCCCGGTCGCACTTCTAAGGTGGTTGCGTAGAGGAATTGATAGTTGATTTATGGATGTAGATTAAAATTGCATAGTCTAATGTAAAGCTCACATTTTCTAAACCAAAAGACTAATATTTATTTATTTTTATTTTTGTGTGTGTACATTAGTTGATTAAGCAGAGGAGATTTCAATCACAGAAGATCGGTCTTCCTTTCTCCACTGCTTCTTTCCCTATCCTAGTAATGCTGAGCGCCAGGTTAGGTGGCGACAAGTATCAATGTTTAAGGCATTGGTTTAACACAGCCACGGTTTGAGCCTGAGGGATGAGTGGGGGGTTTGAATCCCACAACCTACCAAAGCAGGAAGATGGACTTGCAACTCATTGAGATTTTATCCTGGATATCCAATTTAAACACAGATGCAATTATTAGACATGTGTTGCCACATAGAAAGGAATACTCCCCTCAGTACTGATGCACATATTAAACATTTGTTGCCGCATAGAAGGGATACTAAGTCACTATAATAGACCGAATGGTTGGCACTATCTGTTGTGTGTGTGTTTCTTTATAAACCATTGTGGTCAATGTCGGCAAACATCAAAGGCTTTCGTATATAAATTATAATAGAGTGATAGGGGGCCACAAATACCACCTCTCCATCCCCTGCACCCCACCACCCCCACGCCCACAACCCCCTCCACCTCTTCTAAACCCCTATCCCCTCCACCCTTCTACCCCTCTACCCCATCTATCTCTTCTAGCCTCTCGGCCTCTCTACCCTTCTACTTCTCTACCCCTCTACCCCTCTACGCGCTCTCCCCTCTCTCACCTCTCTCCCCTCTCTCCCCTCTATCCCCCCGCGCCCTCTACTCTTCCAGCTCTCTACCCCTTCCACCCTCTCTACCATCTCTACCTTCGAACCTCTCTACCCCTCTACCCTCTCTACCCTCTCTACCGTCTCTCTCCTGTCTCCCTTATCCACCCCCTCTAGCCCCTCTATCCCCGTACCCTCTACCCTTCCAAT
>CM059190.1:7660920-7710111 GCA_030323885.1 Branchipolynoe longqiensis
ATATGAACAATGCTTACAGGACAGTCTCCATTCACCCGATTGATAGGCTACGGCAGGGATTATGGTGGAATCACGGGGATGGTACAATTTTTTTTCTCGATAACCGAATGTGCATGGGGCTATCCTCTAGCCCATATATTTTCACCAGGATAAGCAATTTCATTGTCCGTGCCTATTTAGTGGTGTAATCAATTATCTCGATGACTTTGCAGTGGTGGGTGCGTCACAGGACTCCTGCGCTAAATCCCAGGAAATAATTGTACATGTTTTAAGACAACTTTTTTTTTTTTTATTAACTTTGCAAAATTAGCTTCTCCCTCCCAGTGCACACAGTTTCTAGGTATCGATATTGATACAGTCCGGATGTACCTCCGCTTGCCGGATGACAAGGCAGTAAAACTTACAAAGCATCTTCAATTATTTCTTCATAGGCGGAAGGCAACCCGTCGAGACCTGGAAAGGTTAGCCGGACGAATAGCTCACTGCGCTACAGTCATCCATGGCGATCGCTCATTTTGCAGTCGGGTATATGATGCGGTTAGAACCCTTAAGCAGCCTTACTAGAAATTTTGTCTAAATTCTGGCTTTCGGAAAGAGATAGCTTGGTGGCTTAACTTTGTGGACCATTTTCATGGATACGCGTATATACTCGGTCATCACGCACCAAGCGTTTCGGTGTATTCCAATGCTTCAAACTCCAGCTTTGGCGCCACCCACATGGACGATTGGTGCGCTGGGGTATTCAGCCCGAGTGCGTGCCAGGACCTATCCTCTGAAATCGGACATCATTACGAAGAGAGCAATGACATAGGCGTTAATTCCCATATTATTGTGCATGAAATGTGGGCGGTCGTCAGTGCCATCACCAGATGGACAGAGCATTGGAGAGACAAGTCTGTCGTTTTTGTGACAGACAAAAAATAGGCAGACTATGGTCTGGATTAGAGAGTTATTTTGGATATCATGTAACTTTAACTTTGATATTAATTTGGTATATTTGTCTAGTGAGAAGAACATCATCTGCGATGCGCTTAGTAGATGGGGTGATAATTCTAGCAAAGGCAGGGTTGCTGCAGCTGACCCCGACAAATTACTATGTTGCAGCCATATCTTTCTTTGACGCATTCCACAACTGTTTCTATTTTTCCTACAGGGATCCGCCGTGAGATGTCAGTGCTATGTTCAGGCTATTCTTCTACGAACAGCCAGTCTACTCACTCTATCCAGTTGAAAAAATATTTGTCCTTTATCGAAGAGTTTGGAGGGTTCTTAACCCCGTTCCCATGCCCTGCAGTCCAGGTTGGGTTATATATAACTTGGTTAGTACATACCCTGAAATATAGCTTGATTACGATCTACTTATCACGTTTGAATTTTTTCTTAAGATCGGAGGACTCTCCCTCCATAGAATACTCCTCCCATATAGTTAAAATGGTTCTTGGGGAGGCAACACAAAATTGGGCTGTGTCGATCGACCCCGCTTTTGCCAAAGCAAGTTCTGGTGAATTTTTCATTTATGTCGGATAGCTTGGGTCATGTTGCAATTTGTGCTGTGCTCCTGACTGGTTTTAGAGGCCTACTGCAGAAATGTCAATTAACAGACTTGGATTCTGTATTGTTGAGGGATAATTTTAAATTTTACTGTTGGGGAATGATGATAACGATCAGACAATCTAAAACCATTCAGTTCAAGGAGTGCAAATTGCTAATCCCAATTACTAATGTTACCAACATTAAAATGTGTACGGTTTACTGGGTATGGAGATACTTCCGTCAGGTCGCACTACCAGGCACGGATCCGGCTTTTCAGGTACCGTCCCCAACGGGGGGTTATAAGCCATTAGATTATCGGACATTAAGTTCCGCGATAAAATATTTTGCTGATTGTGCTGATTTAGAGAGGGATACCTTCTCTTGCTATTCTTTGTGCTGAGGGGGATACACCTTCTTAGCAATGCAAGGTGCATCCCTCGAGGAGATTAAGACTAGAGGGGACTGGTCATCCAATGCGATATTTGCATATTTTTCCTCTCCTTTATCGCCGATATGCGTGTCACAACAGCCTTGGTGAGTTTGACTTAGTTGTGGCTGGGGGCACGTTGCGCCATTGGTGCTTTTGTGCCAGCCAGATGCAGTGTTCTGTAATATTTCTAAAAATAAACTGTATCTCCCACAGCTATTCATCCTCATCTGTTTAACCGGGAGTACAGACTGTATATACTTGTATATGTGGGTGTAGGCGCCGGCGGGCACCTCCCCTCTCTCTGGTTAACTAAATTGGCCATGTGTCTGCGAATGCACTTCCGGTTCACCAGATGGTTTCATTGTATGTGTGCTAGTCGGAGCCACCAGTGCCTGGCCCGACCCGATTCACCGTTAGTGCGCCTGCTGCCCAGCAGCTCACGCCAGTCTCTCCTATATAAGGCATGGCACTCGCCTGTCCAGACGCTCTCCCGTTACGCCTGCCGGCCTGCGCGCCGATTTGACTTGTTCCCACGCAGAAACAATTTCTGTTTTTTGTTTTGATTTATTGGGCGTTTTTGTGCCAGCCAGATGCAGTGTTCTCTAATATTTCTAAAAATAAACAGTATCTCCCACAGTTATTTGTCCTGGTCTGCTTAGCGGGGTCTACACAAGTGAAATGCCCTGCAATATAGATTTAGCACTCTCTCAATTCGCTAATTTCATCGCAGGTCAGTGGTAATTATAGTAGATTAAATCGTGGCAATCTGACAAGATATGGATCTTCAAGCAAGCCGGAGGTACTAATATATAAGGTCAGTGTTTATCTTGAAATATTTGTTTGTGCCTTCATATAATGTAATTTTCCTTCCATCACATCTTGATACTCACATATCTCCTCATGACATTTCGGGATAGGTGTCTAACCGATTACAAATTAGACCAAATAAAAAAAATCTTTAAAAAAAAAGTATTTGGACTAATTAGACATAAGTTATGTCCTCTATAGAATAGTGTTTTTATTATTGTATAACAAAAAGTATGCATCCATAAAATATTATTTTTATATAAAAATAACCGTGTACATATATGAGAAGACAACAGGTAGTGGTTGAGTCGGATTTTAATCTCAAGCAAGGATTATAGGCCTTTGCCCATGAAAAGAAAAGTGGAATCCTCAGGTGCGACTGACATTTGTCAACACCCGTTGGAGGGGAGGTGGACTGCAGGTGGCGCCACCAGTCAAGTGTGGAGTCTTACGGAAAATAACAATCTATTAATAATATAATATATAATGGAAAGAATTCCCTTCGTATTTCTATACTCGCATAATTTGTTATACATCACATAAAGATAAATACGCATATATATATTGATTCAGTTTGAACACTGGGCTCACACACCTGGCATTCAAACTAATTCCTGTCTCGGCAGTAAACATCGTGGAATATTTAAATCCAATTCAAGTGAATGAAAACTGTAAACACACACACACAAACAAAGACACACACAAGAACTGGAAAAAAAAACTTGAGCAAGGAATTATAACAACAGGTGGGGAGTAAATTAGATTGCTCAGCCAGGTTGTGCTGACTTGTTGGCTAGCTCCGACCACAACATTTGAATTACCCCCACCACCCCACCCCCGCACCTCTGCACTCACTTCCACCTGTTAAAAAACAGTGTTTGTATTCACGGGTTTTTTTCTTGAAGATATATACTATCTATCATGGATAAGTCTGAATAGACTTGTTTTCACCATTAGACAGTTTGTTGACAGAAAGCCCGAGCCTACACTTGTACTGACCCAAGGGATTTTTAACCTCCCACACTACATAGACATAGTATGAGAGCAACTGGCATTTGATGACGCTGTAAGTTATACACAGTGGTGGAAATCCAAATTGGCACTAAGTGTCAGAGATTGAATTTTCCTTTGCTTAAAGTTGCATAGTCCGATGGGTTTTGAGTTTCTGTCATTTTGTAAGATAAACATATGAAGAGTTCAGGCGCAAAACCGCGTAAACGCCAATCCAAAAATGGGCGATAAACATTGGAATCAAACCTTGAAAAAGTTAATTTGTTTATATTCCTACTTTTTTGTTCATTGCTCCATAACCATATGATCATATGAAAAGTAGAATTAGTGAGAATTAAAATTATTTTCAGGTAAAAATCTGTTATTTAAACTAAATTTTTGGATTGGCATTTACATGGTTTTGCGCCTGAACTCTTCATATTAGGGTGATCGTTATAATCTACCCTCCTTTCACTTGAAGTAACTTTTATTTTAAATAGCTAACTTTTGAGATATTTGGAGTGCAAACAAGCAAAATTAGTTTTGGCACGCTTGCCAAAACTCTGACACCATAGGTTTCTGCAGTACTTGGTTCTATTAAATTGCCTCAGTATTCCCTTCTATGTGGTGACAAGTGCACCAGTATTTAAGTTAGATATGTAGAATCAAATTGAGATACATGTTTTGGTTTTGAAAATGTGATGGCTCATCGGAGTATTCGGCTTTAAGCACTGCAACCTTCATAGTCATGCAATGTGATTTTTATTTTTATTTACCAGATGGTGTGGCCAAATGAGTTAGAGCGTCCGTCTTCCATGTTGGTAGATCATGGGATCATGGGGTCGAACCCTGGTCGAGTCAGACCAATGACGTACAAATTAGTACTTGTCGCTTCCTAGCCTGGTGCTCAGCATTATTAGGTTAGAGCAACGAGCAGTGGAATGAGGAAGACCAATTGTCTGCGATTGAAATTTCCCCTGCTTAATCGCCTAATGTACCAACAATAATTTAATCTTTTTTTACCCTACCAAATTTGGGGTTTACATTACAAATTGTTGTTTATAACCTGCAACCATTATAGTCATACAATGTGAGAAGATTGTATTATTTTAATTTTATTAACGTATCTATTTTGTGTAACTTCTAAAGCTGCAGAAAACGATGAAGTATCAAATTTTTTTTAAACCAAAGGAATCATCTAGAATTGATTCTACACATCTACCTTAGATACAAGTGCACTTATTAAGCCTGTGGTGTTGTTCTCTGTGGCGGAGTGGTTAGACTGTCTGACTTTTTTCTAGGTCGTACTCCTAATCTACAGGTCAGTGGTTCCATTCCCCATGCCCTGACCTGCCAATTTGGATTTCTGCCACTGTGTATAACTTACAGCGTCATCAAAGGCCAATTGCTCCCTTGGGTCGGTAAAAGTGTAGGCTCAGGCTTTCTATCGACAAACTGGCTAATGGTGAAAACAAGTCTATTCAGACTTATCCATGATCGGCAATATAAATCTTCAAGAAAAAAAAGAAAAATAAGAAGAAAACAACATACAATGGAATACTGAGACAATTTAATAGAACCTCTTACTGCTGAAGCCTGTCATAGTTTTGGCGTGCTTGCCAAAACTACTGGTACAAGTTTGCGCTTCAAATATCTCAAAACTTAGCTTTTTGGTTTGTTTGTTGTTCTACGTTCTAACAACATCTAAGGTTATATCAGGACGGGTACCGACTTGTGACAGTGGGCACTCATGACGATTTTATAGTGCTGAGCCACTGGGAAGCCAGGCTGCCAGCACCATGACCTGATATCCCACTCTCTCACACTATCCTGACTCTGCGTCAACCAGTCCTTGCCCTATCTTAATAACGCCGAGTGCCAGGCGAGGAAGCGACAAGTATCAATTTTATAAGTCATTGGTTTGACTCGACCGGGAACCGAACTCCTGACCTTCCGCACGCGAGGTCCCCGCTCTACCGATTCGGCACCGCGCCCTGTTTTAAGCAGACGGAGGAAGGATGTGGGTGGGGTGCTGGGGGTTGATTTTTACGGCGGGGTAGTTCTGCGAATCGCCGCCAGGGTGTGCCACTCGCGTCACATGCGCGCATTTCACGGCATGCATGCGGCGGCCTCATTAGGGGGGCTGCTAGGCGTGAATCTTTGATGAGGCACTAATTAGTTAGAGCGCCATGACAGGGCCTGATGGTTACTTACTATCCAACACGCTGCCTGCACACCAGTCACTGTTACACACCACTACACACCACTCACTGTTACACGCCACTAAACGCCAGTCACTGTTACACACCACTACACACCACTGACTGTTACACACCACTACACACCAGGCACTGTTACATGCCACTACACTCCAGTCACTGTTACACACCAATACACACCACTCACTGTTACATGCCACTACACACCAGTCACTGTTACACGTCACTGCACACCACTGACTGTTACACACCACTACACACCACTCACTATTACACACCACTACACACCAGTCACTGTTACACGCCACTACACACCAGTCACTGTTACAATCCACTACACACCAGTCACTGTTACACGCCACTACACACCACTCACTGTAACATGCCACTACACACCAGTCACTGTTACACGCCACTACACACCAGTCACTGTTACATGCCACTACACACCAGTCACTGTTACACACCACTACACAACACTCACTGTTACACGCCACTACACACCAGGCACTGCTACATGCCATTACACACCAGTCACTGTTACACACCACAACACACCACTCACTGTTACACACCACTACACACCACTCACTGTTACACACCACTACACGCCAGTAACTGTTACATGCAACTACACACCAGTCACTGTTACATGCCACTACACACCAGTCACTGTTACATGCCACTACACACCAGTCACTGTTATACGCCACTACACACCACTCACTGTTATACACCACTACACACCAGTCACTGTTACATGCCACTACACACCAGTCACTGTTACACACCACTACAAACCAGTCACTGTTACATGCCACTACATGCCACTACACACCACTCACTGTTACACACCACTACACACCACTCACTGTTACATGCCACTACACACCAGTCACAGTTACATGCCACTACACACCACACACTGTTACATGCCACTACACACTAGTCACTGTTACATGCCACTACACACCACACACTGCTACACGCTACTACACACCAGTCACTGTGACATGCCACTACATACCACACACTGTTACACACCAGTCACTGTTACACGCCAGTACACACCAGTCACTGTTACACACCACTACACACCAGTCACTGCTACATGCCACTACACACCAGTCATTGATACACACCACGACGGACCACTCACTCTTAGTTAGAGCGTCGTGACATGGCCTGGTGGTATTTACCATCAAACACACTGCACACCAATCACTGTTACACACCACTGACTGTTATACACCACTAACTTTTACACACCACTCACTGTTACACACCATTCACTGTTGCACACCACTCACTGTTACACACCACTCACTGTTACACACCACTCACTGTTACACACCACTCACAGTTACACACCACTCACTGTTATACACCACTCACTGTTACACATCACTCACTGTTACACACCACTCACTGTTACACACGTTACACATCACTCAGTATTACCCACTACGCACTGTTACGCAACACTCACTGTTACACACTGTTACACATCACTCACTGTTACACACCACTCACTGTTACACGCCATTCACTGTTACACACCACTCACTGTTACACTCCACTCACTGTTACACGCCATTCACTGTTACACACAACTCACTATTACAAACCACTCACTATTACACACCACTCACTGTTACACACCACTCACTGTTACACGCCACTCACTGTTACATGCCACTCACTGTTACACACCACTCACTGTTACACACCACTCACTGTTACACACCACTCACTGTTACATGCCATTCACTGTTGCACACCACTCACTATTACACATCACTCACTATTACACACCACTCACTGTTACACACCACTCACCGTTACACGCCACTCACTGTTACACACCAATCACTGTTACACACCACGCACTGTTACACACCACTCACTGTTACACACAACTCACTGTTACACCCCACTCACTGTTACACACCACTCACTGTTACTCGCCATTCACTGTTACACACCACTCACTATTACACACCACTCACTGTTACACACCACTCACTGTAACACACCACTCACTGTCACACGCCATTCACTGTTACACACCACTCACTATTACACACCACTCACTATTACACTCCGCTCACTATTACACACCACTCACTGTTACACTCCACTCACTGTTACACACCACTCACTGTTACACACCATTCACTGTTACACACCACTCACTGTTACACGCCATTCACTGTTACACACCACTCACTATTACACACTGCTCACTGTTACACACTACTGACTGTTACTCAATCGATACTTGTCGCGTCATAGCCTGGTGCTTGGCATTAATAGGATAGGGCAATGACTCATTAGCTCACTATCAGGATAATGTAAACTGAGTGGGATATCGGGTCATGGTGCTGACGGCCTGATTTACCAGTGGGGTAGCACAATAAAGTCGCCATGAGTGCTTACTGTCACAAGTCGGTGCCCGTCCTGATATGACCTTGGGTGTTGGCAGGATGTAAAATTCCAAGAACCAACCAACCATATGGTTATGGATTCTGATATTATTTTTAATGTTTCCTGCTCTTATTTTGGGGGTTTTTTTTGTTATGAATTGTATTCCTTTGTCAGTGTCGTAGCACTGGTCTTCCGACTGCACGTTGTAAAATGGCTAAAGCTCGAATCTCTGGCTGTGTAGGCAGGCTGTGGTGAAATCAATACAGACAAAGAGAAAGAAAGAGTATAAAGTGTAAAGAAGAAGAGAGAGTCAAGCTCTCTGGTTTATTATTTATATGGTTACATGAGTATCACCCCACCCCTTTCCCACAATCGGAAACAAACATTCTTGGCCCTCCCAATAGGGATCCAGCATTCCTGGTCCCCATGGTTACCAGTGCTCTGCCCACGACCACAAAGCTGTGTGGCTCCCCTGGCCGCCACCAACCTTGACCCTGTGTGTGGTGATCCTACCCAGCAGAGGGTGAAGGGGTAGGCTCTGAGTGCCCCTTACACACAGCCCAGCCAGCACCACTATGTCTATTTACATCCCCTCAGGCACCACCAGCGCCTACATATATATACATACATGCGCTTGGTTTAGTAATAGAACATTTGAATTTCCCCCGATGCCGTAAATCGGAATATTTTACAACGTGTTACAGGTCTCTAGGTATTTACACCCGCTTTGTTATGCATGGCTTAAATTGAAGTGTGCTCAAGGTAAATTCTGAAAGTAAAGTGTACACAATGCAATAAGTTATGAGTATGATGACATGCATTAAATCATTTTACATTTACATAGAAGGGTTTGTTGTTGGCTTAGGATTTCCAATTCAGTAGATACTAATTACTAATATCTTTGCTTAGTCTTAGTTCAGTGTGATCATATAGTCTTTTATAGTTTTAATCATTGTGTTGTTTGCTAGGCAGTAGGATGTTGGTGTTAGTTGTGCCCAGTTTTTTGTGTTAGTAGTGCCCAGTTTCAGTTTCAGAGAATGACGTATATGAGTTTAACCATTCTGCTATTTCTTCTCTCAGCCTAAGGTGAGCCTAAGTGTTATTTTCTATAATAATTTCCGTGTGAATTTCCTGGGGCCAAAAGCATGGAGGGGTGTTAGCGGCATGTGCTGTTAACCGTCTAACACCGGGTAGCTATCACCAGTTATCAGGGGTGTCGCAAAGTATGTCACGCCGTATGCATGGTGGCCTAAACGGTTCGTGTTAGCTATCCGTCTGTGAATTAACTTATACATTATGGAAATCTCTCTGAGCCTGTTGCCAGCGAGCACCTGGTTGGGCCTAATATATTGGCTTCTCTACCCACCGGGAACCAGCGCGCTTGTTACTGTGTGAGCCTGTTCCTGGCGATGACCGCTATTTGACAATATCGTCGCCGATTCGGCGACGGCGGCGGTGATGTGTTTAGTTTACATTCGTCGATTCGACAATATTAATATCGCCGACGATGTGGCGGCAGCATTAATATCGCTTCGATTTAGGGTTAATTTGATCAAATTTCACTTTTTGAGTATGTACTTCTGGTAAATATGATAGCATTGAATAGATTTGGGCCTAATATATTGCCGCCGATGCGGTAGCGGCAGTAGCGGGGGTTGCTTGCATTCGCCGATTCGGCAATATTAATATCACCGCCGATTTAGTGGCGGCGTTAATATTGCTTCAAATTTAGGGTTAATTTCATGAAATTTCACTTATTGTGTATGTAATTCTGTTAAATATGATAGCATTGAATAGATTTGGGCCTAATATATAGCTGCCGATTCGGCGGCGGTGGCAGTGGCAATTTGTTTAGTTTACATTTGTCGATTCGACAGTATTAATATCGCCGCCGATTTAGCGGCGGCATTAATATTGCTTCGAATTTAGGGTTAATTTCATGAAATTTCACTTATTGCATATGTAATTCTGTTAAATATGATAGCATTGAATAGATTTGGGCCTAATCAGAACTCCATCCTGACACTAACCTAACACTAACACCGCTGTAAACCTGCTATTGGCTGGTGTTAGAATCTCTGACTTTAAACTGGCGGTGTTGGCCTAACACTGCTCCATGCATAGTGACTTTTCGGCGCTAAGCCAGAAATCCCACCCTAACCGCTGTTTGGCTCGCTAACACCGCTCCATGCATATGGCTGGGCCTGCCACGGGCCGCTGTCGCCTCTCGTCCCGCCGCAGGTTGACCACCTTCATCGTGGTGTATCCCGGGCTAAAGGCGGACAGCCAGAGTGCCATAGAGCTATGGATCGACCCTCTCCCCGCATTTTATGCACGTGTATTAATTATTCCCTTAATACTCTGCCTCTCCTTCCCGCCATTTAGCTTGTTATATGTTCTCCTTGCGATAATCTAGACTAAAACAGACACTCTATATTTGGTGTCGCCACTGTCACTTATGGACAGAATAGATAGTTGTTTGTTATTATTGCAATTTGTGTTTTTATTGAGAAGGTGGTTACTGTGTTCCCGGTGGGCGGTTGATCGGCTTCGTACAGCCCGCCGGGCAGAGGGCCCTTAATTACATATAGAATAATCGAATATCAATATGAAGTTGACCATAGCGGTTAATATACTTAAGGACTGGAGAATAGTAAAGAATGCAAGGAACGTTCCAATCACTTTTAAGAGCTCACGGCTTTATTCATGTTCCTACTGGTACAATCTAAATTCTTGAATAATGATTGACACAAATAAATACATCCCCTCCCATTTTTATTAAGTTAAAACAATGTAGAATTCCGACAATTAAAGCCTAAATCTCTCTAAAACATCAGAGCGTGTAGAAACACGTCCAATGGGTCTGAGCCTGAGCCCTCGACCTTCTTACGTTGCTAGGAAAGTCGCAACCTGCGTCTCCTAGCAATGAGTTACAGCAGGGAACCCGACCCCGCATTTGATGGCCAATGCGGGTCTGTCTTGGCGAGTGCCCGCATTTCCAAATGCGGGTTGATCGGCCCAAGCCCGCAATGGTCACAGCCCGAGCATAGTCTCGCCCACTTCACATATATAAAATAGGCTACGACTCAGGAGGATAAATAAAGAGACGAGACGAGGAGTGGTGGAAGCCTACCTTTATTTCCAAGGCCCATATGGCCAAGCAATAAACAGCCCTACCTAGAAAAAAAAGGGAAACATTCGGAGCTCATGTGATCCTGATGCACGCTGGTGGGCTATGGCTACACAGAAGTGGCGCCAGCCAGGTGGAGTGGGTTCCGGGCCGCAGCAAATATCACAACAAATAAATAAGACGTACATAATAAATAGGGAGAAATTAATTAAGGTTCGATAAAACCAGATAGGATATAAACTCCGGCCCTTTATATTCATATAAAAATTATATAGCACATATACACACATACGCATTCTTATAACTAACTATTCACACTTAGAGCATGTCAGACCCACGATGTTGTAAATCTAGTTTATTCATTGAATAAAGTCTTTTGTCAGCACCATGGCATTGGCCTTCCAGACATGTGACAATACAGTTATTTACAATATATGTATATGTAGTCTGATATTATAATCAGCAGCTAGCTCAAATCAGCTGAAATAACAATATTAAACATTCAAAGACTTACATATGGTATAGTTTGACAATTCATATATAAAAATAGTAGTTATATGTTGTATTCATACACACTTAGATACATACATGTGTATTGATTAGACCTTTACATTATGGAGTGGTTAGGTGCATAGTTTCCCTTCATAGGTTTGTATGCCTACTATGTTATGAATTGCAAAATTATCATGTTGTTGGAGTTAACATTTTGAGATGGAGTGTTAGAAGAATGGTTTGTTTATTCTGTTAGATAGAGTTATGCTTAAAAGGTTAATACCTCAGGTGTTTTTTTTTTAACTACATGAAGTAGGCCGTAAACACGTGAAATCACACCTGTTTGTATTGTACGTCACGTGGTGTAATCAGAAAAGTGCAATTTGACGAGCCTTGGTAAGGGGGGGGGGATTATCAATAAAACACCGTCACATCACGAAGGAGCCCCTTCACTAAATATGAATTCACCAAACACCTATAATCCAAGGTCACCTATAAAGTAGGTCACCAATTAATTAATTAATTGATTAATGTCGCGGAGTCCGATTGTTTTGAGGTTCGGCCGTCTTTGTTTGGGTTGATCATCACGATCTCCTTTCGAAGTATTTTTAGGGATTTTGTTGTGGTTTTATTTTTTTTTTTTTTTTTTATTGTTGGGAGTGTTTATGCTGTCCATAACATATTAGCTGCTGGTTGGGTTTTTTGGAAGGGTTGGTTGGTTGATTGGAGTTTTATGCCCCGGCAACATCGCTAAGGTCATATCAGGACGGGTACTGACATGTGACAGTGCGCACTCATGGTGACTATATAGTGCTGCCCCATTGGGAGACCATACCATCAGCACCATGACCTGATATCCCACCCACTCACATTATCCTGACCCTGCATCAACATGTCCTTGCCCTATCCTAATAATGCCGAGCGCCTGGCTAGGAAGCGACGAGTATTAATTTTTAAGTCATTGGTTTGACTTGACAGGGTTTCAACCCATAGGTTCGAATCCCACAATCTACCCAAACGGGAGACAGATGCTCAACTCATTTGGTTTCCCGTCAGGTCCTCACCAGTCATAGAAAGGGCATAACTGTGAAAATGTTGAAAACTTTGGACGGCCCCTAAGCAGTGCTCACCGTTTGAAATATTAGTAAGATATCAAACCAGACACACACACAATAGCTGAGGCTCAGCTTATGCCCTCTAGCAGAGATTACGTATCTATATATAGATATAGAAATAGAAATAGAGCCTGTCACAAAATGTGATAACTTTTTTTTTTTTGTCCGGCATAACGATTGACACAAAACAGCACAGAAATGGTTACACTGGAAACACAAGGACATTTGCTTCAAATCAATATGTATTCTATTGGGATTATGAAACACCATGTAAAAAAAAAAAATCAGTTCATCCTGAGCAAATGCATAAGTAGATAGTATGTTGATCGCTACAGTGGACAAAGTTTTGTCCCATATTACTTATCACCTTTTGAGACAGGCTCATCTATCTATATATAATGGGAGATGGACGATCAACTCTTTCGGCCATCCCGTCTGAGGTTTTTTATTGGTAGTTATTTGCTGGTACAATATCCCTACTGCTGGTCTTAGAGAGAGTGTTATGAGTGTTGTTGGGGGGAGGGGCTAGGAGAGGGCGTTCTGTGCTCCGGCCAAGACACGGCTTTGGCAGTGAACACAAGTCCAGAAGGTCGGGAGTTCGAATCGCAGTCGAGTCAAACCAATGACTTATCAAATTGATAATTATCACGACTTAGCCAGGCGCTCAGCATTATTAGGATTAGGGCCAAGGATTGGTTAGCTCAGTATCAGGATAATGGAACTGAGTGAGAACTCGGGTCATGGAGCGGGTGGCCTCGGCTCCCAGTGGGGCATCACTATAAAGCCGCCATGAGTGTGAACTGTCACAAGTGGGTAGTTCTCCTGACCTTAGATTTTTGCCAGGATTTATAAACCCAACACACAATTACAAATTATTTCAAACTATTCTCACATTACTGCTTGTATAACTGTAGCTGAGCTTTTAATCCTTTAACATTATCTCAAGCTATTTTCATGCTCCTGCTCTTCAGCTATAAGTATAACTAAACTTGTAATCTTTTTAAAATTATCTGAAGCTATTAATATGTTCCTGTTTTTCAGCTGTAACGAAACTATCTCAATAAACTTGATTTACCTGCACCCCCCCTCCCTCAGCACCCACCTACCCCTCCCAACTACGCCCCTTTGAAATGCCCTTTTCCTTAATAATATCACCTTAGATGTTGCCAGGACGTAAACCTTCAACAACCACCACCACAACCACCCAAATTCTCCCCCCCCCTTCCAATACACTCACACTCCTCCACTACCCCCTCCCCTCCCTCCCTCACCTCCCCCCACCCCTCACCCCCGTTAATTAAAACCTAACTTAAAACACGGCGTTACCATGACAACCCCCTGTCACACACAACCACTGTCGCCATTATCCCGCTAGGTGGCGTTGGTGGCCGCTCGAGCCGCCTGATCACCCCCCCCCCCACCCCCGCGATGTCAGCCAGCGGCAACATCAAAGGGTGTGGGTGAGTGGGTGGATGTGGGGGATGGGTAGGAGTGAAGGGGGAGTGGTGGTGGGGCGAACCCTGTCAGCGCAGATTGCGTCGTTTCTAGGAAGTGTTCCGGGAAATTTCCCGGCATTCATGGGGACAGGTGGCGCCTGGTCTTTGAGGCATAGCATGACTGAGCGACATGAGGCTGGTAGCAGGGCAACAAGCGCTGGAGCGTGACGGCAGACTGAACACACACACACACACCCACACACACACATACCCCACTCATTGGTGCACTGCATGTGTGGAGGTAGCATGAGGGTTAAGTACTTAAAAATCCCTGATGATCGTAAAGAGACGCAAATTGCAGTGGTATGGCCATATTTCCTTTTCCCGTTCATCAAGTCTGGCCAAAACCATCTTGCGAGACGCAGTGAAAAGGGCATGGGGGTGGGGATGAAAGACAAGGCGGACAAAGGAAGAGGTGGGACGACAACATCAGGGAAATGGACGGACAGGCCTGGAGTTTGCCGAGTGCCCGAGGGCAGTGGGGAATAAGGAAAACTGGAGAAAGCTGGTTGGACATTATCTGTCGTGTCTCAATGATCCTTGTCGTGAAGGGATTAACGATGATGATAACGATGATGATGATGATGAGTTATTCCTGCGGTACTGCTTCGATTAGTTTTTTGTTGGGGTTTTACATCCTGACAACATCTAAGGTCATATCGGGATTAAATATCGACTTGTGACAATGCACACTGCTGCACTGGGAAACCAGGACCCAATATCCCATTCAGTCACATTATCCTGATACGGAGCTAACCAGTCCTTGCCCGATCCTGGTAATGCGGGGCGTTTGGCTAGGTAGCGACAAGTATCAATTTTGTAATTCTTTGGTTTAATTCAGCTGGGTTTCGAACTCCCGACCTTCTACTTCTGCACGGGAAGCCCGCGCTCTACCGATTGGGCCATTGCGTCCAGTCGCAGTCTCGAGGAGAAGGCTACTACTGAACACGTGTCCGAAAGATGGGTTAAAGACAGAACCACATGAATTCGCAATCTGATCTGCTAATTATATTGTTCAAATACTTATGTATCATAGTGTAAAATATTCCGATAATATGGGAAATGCAAATGATCTATTGGTGAAAAAGGTATATAGGGCCAGGTGCATAAATGTTTATGTAGTTGTGGGTGATGCTTGATTCATTGGTCAATAGTCATTGTGTGTTAGTCAGATAGTGTGTAAGGGGCACTCAGAGCTCTACCCACTACCCCATCCCCCTTCTGCAGTCATGGATCACCACACACTCAGCTCAGGGTAGGTGGTGGCCAAGGGAGCCATGCCGCATGGTGGTGGTGGGCAGATCACTGTAGCCATGGTGACACAGGAATGCTGGATGTTCATTGGTAAAGCTGAAGATGCTTGATTCTCATTGGAGAAATTGGTCAGGTGACTTATCATACTAGATCCTTGTACCACTATAAATAATAAACCAGAGGGCTTGGCTCTCTCTCTACTTTCACTCTTTATACTCTTCCTTTCTGTTCTTGCCTGTATTGATTTCTTTATAGCCTGCCTACACAACCACACATTCTAGCCGTGGACTTTACAATAGGTTGCTATTAATACTGACCAGACGGGATGGCCGAATGAGTTAGAGCGTCCGTCTCCCGTGCTGGTAGATCGTGGGGTCGTGGGTTCGAACCCTGGTCAAGTCAAACCAATGACTTAAAAATGTATACTTGTTGCTTCCTAGCCAGGCGCTCGGCATTATTAGGACATGGCAAGGACTGGTGTGCTCAGTGTCAGGATAATGTGACTGACTGGGATACCCGGTCATGGTGCCAGTGGCCTGGTTTCCCAGTGGGACAGCACTATAAAGTCACCATGAGTGCACACTGTCACAAGTCGGTACCTGTCCTGATATGACCTTAGATGTTGCTAGGATGTAAAACAACAACAAACAAACAATTAATACCGACCCACCCTCTGGGGAGGCTTAAGACTAACATGTGTATAGATAGATATACATAAACAATATGAATACCCACAGAAGATTTCGCCAAAATCCAACAACCGGAAACGGAAATAGGCATCTATGGGCGCTGCCATTTGTAAACTCGTGTCTATAATCCAAATCCAGCAAACGGAAACGGAAATCGCTCGTCAAACTTCGGTACGGAGCAAGCAGGATGGGCGACAGCGATTGGTTAATAATTATACTGTCATTCAGAAAAAAAATAACACGAGGCAATAGCTTACTAGGTCATCTATGACGTCATGCTCATTACATATGCAAAAACATATTTCTAGCCAATCAGAAGGCAGTTATTTGGAGCGATGTAATTGGGTCGACCAATAGAAAACGGAGATCGGCGTCACAGGAAAATGGCGCCCGCTATGACGGCGATCGGCGAGTTTGGCGCACGTACCTATATAATATATCAAAACAAATGCCCACTGATATAGACTTTGCCGATACGTGCAGTTCAAAACTTAGTTTATTCAAAATTAAAAGAAATAAATAACAATTTGGCATAAACATGGATGCGCAAATAAAATATTAATAGTTTACTCCGCGGAAACGACGGCCGTATTCGGGTCACCCGAGTTGATAGAATTTCAAATCGAACACCGCGAGTGGAGTAAAACAAATATCATAAAATACTTTGCTGTAGTTATATCGGTGGGTCGGTCCTAAGCATTGCTTATTCATATTACTTTTAATAGACTTTAAAAGTGAAATCAAGATCATCCAATATAGATAAACACTGACTACTACTAACCAAAAATGGACACCAAAAAGCCAACCCAAGCAATGGACGCCAATTTAAACTGTGGTGTGAGTATTTGTTTGTGCGTATGTGGATTTTATTACCATCCATTTTGGGGTTAAATAAAACTGAACTAACCTCAACTTAGGAAATCGGATCATGGTGCTAGCGGCCTGGTCTCCCAGTTGGGCAGCACTATGAAGTCACCTTGAGTGCACACTGTCACAAGCCGTATCCATCCTGATATGACCTTAGCTGTTGCCAGGGTGTAAAACCACAACAAGGAAACTGTGATGTTTGAACTTGGTTATAGAACCACGTGACTTGTCATCGTGACCTTTATATACGTGGGTCACGCACCTGTGTGTCCAATTCACGAAGGACAAACCGGGCGCGGTGGTCTAATCGGTAGAGCGCCGGCCTCACGAGCGGGGGATCGGGAGTTCGATTACCGGGTGAGTCATAAAATTGATATGTGTTGCTTCCTAACCTGGGGCCCGGTATTACTAGGATAGGGCAAGCACTGGTTAGCTCAGTGTCAGGATAATGTGACTGAGTGGGATACCCGGTCATGGTGCTGGCGGACCAGTTTCCCAGTGGGGCAGCACTATAAAGTCACCATGAGTGTGCACTGTCACAAGTCAGTACCCGTCCTGATATAAACTTATATGTTGCCAGGAAGTAAAACTCCAACAAAGGGCGGTGTGTGATGGTGGGGTGGGGGAGGGGGTTTGCCTGCATGTAGGAGGGGGTGTGGGGGGTGTGGTGGTGGTAGAGGCGTGAGAATTGTGGGAATGTCTGAGAGTAAGTGGTGGTGTAGGTTGAGTTGGGTGGTGGTGGCGTGGGGGTGGGGGATGCATATATGTGGTGGGGTGTGGTGGTGGCAGAGGCGTCAGAATTGTGGGAGTGTCGATGTCTGAGAGTTTGTTTGTTGTTGTTTTACATCCTAGCAACATCTAAGGTCATATCAGGACGGGTACCAACTTGTTACAGTGCGCACTCATGATGACTTTATAGTGCTGTCCCACTGGGAAACCAGGCCGCCGGTACCATGACCTGGTATCCCACTCAGTCACATTATCCTGACACTGAGCACACCAGTCCTTGCCCTGTCCTAATAATACTGAACGCCTGGCTAGGAAGCGACAAGTATCAATTTTTAAGTCATTGGTTTGATTCGACCAGGGTTCGAACCCACGTCTGAAAGTAAGTAGTGGTGTAGGTGGGAGAATGGGGTTTTGTTTGGTTTGGTTAGTTATGGTTTTACATCCTAACAACATATATGGTCTTATCAGGATGGCTACCATCTTGTGACAGGGCTGACTGATTGGGTTGTTCGTAACCTGTTCAGTTACAGGCTGCAAATCTGCAGCTTTGGATCGACACCGATAAATCGGTCCGATCTTGGTAGAAGTAGAAACTTCTTGGAGTCACGTATTCCGAACACTTGAGTCCGAGCGCCGAAGGGTTGGAGAGACAGGAAGGGCACAGAGCAGCAGTGAAAAAGGAAAAGGGTAAGTTGCGCTATCTCTGTTGTGGGATTCTTGGCAAGTTTGCTTGCGGATATTATTATTTAATTCAGGGATGAAAGATTTCCGCGATTCCGCGGATTTCCGGCATTTTTCAATCCCGCAGCACCATCAGCGTATACTAATATGTGGTGCAGACTTCGCAGCACTATCAGCATATACTACTAATAAATGCTCCAAGCGCCGCAGCACTATCAGCGTATACTACTTATACATGCTTCAAACGGCGCAGCACTATCAGTGTATACCAATATATATGTAACCCGACTTCTGGGAATTTTCTGCGATTCCCTGACAATCTGGGAGAATATCAGCATTTCCCCTTTTTTCCCCCCCTAGACCAATTTCATCCCTGTTAATTGCTTATTTTTCATGGTAAAAGTGTTAAATGAAAAATCATTCAAGAATACCGAAAATAGCTTTGACAACACTGAAAGTTGAGAGATCGGGTGCACATGTCTGAGAATCTAGCGTGGAGAGCAACCAGTGGTCCACAACTGGTTCCTAAAAGGGTTGTGGTATGTGCTGTCCTGTCTGTCGGAAAGTGCGTATAAGACCCCTTGTTGTTTATCGTAAAGAGTAGCCTATGTGGCAGCAGCAGGTTTCCTCCAAAGAAATATGTCAGAATGACCATATGTTTGACGTCCAATAGCCGATGATAATAATCAATGTGCTCTAGAGGCATCGTTAAATAAAACAAACTTTTGTTGTTTGTTTGCACTTTAATTATCTTAAATTTGCCATTTAAAATAAAAGTTAGCTCAAACTAAGTCATTTATCTCAGAAAATGGCTGAAACTCAAAGTTTTCGGATTATGCAACTTTAAGCATTTATTGCTCCATAAAAGGGGATAAAAAGCAGTGTGCTCAAGAGGCGTTGATAAATAAAACACACTTTCTTTCTTTGGAGAGTGGAGACAGAGGTGGTTATACACACGTGGAGAGGCTAGCGGGTGTAGGGCTGGGCCGGGTGGTTATGTGTGTGTGGGGGGTGCGTGTTGGTGTGGGGGGGGGGGGGTGAAAGTGGGTGGCGAGGTGTCGGTAGAATCCGCAGGTGCCAGGGTGCAGGTGTAGGCGGGGTCACGCCTCAGTGACCTTTGACTTGCCACGCCCGACCTGGCCCGAGATGCGCCGAGCCGAGCCGAGCAGCCACGATACTCGCAGAGGCGGGGCCGGCTGGGGCGGGAGGAGGGGGGGGGGCGGGGGAGGTGAGGGGGGGAGGGGTTTGCCGGGCGGGGAGCGGGGAGGGATGGGGCAGATATTGCCGGGCGGGGAGGGGCGGGGCGCGGAGGGGCGGGGTGGGTATTGCCGGGCGGGGCGCGGAGGGGCGGGCGGGTATTTCCGGGCGGGGACAGTGGGTGTCATATATATAGTGGGGAGGGGTGTGGGGGGGGGGGGGGATTGCTGGACGGGGCGGGGTGGGGAGGGGCGGGTATTGCCGAGCGGGGTGCGGGGAGGGGTGGGACGGGGAGTGGGGAGGGGTGGGGCGGGGATTGCTGGACGGGGCGGGGTGGGAAGGGGGCGGGGGCGGAGGCGAGCCCCGACCGTGTACTGGGCACGTGCCAGGTCTTTGAAGCACTTGGCGTCGACTTACAGTCAATGGGCGTTCACTTCAAACAGCAGCAAACAGCAAACAGCAAACAGCCGGCAAAGGCGGATGTTGACATTTCGCGATTTCGGAGCTCGTTGACCTTCAGTCCACAAGACACGAGGCACAAAGTATGCGGTGTATACGCAATATGATAAAATAACAAAGCATGCAATGTACACGATAGGTGGAATGTACATAAAGTACACAAAGTATGTGGTGTATACGCAATATGATAAAATAACAAAGCATGCAATGTACGCGATAGGTGGAATGTACATAAAGTACACAAAGTATGTGGTGTATACGCAATATGATAAAATAACAAAGCATGCAATGTACGCGATAGGTGGAATGTACATAAAGTACACAAAGTATGTGGTGTATACGCAATATGATAAAATAACAAAGCATGCAATGTACACGATTTGTGTAATGTACATAAAGTACACAATTTATGCAGTGTATACGCAATATACTAAAATAACAAAGCATGCAATGTACACGATAGGTGGAATGTACATAAAGTACACAAAGTATGTGGTGTATACATAATATGATAAAATAACTCATCATCATCATCATGCTGTCGGTCGTGATGCGACAAAGACTGCTTTCATTACTTGACTGCCGCTCTCCATTTAGCTCTCATTTCATGAAAGCTGCCTGCAAAAGTGTTGAAGTGCTGCTGGCTTTTGCAAGTTACCAGCGGCACTCTCTCGGGGAGCAAATAGAGGTTTCACACCGGCAAGAACATGTCAAGACAGGCGCAAAACTATTTGTCCCTGCAGTGGCTGGTCGGGAGATGTTGGGAGTTCCATACATCAACCGCCCTTAATGCTGCCACAGTGACATGGTTTTCTGTTTAGGGTTTGCTCCCTTAGCCTTCGGTTCTGTCAAGGACCTGTACCACAAGGCAGTGGTTTAGAACTCTGCAAGGCAGGGGCGTCAAACTCCCTGAGGTATGCAGGTATAGCAATAAAATAACTAAGTATGCAATATACACACAATATGTGGAATGTACACAAAGTACAGAAGGTATACAATGTGCACGCAATGTGATAAAATAACAATGTATGCCATACACACGATATGTGGAATGTATGCAAATTACACAAGGTATGCAATGTACATGTGATGTGATAAAATAACACAACATGCCATGCACACGATATGTGGAATGTACACAAAGTGCACAAACTATGCAATGTACACACAATGTGCTAAAATAACACAGTATGCCATGCACACGAGATATGGAATGTACACAAAATACAGAAGGTATACAATGTGCACGCAATGTGATAAAATAACAATGTATGCCATGTACACAATATGTGGAATGTACACAAAGTACACAAGGTGTACAATATGTGATAAAATAACAAAGTATGCAATGTACATGATATGTGGAATGTACACAAAGTATGACAAATAACAAAGTATGCAATGTACAGTATGATAAAATAACAAAATACACAATGTATGCGATATGTAGAATGTACACAACGTACAGAAAGTAGAAAATGTACAATATAATAAAATAACAAAAAACGCAATGTACAATTTGTGAGTTTTTCTGAGTGGAAGGAGTAGGGTGGGGGATTATTTATACACATAGATGAGAATCTTCTGGATTTATCTGGAATTCCGGATTTTTTATCGGCCCTATTTTGTCCAGATATGGTTCAACTTTGCGACAATTCCGGCTTATCCCGTCACTTTAGAAGTCCCAAGAATTCATCAAATATCTTCCTGGGTGGGTTTTTTTGTCAGGCCATTCTCATCTATGTGTACAAGACAGCTGCTCTCAGGAAAGATGAACATAATAAATATTTTTTGTTTTGGTACATTAGTTGTTTAAGCAGGGGAAATTTCAGTCGGAGACGACTGGTCTTCCTCATTCCACTGCTCCTTAATCCTTAGTAAAGCCTAGCGTCTGGCTAGGAAGTGACAAGCATCAATTTTTAAGTCATTTGTTTGAGTCGACCAGGATTTGATCCCACAATCTACCAACACGGGAGATGGATGCTCTAACTCATCCAGCCATCCCGTCGGGTTAAGTGGTGGTGTTTAAACGTAGCAGTATTCGTTTAAGCATAGCAGAATGGAGCGATACTTTGTTAGTTTTCCAGGGAACCTTGTACTAAATACAAATAACTAAAAGATGCTCAGTCTGAGGAAAGCCACAAAGATTCAAAACCGAAACACTTATCTAGATTTGATTTGACATATCCAGCTTAGATACATATATTAAGTATTTATCACTGCATCGAAGAGAATACGCTTTCACTGTAAAGCCGCATAGCCTGATGAAAAGATCAAATTTTCAAAACCAAAGCAATTATCTAGATTTGATTCTGCATATCTAACTTAGATACTGAGGCACTTATTAAGCATTTGTCGCCACATAGAAGGGAACACTGAGTCAATTTAATAGAATCAGTTACTGCAGAAGACTATGGTGTCAGGATTTTGGTGCGCTCACCAAAATTAATTCGGCATGTTTGCACTTCAAGGGGAGCGGGACATAGCTCCGGCGGTAGAGTATCCATCTGTGAAGGTGTGGGTTATCCGATCGATCCTGCTCAGTGGACACATTTGCAGTTTTGGTTATTTCCGTTCCAACCAGTTGTCCACAACTGGTTCATCAAAGTTTGTGGTATGTGTTGTCCTGCCTGAAAGGTTTCCTGCAAAGAAACATGCCAGAATGACCATATGTTTGATGTCCAATAGCCGATGGTAAAAATCAATGCGCTCTAGAGGCATCGTTAAATAAAACAAACTTTTTTGTTTGTTTGCACTTTAATTATCTGAAAAGTTTGATATTTAAAATGAAAGTTACTTCAAACTAATTCATTTATCTCAGAAAATGGCCAAAACTCAAAGCCGTCGAACCAGACGAGATGACCAAATGAGGTAGAGCGTCCATCTCCCGTATTGTTAGATCTAGGGGTCGTGGGTTTGAACCCTAGTCGAGTCAAACCAATGACTTGAAAATTGATACTTGTCGCTTCCTAGCCTGGCGCTCAGCATTATTAGGACAGGGTGAGGACTGGTTGGCTCAGTGTCAGGATAATGTGACTGAGTGGGATATCAGGTCATGGTCCTGGTGGCCTGGTCTTCCAGTGGGGCAGCACTATAAAGTAGCCATGAGTGCGCACTGTCACAAGTCGGTACCCTTCCTGTTATGACCTTAGATGTTGCTAGGACGTAAAACAACAACAAACAAACAAAACCGTCGGATTATGCAACTTTAAGCATTTATTGCTCCATATAAGGGAATATATTTACTCAGTCAATGTAATAGAACATGTTTCGGCTGAAGATTATGGTATCACTATCAGAGTTTGAACGTCCTTTCCAAACTTAAGTTGGCATCTTTTCACTTCAAATTTCTCGAAAGTTAGTCTTTTATAATAAAAGTTACTTCAAACTAAAGTAATGTAGATCCGTTGTTGTAGTTTTATGGCTATCCAACATCTAAGGCTTATGTCTATGCAACATCTATAAGGTCATATCAGTCATATCAGTTAAGGTACCGACTTGGCGATAGTACTCACTCAATGCAAATTTATAGTGTTGCCCCACTGGGAAATCAGGCTCACATCACCATGACCCGATATCCCACTCAGTCACATTATCTGGACACTGAGCTAACCAGTCCTTCTCATATCCTATTAATGCAGAGCGTCAGGCTAGAAGGTGACAAGTATCAATTTTGTAAGTCATTGGTTTGAATCGACTGGGAATGGAACTCCCGATCTCCAGCACGGGAGCCCTGTGCTCTACCAATTCGGACACCGCGTCCGATGTAAAGTAATGTTAGCTATAAAGATCAATTCCTGCACTATGTTGAGTACCTATGCTGTACACTATGCAGCATAGACTGCTCCCCCACTTTTAATGTTCAGAATGGTTTGTGCTGCACACAATGCAGCACATTCCACTTCCCCATCACCACATACAAACCAAATGTGATCGCTTCAACAGCTGGAAGACCAGTACCTTGGCACTGACAAAATATGTTTTCAGATGAATAAAATATTTACACACAATAATTATTTTTTTTGGTGGTACATTAGTTGTTTAAGTGGGGGAAATTTCAATCGTGGACGATTGGTCTTCCTCATTCCACTGCTCCTTGCCCTATCCTAATAATGCCGAGCGCCAGGCTAGGAAGTGACAATTATCAATTTTTAAGTCATTCGTTTGACTTGACCAGGTTTCAAAACCATGATCCCATGATCTACCAACACAGGAGACGGACGCTCTAACTCATTCGGCCATCCCGTCTGGTTGCGCATTCGGCCATCTCGTCTGGTTTAATATATTTATCTCCAAATATGTCAGAAACTAAAAACCATCGGTCTGTGCAACTATAAAGGCAATCTAGGAGAACAAAATGTGGTGGCATAATGTGGTGGCATAAGGCGTGGAAGGGTGCGCATGGGGGTGGGGGTGGGGTAGGGGTGGTGTGGGGTGGGGTGGAGGTGGGGGGGCCAAAATCGATATTAATTTGCTGTCCGAAGTAGATGTGCGTTTTCCGTTTAATTTGTTGATTGGTGTGGAAAACAATGTAATGAAAATGAGAGTTAAATGGGTGGAATTATTTAGTGGACAGTTGGTGGGGTGGCGGAATTATTTGGCGGATTTTGTGTGTGGATTTCTTATGTCACCAGATTGTGGGTCTGCCGCTTCAGCGTCAGGCATGAAGCGAATTGGTGACGTCACGGACTGGACCTTAAATGTGAGAGATTGATAGAGAGAGAGAGGGAGAGAGAGACAGATACAGATACTGGAGACCTCAATGGGTAGGGAGGATGTGTGCCCTCCCTCCTCCCACCCTCCCCCACCTTCCTACCCTCCACACAAGCAACAAGCTACAAGCTCCAACCCTCCCCTCCACCCTCCTTTAAGCCTCCTTCCGACCTTCCCTTCTACCCTCCCTCCAACCCTCCTTCCCACCCTCCATCCCTCCCATCAACACTACTTATACTCTAAACAATATCATCCGGGCCCTCAGCAACGGCACAGATCACCAAGTTGTCATGGGAGACATTAACACCCACCATTCCTCCTGGGGATGCAACGACATCGATTCCCCTCAAGGCTGTGGCCTCCTAGCAGAGATCCCCGACTCAACATCCCATTCTATCCTCAATGATGGCTCGCCTACCTACAGACCAAACACAGCAATCGATCTCTGCATCACTGACTCCTTCGTGCCTTGCAGCCGCAGCTTCCTGGGAGCTCTCAACACTATACTCAGAGTCAGACCACCACGCAGCTCTCCTCCACACCAATGCACCCAAAGTCACCCGTCCCCTTTCCCCTTCCCCCCTCCCCCTCCCCTTCTCCCTCCTCTCCCTTTCCCCTCTCCACTCCCACTCTCCCCTTCTCCCCCCGCCCACATCTCCCTCCGCTCCCCCTCTCCCCTGCCATACTCCTCCCTCCCCCCTCCCCCTCTCCCTCCGCCTCCCCCTACCCCCCTCCCCTACCCCCTCTCCCTCCCTTCCCGCTCTCCCCCTCCCTCCCCCCTCCCCTTCACCTATTCCCCCTCTCCTATTCTCCCCCTTCAACTTCCCTCTCCCCTTCCCCTCCCCCGACCTCTCCTCCTCCCCATCTCCCCATTCTCTCTCGCATACCCCTCCCCCTCGCCCTCCCCCCCCCCCCCCTTCCCCCCCTCACCCCCCCCGCACGCCCCCGCTCTCCCCTCCCCTTCTCTCTCCCCCCCCCCTCTCCCCTCCCCCTCGCCTCCCCCTTCCCCCCTCCCCTACCCCTCTCCTCTCCCCCCCACCCCCACCCCCCTCCCCGTACCCCTCCCCCATCCATGCCATTAGGACTTCAGTGGTCGCAATTAACGGGAGTGGGGCTAGCTGACTCTGGTAGCCTCACCTAGAGACCAACTCGTAAAACTACTCGAAAATACAGAAGTTTCAACGATGGCAAAATTTAGGATGTCTCTACCTCTTCTATTATTTATATAAGTGAATAGTATCTAAGTATCTGGCATTCATTCAATAAGTGGGTTTTTGAATCCTCTCTGGGTTTAGGTTGCCATGGGGAGAGATGGTCGAGATAGTGGGGCCTGAAAGGGGTGGGAAATGTGGACAGGTGGGCGAGCCACAGGTAGTGTAAGTACTCACTGGATGGTGTGTGGGGGGGGGGGGGAGGTTGTCGGGGGTGGGGGAGAGTTGGAGTTGTTGGGGATGCGGGGAAGGGTTGGAGGTTGTGGGGCGGTGTGGGGGAGGGGGGAGTTTATGGGGGGGGGGGGAGGGTTGGTTGTTGTGGGGGGGAGAGGGTTGGAGGTTGTGGAGAGTATGTGTGTGAGGGGGGGGGGGTATGTGGGTGTGTGGGTGTGAGCTTAGGCTTGCTTTGAACACTGTCCAACCCACTTCTAAGTACTGAGTACCTGATTAGCATCATCAGTCCATGGGTTCTTGGAGGCGGGGGTGGGGTGGGAGTATGGTGGGGGGGGGGGGTGAGATGTGGTGAGGTCGGGGTGAGGTGTGAGGACATTGCAGTAAAAGGTGTAATGTACTTTGTATGCGCCTTCACCCCCCTCCTGCATCCCCTTTCCTCCCTCCCCATCATCCCTTTCCCTACCCGCACTATCCTCCTCTTCAATCCCCTCTTCTCTCCCCTGCCCCCCTCCCCATCCCCCTCCCACCTCCCTCCTACCCCCTACCCATACTCCTCTTCTCTTCTCTTCTCTTCTCTTCTCCTCCCGCCTTCCCCCACTTCCCTCTCTCTCTCTAACCTCCCCTTCCGGCCTACCCCCCCTTCCTCTTCTCCATTCCCGTCCCCGTTTCCCCCCCCCCTCTCCCCCTTCCCCCTCCCACCTACTACATACCCGCATCGTCCTCTTCCATCCCTTCCTCTTTCCCATTCCTCTCTCCCCCTCTCCTGACCACACGGGATAGCTGAATGAGTTGAGCGTCCGTCTCCTGTTTAGGGAGATCGGGGGATCCGAACTGATAGGATCGTGGGTTCGAATGCTGGTCGAGTCAAAGCAATGACTCAAAAATTGATACTTGTTGCTTTCTAGCCAGGCGCTCGGCATTATTGGGATAAGGCAAGGACTGGTTAGCTCAGTGTCATAGTGCGCATGGCCTGGTGTTCCAGTGGGGCAGCACTATAAAGTTGCAATGAGTGTGCACTGTCAGAAATCGGTACCCATCCTCATATGACCTTAGATGTAAAATTCCAACAACCAACCAACCAACTCTCCTCCTACCCTTCCTCCCAAACAGGAGAGCGGCAGAATCAAGGGAAGAAAGAGTAAGTGATTGCCACTTTGCACCCTAGCAACATCTGAGGTTATGTTATTATCAAAGAAAGTTTGTTTTATTTCAAGTTGCATAGTCCGATGAAAACATCGAATTTTCAAAACCCAAACACTTATCTAGATTTGATTCTACATATTCAACTTAGACACTGGTGCACTTTTTAAGCATTTGTTGCTGCATAGAAGGGCATAATAAGTCAATTAATAGAACCCGTTACTACTGAAGTCTATGGTGGCAGAGTTTTGGCATGCTTGCCAAAATTATTTTGGCATGTTTTGATGTCAAATATCTCCAAACTTAGCCATTTAAAATTAAAGTTACTTCAAACTAAAGTAAAGTAGATTATAACGATTAGTATAATATATTTATCTCAGAAAATAGCAGAAACTCAAACGCATCGGACTATGCAACTTTAACGAGACCTCCAGAGCACATCGATTTTCATATCATCGGCTATTGGATGTCAACCATATGGTCATGCTGACATATTGCTTTGGAGGAAACCCACTGCCGCCACATAGGCTACTCTTTCTGAAAAGCGGGAATGGGCTTTTATACGCAATTTCCCACAGATATGTTATTATCAGGACGGGTACCAACTTATGACAAACTACACACATGGCGATGTTTATTTATAGTGCTGCCCAAATGGGACACCCATGCTGCTGGTGACATGACCCGATATCCTACTGAGTCACATTATCCTGACACTGAGCCAACCAGTCCGTTCCCTATTCTAGTATCGCTGGGGAGTAGACACGGTTGGTTGGTTATTGGAGTTTTTCGTCCTGGCAATATCTTAGGTCATATCGGGACACAGTAGTGACAAGTGTCAATTTAAAAAGTGTTTTGGGGTTTTCCCGATGCTCAGCTGAGGATTAATTAGATTACCTCCCGGATGGGAAGCAGGCACTCTACCAACTCAGGCATGCTGTCCAGTTCACAAATGAGGAAAGAGTGAGAGAAAGAGAAAGAGAAAACAAGGGAGAAAGAGAACATTCAGTTGATTGATGTATTGGTGGTTGCTTAGCGCCATGTCGGCAGCAACGGCCATATTCATGACGAGAAGTGTTCAGCTTGTATTCTGCTGTGTTTTTATTCAACCGCCACTTTTACACAAAAACGTGCAATCAATTATGTGTCAAAAGACACGTATGAAGTTAAAAGCCCACAATTATAGAGATTTTGACCAAGGGAAATTAAATTCTAGATAATCAGCTAATGGTATCATTTTTCTTTTGTAAATTGGTAAATATTGGTTTAATAAGCTCAGTGATGTGGTGTAGTCCTGCTGTCCTCAAGAAAGCAACAATTTCTTCCAAGAAAGCAAGCAGCAAATGACGTAATATATATTTTGAATGTGGTTTTACATGTGGTAATATCATGAAGGTTAGCAAATTGTGGCAGTTTACGCTTATGACAACTTTATACTGCCACTATGTCAGTTTTCAACATATCTTTCCAGACGGGGTGGCCGAATGAGTAGAGCGTCCGTCTCCAGCTTTGGGAGATCGGGAGATCCGAACCCATGAGTTTGTGGGTTTGAATGCTGTTCGAGTCAAACCAATGACTATATATGTATGCTAATCGCTTTCTAGCCTGGCGCTTGGCATTATTAGGATAGGGCAATGCCTGGTCGGCTTAATGTAAGGATAATGTGACTTAGTGGATAACAGGTCATGGTGCTGGCAGCTTGGTGTCCCAGTGGTGCAGCATTATAAAGTCACCATGAGTGCACACTGTCACAAGTCGGTACCCGTCCTGAAATGACCTTAGATGTTGCTAGGACGTAAAACAACAACAAACAAACATATCTTTCTAATGGTCAGGATACAATGAGGTGAGAATAGGTTTAGGCAAGATGGCAGAATCAGTAGAGTGATGATTATCTACACGGGATCATTTATTTACGCATTACATTATTATCATCAATCCCTTGCCCCCCCCCCCCCCAGTCACACTATGCTTGCGATTGCTTGCGATTGCTTGCAACCACTTTGCGACTACCTTGCGACCGCCATGCGAGTGGTCGCTGAAGTTTTAAGGCCCTGTCAGACTATGACTTATGGCATCAGCGTGTGCTCAACGTTAGAAAATTTGCCAGTACATCGGCATATGTCAAACTTTTCAGTGGCAGGGGATAAAAATGGCTGTATACACAACGTACACACAACGTATGTAATGTATGCAGAACGTATCTCTGACGTATTGCTAGCATATGAGAGCTTTCATGTACATTGCAAAACGTTTGCAAAACGTTCGCAAAATTCTCGGTTACGCTCACGGAATGCTGACTGACGTTACATACGTTACCCCATCGCTAGAAATATGGTGTATACATTAAATACGCTGGAGATACAGCAGGCATACATTCGAAGTATGTTAGGAGTATGTAATCCATCCATTGGCAGTATGCGGACTGTATGCCGACTGCATGTTCCCACCGGCTGAACGTACCACTAACGCGCAGCAACGTATACCAATGTATCCCTAACATACTCCCAAATTACGCCGACATATCGTGAACGTACACGCAATGTACGTTCAACATATGAGCCACATGTTGACACATATTGAACATTTTGAGCATGCACACAATTTGTTCAGAGCCTCGACGCACGGCGATATAAGACGACGTATAATGACTATCCGGAAGGTACCCAAAGTATGCTCAACGTATGCATAACGTATGACGACATACACCGACGTGTTGGTTGAAAATCACATACATCGACATACACTAAGGCTATACGTCGTACTGTGACAGGCCCTTTAGGTGAAGCAGCTGCTCGGCGACCATTTCGGCCCGTTTGGTCGCAAGGTGGTTGCAGCTGCTGCAGCAAAAATCTCCTTGCGACTGAAACCATTTTCAGTGCTTCCGACCGATCACTGAGCAGTTATCGACCGGTCGCCAACCATTGTTTTTTTGCTTTAGTTGCAAGGTGGTCACAAGCGAACACTAGCCGTAGTGTGACTGGGGCCTTAACTCTGAAGGTCATTGGAACCACAGATGATTTCACAACCAGTTTTCTCCATTTTCCCGCGGTTCTCCACCGCCCTCTGGGACTTGCCAAACTCCGGGCCTGTCCATTAATTCTCCGATGTTGTCATCCCACCTCTAGCTTTGTCCGCGGTGTCTTCTTCTCCCTTTCGCATTCCCATTTTATTTACATTAAAACATTGTTGTCGCTGGGCATTAAATTCTACACTCTCGAGCAGAATGTGTTTGCATATTACTAGACACTGACACCCGCAGTATAAACAAGTCCTGATTTTACCTCAAACTGTTTGCTGGGTGTGCCATGTCCTCTTCGTCTCACCTTACCCTGTAACCTTTTCTCTGCACCAGATGGGGTCACCGAATGAGTTGAGCCTCCGTCTCCTGTTTTGGGAGATCGAGGGATCAGCACACTTGGATTCATCGGTTCGAACCCTGGTCGAGTCAAACCAATGACTTAAAAATTGATACTTGTCGCTTCCTAGCGAGGCGGGAGGCATTATTAGGACAGGGCAAAGACTGGTTGCCTCAGTGTCAGGATTATGTGACTGAGTGGGATAGCAGGTCATGGTGCAGCCATCTCCCAGTGGGGCAGCACTATAAAGTCCCCATGAGTGCGCATTGTTACAACTCACTACCCATCCTGATATGACCTTAGATGTAGCAAAGACGTAAAACAGCAACAAATAAACCTTTTCCAGTAGGGGGGGGGGGAAGGGGAACCATTGTGCCCACCCCATACACAAAATAATAACAAACAACAAAAATAACTTATTTTAAAGTTGCGTAGTCCAATGGTTTTGAGTTTGTCATTTTTCTGAGATAAATATATTAAATTGATCGTTATAATCTACCTTACTTTTGAAGTAACTTTTATTTTAAATGGCTAACTTTTGATATATTTGATTTGAGGGTAAACATGTCAAATTAGTTTTGGCAAGCACGCCAAAGCTCTGACACCACAGACTTCGGCAGTAACACGTTCTATTAAAGTTGCATAGTCCGATGGTTTTGAATTTCTCTATTTTTTCTGAGATAAATATATTAGATCGATCATTAGTATCTACTTTACATTAGGTTAAAGCTACTTTTATTTTAAATGGTAAACTTTTGAGATATTTGAAGTGCAAACATGGAAAATTAGTTTAAGCAAGCTTGCCAAAACTCAGACCCCATAGACTTCTGCAGTTACAGGTTCTAAAACTTCTATTAAATGGACTCAATATTCCCTTCAATGTAGAAATAAATGCTTAATAATTGCATCAGTATCTAAGTTAGATATGTAGAATCAAATCTGGATAATTCACAACGAGACAGGTGTGGCATAATTTGCATTTATTCAGAACAAGAGGAAACACAGGCTCAAGAACAGGGAAACAGGAAACTTCGGCAATCTCAACCCTACCCAGCCGACCGCCGCAAACTACTGTCCCTTGTAGTTGATGGGTGGGTGGCGGCTGAATCAATCTGGATGTAGTGGGCGGGTTCGTATCAAAGCGACGACTGATGGTTTGTCGTGTGTGAGCGATCAGGGTGGTTTCGTATGATGCGAAATCAATGAGATAGGTGGCAGCGGGGTCGGCGCTGGGGTAGCGGTGGGGTCGCCCCAGAGGCGATCCGAGCGGGTTACTCAGTCCGTAAATCGGCAGGTGGCGGTTCGGTCGTTGTGCAGCTTGAGAGTCTACCACCCCACATCCTGCTGCGAATTACCCATGTTAGGGCTAACATGAACAATTATTTTGGTTTTGAAAATGTGATATTTCATCGGACCATGCAGCTTTAAATTGGCTTATGCCTAGTACACACCTCCCGTATAGGATTCGCACACTAAAACTCGCGACTCGACCCGACCCGCTTAAAACTGAAAACGGGCCGATTCGTTTTTCGAATCGCGAATCGCAATCGTAAACGGCCGCTTATAGCACTAAAAACTGAGTTTTATGCGTGAATCGCAATCGCTAGGTGTGCGCGGGGAGCGCACACCAAGCGATTTTTGTGGGCGAAACGGGCAGTTTTCGATCGTATACGGGAGGTGTGCGCACACAAACGGTAGGTGTGTACCAGGCATTAGTATTCCCTTCTATGTGGCGACAAATGCTTAATGAGTACATCAGTATCTGAGGTAAATATATAGAATCAAATCTATATAAATATTTAGGTTTGGAAAATGTGGTGCTTTCATCGGACTATGTAGCTTTAAGCTAAAACACAAATAATGTGACACTTTAATGTTTATTGATATCGCGTTTTTAAATGGCTGGAAATGGCATTTCATATCCTCTAGATTTCAAAATTTCCTCGCGATGGGGGGGGGGGGGGGGGGGGGGGAGGGGGTACATACCCCGAGACAGCGCTGAACCACATGCCTTCAGCACTCATTCATTCCAAGAATTTATCTGAACGCCAAACCGGATGCATTGGCCGAATGCGCGTGTAGGAGATCTGGAGCTTGGTTCCTGGTCGAGTCAAACCAATGACTTACAAAATGTATAATTGTCGCTTCCTAGCCTGGCACTCAGCATTAATAGGATAGGGCAAGGACTGGTTAGCTCAGTGTCAGGATAATGTGACTGAGTGGGATATCGGGTCATGGTGCTAGTAGCCTGGTCTCCCAGTGGGGCAGCACTATAAAGTCGCCATGAGTGCGCATTGTCCAAAGTTGGTGCCCGTCCTGATATGACCTTAGATGTTGCCAGGATGTCAAACTCCAATAACCAACCAATTTGAACCCCAAACACAAATTTCTAGCGACGGCTCTAATAATCATCACCAACAAATTCGTCTACATGGCTTTTTTGTTTTTGTTTTTTTATTAAATTGTTTAAACCAGGTACTCTCAGTCAACAATGGAAGACGACATGTCAAGAACAATGGCCCAACTCCCCGTCCCAGCGAACACTTCTAAAGCAGTTTAAAGACCACCCCTACTTCCCCGTCTGACCTGGGACCTCGTAGCACAATAACATAAGAATTTGAGAGAAAAACATGTTAAATGGAAAAAAAATAATAGAAAAGAAAGAATGGAAAAAAAGAAGAAAAAAGGGGCAGACCGATAAATTTCTGACCTGACCTTTGGGGCACGGTGACCACGTGGTGTCGCGCAGGGGTCACGTGACCTAAATCACGCCCACCCGACCTGTCACGTGACCTCGCCATGTGGCGGGAAGCAGACGACATTTGGCGGTGTGTTTCTTGTCACAACTCCGTACCTTTCCATGCGTTTAGAAGTGGAACTTGTGGATTTTGTTCCTTTTTTTTAAATTCTTAAAGCTGCCTAGTCCGATAGAAGCATCAAATGTTCAAAACCAGAACAATTATCTAGAATTGATTCTACATATCTAAGTTAGATTTATATTGTTTGCATTCTTCAGGCTTGCAGACTATGGAGTAGCGCCTGTAGAGTTGGTTGAACTGGGAAAGCAGGCCGCTGGCAGTGTGACCTGATATCCCACTCAGTCACATTATCCTGACACTGAGTGAACCAGTCCTTGCCCTATCCTAATAATCCCGAGCCCATGGCTAGGGAGCGACAAGTATCAATTTTTAAGTCATTGCTTTGACTCGACCAGAGTTCGAACCCACAAACCATGGGTTCGGATCCCCCGATCTCCCAAAACAGGACACGGGCGCGCTACCTATTCAGCCACCCCGTCTATTTATATAGAAGGGAACCAGAAAAGTTTGGCATTTAAAATGAAAGTTACTTCAAACCAATTCATTTATCTCAGAAAATGGCCGAAACTCAAAGCCGTCGAACCAGACAGGGTAGCCGAATGAGTTAGAGAGTTTGTCTCCCATGTTGGTAGACCATGGAATCATGGGTTCGAGCCCTGGTCGAGTCAAACCAATGACTTAAAAATTGATACTTGTCGCTTCCTAGCCAGGCGCTTGGCATTATTAGGATAGGGCAAGGACTGGTTGGCTCAGTGTCAGGATAATGTGACTGAGTGGGATATCAGGTCATGGTGCTGGTGGTCTGGTCTCCCAGTGGGGCAGCACTATAAAGTTGCCATGAGTGTGCACTGTCACAAGTCAGTACACATCCTGATATTACCTTAGATGTTGCTAGGATGTAAAACAACAATAAACAACAACAACAACTATAGAAGGGAACACTGAGGCAATTAAATAGAACGTGTTACTGCATGAACCTATGGTGTCAGAGTTTAGGCAAGCGTGAAAAACTAATTTAGCATATTTGCACTTAAAATATCTCAAAAGTTAACTATTTAAAATAAAAGTTACTTCAAACTAAAGTAAGGTAGATTATAACAATCAATTCAATATATGTATCCCCGAAAAATGGCCGAAATTCAAAACTATTGGACTCTGTAACTTTAATTCAAAGGTAATTCAGTAAAGTGGACCCGATTTAATGCGACCCCAAATTTTATACGATCGCATTATATGGACCTGAGCGATCGTGTTATAACACGGTGTAAAAGCTAAGGCTCGAATCTGTGGCTGTGTAGGCAGGCTATGGTGAAAGCAATACAGACAATGAGAAAGGAAGAGTATGAAGTGTAAAGAAGAAGAGAGAGTCCATCCCTTTGGTTTATTATTTATATGGTTACATGGGTTCATTGTAGAGTATCACCCCACCCCTTTCCCCCAGTGGGAAGCAAGCATTCTTGGCCCTACCAATAGGGATCCAGCATTCATGGTCCCCATGGTTACCAGTGGTCTGCCCATGACCACAAGCTGTATGGCCCCATGGCCACCACCAACCTTGACCTTTGAGTGTGATGATCCCTATCCCAGCAGAGGGGTAGGCCCTTAGCGCACTCATACCGAGAACTGCCAGCACCACTATGTCTATTTACATCGCACTCAGGCACCAGCAGCACCTACATATATATATACATACATGCGCCTGGTCACATACACCGATCAGTAATAGAACATTTGCATTCTCCCCTATGCCATATATCGGAATATTTTACAAGGGCACATACTGTATCTCCAAAGTCAATCCTTGAGAGAAAAGAATCTTGCTTCAAACAAAAGTGAATACGATTATAATAGCGTAGTAGTCTGCACTGACTTCTCAGGCAAGGAGCCGCATAGTCAAGTAGGTATGGGTAGGGTGGTGACATTAGGGAGCCTAGATGGTGTAATGGTTAGCACCCAGGCCCAGAATGCAAAGAGATGTGGGTTCGAGTCCCGCTCTAGGCATAATATTTGCCATTTTCATCACCCCCATGACACTGGTTGCCGTGACCATGATCCTGTACAAGCTATGTGCTGTATAGTTGTTGAACCTACCCTGTGTATGTATATATGTAAGTGCATTGCCTGTGTCTGTAATTGTAAGCATTAAAAGACTTACAATTCATGGGGAACGTGTGTAGTAGACCGCACTGACCCCTGAGGCAAGGAGCCACAGGTAGGCGTGGGTAGTGTGGTGACATCAGGGAGCCTAGGTGGTGTAATGGTTGGCACACTGACCCGGAATGCAAAGAGATGTGGGTTCGAGTCCCGATCTAGGAGCAATATTTCCTATTTTCATCACCCCCTCTAGGTGAATAGTTTCATTTATGTATCAAGGAATTGTACTGAACAGCCGGGAGACCAGTGCTCTGGCGCTGACAAGAGATATCATTCAATGAATAAAATACATTCAGTAAAGAAAATAATGGTGAATGTATTATATTTATCAAAAAGAAATATGGCAGAAACTTAAAAGTCGTAGGATTATGGATCATTAAATAGTGGGGGTAAAAGTCAACAAACTCCAAACTGCGTCCATTAAATTAATGAAGCCTGGCTGCTCCGAGTAGCAGTTGAACTTCATATCATAAACCCTGCCATCTCAAAGACACCTGCAATCCCTGATTACACACAGTTAAATGCCCGTCTTAGTGGGGGTTTTGTGGGATTTTGTGTGGGTTTGTTGGGGTGTTTTTTTGGGGGTGGGGGGGGGGGGGAGAGAGGGGGGGGGGGAGGAGGAGCTAGATGGTGTAAGGGGAGTGGGTGGAGGGGGATGAGCGGGGGATGGGAGGGAAGGAGAAGGGAGGGGCAGGGGTGGGGAAGAGGGATGGGGAAGGTAGAGGGGAGAGCGGAGGGAAGGGGAAGAGAGAAGAGGGAGGTGGAATGGAAAGGATATGGGCAGGGGCAGGTGAGGGGGATGAAGGAGGTGAGGGGGAGTGAGAGAGGACGGGTGGGAAAGAGGAAGGAATGGGAGAGGCAGGGTCAGAATATGGGGGAGTGATGGAGAAAAAGGGATGAAGGGGAGGGGATTATGGGGGAATGGGTGCAGGGAAATGGGGGGAAGGGGGGAAGGGGGGATCAGGGGAGGGGGCGGGGAGAGAAGAAGAGAAGGAGGAAGGAAAATAGGGATGGAAAGAGATTAGAGGGGACAGGGAGAGGGGAAAGAGGGAGCAGGGAGGGGGAGGAGCGAGGGGAAGGGGGTGAGAGAAGAAGGGGAGATGGGATAAGGGTGGAGGAGAAGGGTTGGAAGGAGAGGGAAAGGGTGGGAAAGAGAGGGAAGAAAGGGGTGGGAAAGAGAGCGAAGAACGGTAGGAAAGAGAGGTGGGAAAGAGAGGGAAGAGGGGTGGGAAAGAGAGGGAAGGGGGGTGGGAAAGAGAGGGAAGAGGGGTGAGAAAGAGAGGGAAGCGGGGTGGGAAAGAGAGCGAAGAGGGGTGGGAAAGAGAGGTGGGAAAGAGCGGGAAGAGGGGTGGGAAAGAGAGGAAAGAGGGGGTGGGAAAGAGAGGGAAGAGTGGTGGGAAAGAGAGGGAAGAGGGGTGGGAAAGAGACGGAAGATAGATGGAAAAGAGAGGGAAGAGGATGGGAAAGAGAGCTGGGAAAGAGAGAGAAGAGGGGTGGGAAAGAGAGGGAAGAGGGGTGGGAAAGAGAGGGAAGAGGAGGTGAGAAGGGAAGGGTAGAAGTAGGGAGAGGGGGTAGCGAGACCGGGGGTGGATTTGTTAATAGCGCAGGCCCTAGACGACAGTTGTCATTGTTTACTTTGGCCGCGAGCGTTCCTGACTCCCAGACCTACTAACTATTCACCCAACTGTTTCCACTAAAAAAGGAAATATGTTACCCCTGTGACCACACACTGTGTGGGTGTCTGCATCCACCTGGCTGCTCTGTGCCAGTAGATGTGTGCCAGCAAGGGGAGCTGCGGTGTGGGTTCACGCAATGGACTAGTAAATAAAATACATGAAGCAATGTTTACTTGTGTGTCCAGTTAGTTATTTTCTTGTGATTCAAATAATGTGTAATTTGTTGGCTGACTTTTGAGTAACCGGCGCTAACTATGCGCCTGCTTTATCTCCTATGAACTCTACCCATCTCCCTGTCTCTTTCTCTCCCTCCCACTTGTTCTTTCTTTACCTTTCTCTGTCTCTCTTTTCCGCTCTCTCCTTCTCCCTCTCTCTCAATGTAGAGGGAAGAGGGGTGGGAAAGAGATGGAAGAGGGGTGTCGCCCTGTCTCTCGCCCTCTTTCTCTCCCTTAATAATGCTCTCTCTCCCATCCCCACTCTCGCTCTCTCTATTACTCGTGCTCTCTCTCCCTCTCCACTCTGTCCCTATCTCCAACTCTTCCTCTCTCCATCTCTCTCTCCACTCTCTCTCCACTCTCACTCTCTCCCCTCTTCCTCTCTCCCTCTCCACTCTCTCCCCTCTCTCTTCCTCTCCTCTCTCTCCCTTTCCTTTTATTATCTCCCTATCTTTCCCCTATCCCTCACTCTTTCAGTTGCATACTCTATCCTTCTCTCTACATTTCTTTCCCCTTTTCTCTCTCTACCTGTTCTCCCTCTCTCCCCCCTTTCCCTCCCCTTGCCTCTCCCCCTCTCTGCCTCTCCCCTCCCTCTCTCCTGTCTGTCCCTCCCTCTGCCTGTCCCTTCCTCGTCCTGTCTCTCCCTCTCTCCCCCTCTCTCTCCCTCCATTTGCCTCTCCCTCCCGCTTCCTCTCCCTCTGCCTCTTCCCTCTCTGCCTCTCCTCTCCCTCGTACTCTTCCTCTCTCCCCGTCTCTCTCCCTCCCTCTGCCTCTCCCTCTCTCTGCCTCTCCCTCCTCTTCTTCTCTCTCTCCCCCTCTCTCCCCTCTCTCTCCCTCTCTCTCCATCTCTCCCTCTTCTGCCTCTCCCTCTCTCTGCCTTCCTCTCCCTCTCCCTTCTCCCTCTCCCTCTCCCTCTCCCTGTCCCTCATCCTCCCTCTCCCTCCCTTCGCTCTCTCTCTTTCTCTGTTCTGTCAGACGCCCACTGCGAGCGATGATGCATTGGTCTCGCATTTCTCGCTCTAGGCAGCGTGACAAAACGAGGAACGGGATGCGCCACTTTGTCAAGTGTAGGCAGGGCACGGTGCCTGAAGCGGGTGGTCTTTTTTAACATGTGGGGTGGGGGTGGGGGGGGGGGGCGTGAGGGAAAGGGTGGGTGGTGGGTGGTGGGTGGGTTGTAGTGCTTTGCCATGGCTGTCTGTTCTGGGTTGGTTTTATCTAGAATGATTCTTGGTGTCGGTGTGTGGATGGGATGGGCGGGGGGGGTGGGGGTAAGTGGGTGGGGGTGGGGGGGGGGGGGGGGGGGGGGGGGGGATAGTGGGTGGGTGGTGGATGGGGGGAGAGTGGTGTGGGGGGGTGATGGGTGGGAGAGTGGGTGGAGGGGTAGGTTGGAGGGAGAGTGGGTGGGTGAAGCTGTGTATTACAAAATAAAATCAATAAAAAAGATTACTAATTAGCTACAAGTTGAAAATGTGTGTTATGTGTGGTGTGGGTGCTGGATGGGGAGGTAGAGTGTAGAGGAAGGGTGGGTGGGGGGAGAGTTGGGGGTAGGTGGGTGGGATGGGTGGGCGGGAGGGAGAGTGGGTTGGTGAAGCTGTGTGTTACAAAATAACATCAATATAAAAGATCACTAATTAGTTACAAGTTGAAAATGTGTGTTATGTGTGGTGTGGTAGAGTGTAGAGGAAGTGGGGTGGGGGTAGGGGTGGGGGGTGGGGGTAGGGGTGTGGGTGGTTCTCATCTCAAGAGTGGGCTGTAGTGATTGGGCCCGTGTTATGACAGTAAGTTGAGTAACAAAACAGAATAGGCCTAATTGTTGTTCTTTATGCCATGACATTAGCATTTATTGGGGGAGGGAGGGGTGGGTTGTGTGTGTTTAAATCAAAGTAAATAATACTAATTAAATTTTTATATGAAATGAATATGTAATACAAATTTAAAACCAGGTGGGGATGGCTGAATGAGTTGCGCGTCCGTCTCCTGTTTTGGTCGGTTGTGGGGTTCTACCCCTGGCTGAGTCAAAGCAATGACTTAAACATTGATGCGTGTTGCTACCTAGCCTGGCATTCGGCATTATTAGGATAAGACAAAGAGCAGTGGAATGAGGAAGACCAATCGTCCGCGATTGAAATTCCTTCCACTTAATCAACTAATGTACCAAAAACAAACAAAAAACAAAAAACAAAAAAAACACAACTAAATGTTAAGTAGAATACTTAATCAATTGCATTATATTAGCACAGATTGAATGTTGTCTTTTTTTATTCATTCTATAAAAAGCTTTTATTGATTTAGTATTTGGAGTTCATTTTATACTTCCTTTTTTTTATATCTGATATTTGTGTGTGTGTATTTATGAAGTGAATATTTGGTATGACATAAATTGCAATCCAATTTGCTGGGGGAAAAACAAGAAAAAGAGGAGGGATGATGAGGGTCATGGTCTTATGTGAGTCCTTTTGTATTTTAGGGGGTTTCTTTTGATGCAGAGTAAACCAGGAAGGTCAAGTGCTTGGTGACCCCTGTTTTCATTTTCCACACTGCACTTAGAGTTTCACAGTCCAATGATTTTGAGTTTCTGCCAATTTTAAAAATAAATATTTAAGCTTGGTCCATTGGACACGGTGGCCGAATCGGCAGAGCGCAGGCCTCCCATGCAGAATATCGGGAGTTCAATTCCCAGTCGAGTCAAACCAATGACTTACAAAGTTGAATCTTATCGCTTCCTAGCCAGGCGCTCGACATTATTATGATATGGCAAGGACTGGTTGGCTCAGTGTCAGGATAATGTCACTGGTCGGGAGGGATATCATGTGTCATGGTGCTGGCAGCCTGGTTTCCTAGTGGGGCAGCAATATAAAGTCACCATGAGTGTGCACTGTCACAAATCGGTACCCATCCTGATATGACCTTAAATGTTGCCAGGATGTAAGACTCCAACAACCATCCATTAAGATTGGTTGTTATAATCTACGTTCTTTTAATTTGAAATAACTTTTATCGAGCATGGCGAACGTTAAAGCGAAAAGATGCGACAGGAATTTTGGCATGCGTGTCAAAATTCTGATATCACAAACTACAGCAGTGACATGTTCTATTAAAGTGTGAGTCCTGACCACAAAGCTCAGACATACCTCACCTACACTTCACTCAAACTTTATTGACACAATCCTGAATAAAATCTAGAGATCCTATTGACAAAAACATTGCATGGAAAACTTCCTAAAACACCACCTAGCTATAAATACATGCACACAATTCTTGATCCTGACTAGATACACCACAACCACATAATTAGTTGAATGTAATAATGATATTTTATTATCTACAAAATTGTTCTTGTAATTAATTAGCATAAATGACTGAAGTTATTCTATATACCTTTTGTGTAAATAACCCTGAATTGAAAAATGGCTGGAAGACACTTATTCAGCTCCGGCACTTATTCAGCAGAGTAAACATATTTAGCACCGAACAAAAAAAAACTATAAATTCTTTTTATTAAACATGGCCAGAAGAACAATGCATCAGCGTTGCAGAAAGATTGTATTCAGATGAATAAAACCTCATCGCCCAAAATAATATAAATAAAGTTTCTTAATAATAATTGAGGTGGATGCTGTTGTTATTACGGGGCCACATGAGAAGATTTGTAGCTAGTGTGAGGAGGCCAAGTCCAAATCACTTCACTTCAGACATAAAGTTGCATAGCCCGATGTTTTTGAGTTTCTTTTCTTGAAGATTTCATGGATAAGTCTGACTAGACTTGTTTTCAACATTAGACAGTTTGTCGATAGAAAGCCGGAGCCTACACTTTTACCGACCCAAGGGATTTTTAACCTCCCACACCACATAGACATGGTATCAGAGCAACTGGCCTTTGATGATGCTATAAGTTATACACAGTGGTGGAAATCCAAATTGGTAGAGGTGGGGGCACAGGGAATCGAACCACTGACCTTCAGATTAGGAGTCCAACCTAGAAAAAAGTCAGACACTCTAACCACTCCAGCAACACCAACACAACAAAAAACAACAACAAACACATTTCAGCTCGAAATAACTTTTATTTTAAATGGCTAACTTTGGAGATTTTTCAAATCAAAATAGGCCAAAAATAATGCTGGCAAGCACACCAAAACTCTGACACCATATACTTCAGTAGTAACGGGTTCTATTAATTGACGCAGTATTCCCTTCTATGTGGCGACAAATGCTTAATAAATGCATCGGTATCTAAGTTAGATATGTAGAATCAAATTTAGATAAGTGTTTTGGTTTTATTATTTGGATTTCAATAAAGACAAGACGATAAGTGATTGGTTGAGAACAATGACTCTGGCTGGCCAAACAATATCAGCCTACAGATTTTATTTACTTGAACAAAATTTTGTGGCAAATGGGACTGATAATTGGTGACGCATACACACGTAGGCTGCTCGCGAAGGGTTTGCATCGACCAAATGCGCCCAGGCCGCTTAACCAACTGTGAGCAGTCTCACCATAGACGCAAAAGGGTTAGTTCGCTAAATAATATTTATATAATCTGTTGTATTATAATCCAAGAAAATTTGATGTTTTCATCAGACTCTGCAACTTTAATGCTTGCGCATCTTCTCCTTTAAGAGCACCGGGCGGCCTATATATGGGTCGTTCTTTGAAACTGGGTACCACATATCTGGTATCCGTGTTACGTAGGACATAATAAATTCTTTCTTTTTTTAATACCAAGTGAAATAATTATTGTTGCCTTTTGTTATTAAGTATGTTGGCAATACTATATTTAAAAAGGTATGTTTATCTGATTTATATGACTTGGTATGTTTATATGATTTTGTGCTAAAGTGAAAATATGAAATTTTACACATTTACACATTTGCACTAAAATTTACACAAACTTTTATTTTTTCAACTTTGTTTCAACTTTTTTCGTGTAAGACATCATTTTGAAAAATGGCTGGAAGACACTTATTGTTTGCTTAACTGTAATCAAAGAAATCTAGTTTGAACGCATTGTGTAAGTTAAAAATAGTGTTATGGATGTGTCACTTTTGTGCGTTTAATTTCCATGTTACATAGGACATATTTTCCTATCGTTATTCATTATGAGATCAAAATCAAAAAGTGAATTGGCTTTTTTTTCAACTCTGACACATACACAGCATGTAAAGCTTCATATGAAAATAGATTCTGATATTGTTTGGAATGTTTTCTGCTATTATTTGGGATGCTTTCAGTTTTCGCTTCAATGTCACAAAAGTGGGACCGAGCTTCAGAGAATGACCCAGATCCTTTAAAGCTGCATAGTCCGATGAAACATCAAATTTACAAAACCAAACCAAATATCTAGATTTGATTTTACATATCTAACTTAGATACTGATGCACTTATTAAGCATTTTTTCTGCGTAGAAGGCAATACTGAGTCAATTCGACAAAACCTTCTACTGCAGAAGTGTAGGGTGTCAGAGTTCTGGCAAGCTTGTCAAAACTAATTTTCCATCTTTGCACTCAAAATATCTCAAAAGTTTACCATTTAAAATAAAAGTATCTTTGAAATAATGTAAAGTAGATACTAGTGATCGATCTAATATAATTATCTCAGAAAAAATACAGAAATTCAAAACCATCGGACTATACAACTTTAAGGGAAGACATCAAATGGGGAGTTACACAGAGTGTAAAATATTCTGATAAAACGCATTGGTGGGGGAATGCAAATGGTCTATAATGGTAAATGGCATATAGTGCCAGGTGCATGAATGTATTTATGTAGTTGCTGGTGATCCTTTACTTATGGTCAATAGTCATTATGTATTAGGTAGATAGTGTGAAAGAGGCACTAGTGATAGTGTGTAAGGGGCACTTGGAGCTCTACGCACTACCCCCTCCCCCCTCTGTTAGTCACAGACTCAGCTCAGGCAGGTGGTGGCCAAGCAGCCACACCGCATGGGGGTGGTGGGCAGATCATGGTAGTCATGGTGACACAGGAATGCTTGATGTTCATTGGTGGAATTGTAAATGCTTGATTCTCATTGGAGAACACCGTCAGGTGGTATGCCATACCAGATCCATGTACCACTATATAATAATAAACCTGAGGGCATTGTCTCTCTCTACTTTCATTCTTTATACTCTTCCTTTCTCTTCTTGCCTGTATGGATTTCATTATAGCCTGCCTACACAACCACAGATTCCAGCTGAGGTCTTTACAAGGGCATGCCGAGCTGATTGAGCCGTCAGGGGTGAAGACCAGCTTGTTTGATGGGGTTTTACATGATAGCAATGCCTAAGGTCATATCAGGACAGAACCGACTTGCGACAGTGGGCACTCATGGCAACTTTACAGTGCTGCCCCACTGGGAAACTGGGCTGCCGGAACCATGACCCGATATCCCACACAGTCACATTATCCTGATTCTGCGCTAACCATGCATTCCTTGTCCTGTCCTAGTAGGGTAAAGCACCCGGCTACGCAGTGGCAAGTATGAATTTTGTAAGTCATTGGCTAGGGCTGCGAACCGACGACCTCCCACATGGGAAGCCAGGCAATACTCTTACCGATTCTGCCATCTCACCCAGTCCAGTTGGAGTAGACCCAATTAGTTGTCCTAGTTTTGAAAGTGAGCAGAGTGACAGTTGGCTCATATAGGAGGCGTATAGGAGAGAATGCCCGCTCCGCAGTAAATCACATGGAAGTTAAGGTGGTTAGAGAGAAACATTAAGGGGTTGCCATTATTTATATCCACATAATAAATGATATAGTACATATATATATATATATATATGTATATACATATATATATATGTACGTGTGTGCTTAAAATTTATTATGTGAATATAAATAACATAGATCAGCATTATTAATGTATTGTCAACAGTGCATTACCAGGGAGGTGATTGCTGGTTTAGGGACGATTGTTGCTGGTTTAGGAAGTGTATTTTCTGGTTTAACGAGGGGCAGTTACTGGTTTAGGAAGGGTCATTGGTTTAACTAGCAGGGTATTGGTGCTGGCTTAGGGAGGGTTGTTACTGGTTTAGGAAGGGTTGGTACTGGTTTAGGAAGGGTTGTTACTGGTTTAGGGATGGGAAGTTCCTGGTTTAGGGAGGGATAGTTCTAGTTAATGGAGGGTTGCTACTGGCTTAGGGAGGGGTGATGCTGGTTTAGGGAGGGGTGATGCTGGCTTAGGGAGGGTTGTTCCTGGAATAGAAAGGGTTGCTACTGGTGTAGGAAGGGTTACTTGTTTAGGGAGGTTGATGCTTATCTAGGAATAAATGTTACTAGTTAAGGGAGGGTTATTATGGTTGATTTAGTGAGGGCAGTTCCTGGTTTAACTAGAGGTACTTACTGGCGCTAGGGTGGGGAAAGTACTCGTTTAGGGAGGGTTCTTGGTTTAGGGAGGGGCAGATACTGGCTTCGGGAGGGTTGGTCCTGGTTTAGGAAGGGTTATTTCTGGTTATGGGAGGGTTACTTGTTACTGTTATGGAGGGTTGTTACTTGTTTAGGGACGGTTATTATTGTTGATTTAGTGAGGGCAGTTCCTGGTTTAGGGAGGGTTATTATTGTTGATTTAGTGAGGGCGGTTCCTGGTTTAGGGAGAGTTATTATTGTTGATTTAGTGAGGGCGGCTCCTGGTTTAGGGACGGCTGCTACTGGTTTCACTAGGCTTACTTACTGGCCCTAGAGTGGGGAAGGTGGTGGTGGAGGCAGGGAGAGGTATTGGTTCAGAGGGAGTTGGTGTTCCTTGTTTTAGGATGACAAGTTTTCCACTTTATCGACTTGGTGGTGTGTTTATGGAGGAGTTGGACGGTCTGAGTCAGGAAGGGCATGTGTGGGGGAGGGGGGTGGGGGAGGAGGAGAGGGGAGGGGTAGCGGGAGGGGCAGGGGGAGGGGGGAGACTCTTTACTGAAGGGCGCATCCACTGTAAGTCCTGACAGAACGGTTCTCTGTAACCTGTCTCCGCCTCTGATTGCACTCCACCATCCCCCTCCTCCCCTCCTCCCCTCCTCCCCTCCTCCCCCCCTCCCCCCTCCCCCCTCCCCTCCTCCCCTCCATACCCTCACCCCTCCTCCCCGCTACTTCCCTCCTTCCCCCTCCCCCCCCCCACTTCCTCCTCTCCCACCTAACCCCCTCCCTTCCACCCACCCCCCCCCTTCCCCTCCTCCCCTCCGTTGCCCTCCCTCTCCCCCTCCTCACCTCCCTCTCCCCCTCCTTCCCTCCTCCTTCCTTCCCCCCTACTCCCCACAAGCCATTTCAGCCCCGCTCCCCCTCCCACACACTTCTCGCTCTCCTGCACCACTCCCCCCCCTGCTATTTATTCCATCTATTCCTCCCCCTCCTCCCTTCTCCACCTTCCCAGTCCTTCCCTCCGTCTCCAATCCTCCCAGGAGATGGAAGGAGGGAGAAGAAAGGGGAAGGAGGGAGGACGAAGGAGGAGGTGGGAGAATGAGAGATGGCAGAGGGAGGGATTCGAGAAGGAGAGATGGGAGAAGGAGAGAATGGGGGAGGAGAGATGGGAGGAGGAGAGATTGGAGAAGGAGAAACGAGAGAATGAGAGATGGGAGAGGAGAGATGGGAAAAGGAGAGATGGGAGAAGGAGCGATGGGAGGAGGAAAGATGGGAGAATGAGAGATGGGAGAAAGAAAGATGGGAGAAGGAGAGATTGGAGAAGGACAGATGGGATAAGGAGAGATGGGAGGAGGAGAGATGGGAGAAGGAGAGATGGGAGGAGGACAGATGGGAGAAGGAAAGATGGAAGAATGTGAGATGGTAGAAGGAGAGGTGGGAGAAGGAGAGATTGGAGAATGAGAGATGGGAGAAGGAGAGATGGGGAAAAGAGAGATGGGAGAAGGAGATATTGGAGAAGGAGAGATGGGAGAAGGAGAGATTGGAGAAGGAGAGATGGGAGGAGGAGAGATGGGGGAAGGAGAGATGGGAGAAGGAGAGATGGGAGAAGCTGAGATGGGGGAAGGAGAGATGGGAGAAGAAGAGATGGAAGAAGGAGAGATGGGAGAAGGAAAGATTGGAGAAGGAGCAATGGGAGAAGGAGAGATTGGAGAAGGAGAGATTGGAGAAGGAGTGGCTGTGGGAGGAGGGGAGGGCTGTGTGGGAGGAGGGGAGGGGAGGGGTGTGGGGGAGGGGAACGGTGTGGTGAATGGGAGGGCTGGGGGAGGGGGTGGGATGTGGGAGGAGGGGTCGGCTGTGGGAGGAGGGGACGGCTGTGTGGGAGGGGGGGGGGAGGGGAAGGAAGCAGGGGACCAGTTGGAGGCGTCTTGTGTAAAGTACCCGAAGAAAAGCGACACAAAATACGAGCCGGAAGATCTAAGGGTGAGCAATGTGTAAGCAGCGGGCGTCCGAGCGAGAACGAGGCGAGATGGGTGGGTGGCGCCGCCTGGTGTTGACGCGCGGTGGGAGGGAGTTGGGGTGGAGGTGGGAGACGAGGCGATGGAACTAGAGTAGTAGAGGGGAGGGGGCTGGGTGGGTGGGCGCTGAGTGGTGGTGGGTGGGGGAGGGGGGAGGGGCGCTACTGACAATGGCATCTCCTTAAGGCCCCTCGCCCTCCCTCGCCGCCTGGTGGCCATGGAACAAACTACTCTGCTTCCATTTCCGCCCGCTCCCCTCCTCCTCCCCCTCCTCCCTCCCCTCCTCCCTTAACTCCTCCCTCCCTCTCTCCTCCAAAATAAAAGAGAAGAAGAATCACAATATATATATATTGGTGTGGTACATAATATATATTGGCATGGTACTATATATATATTGGCATGGTACAATATATATATTGGCATGGTACAATATATATTGGCATGGTACTATATATATATTGGCATGGTACAATATATATATTGGCATGGTACAATATATATATTGGTGTGGTACATAATATATATTGGCATGGTACAACATATATATATTGGCATGGTACAATATATATATATTGGCATGGTACAATATATATATTGGAGTGGTACAATATATATATTGGCATGGTACATTATATATATTGGCATGGTACATAATATATATTGGTGTGGTACAATATATATATTGGCATGGTACAATATATATATTGGTGTGGTACAATATATATATTGGCGTGGTACATAATATATATTGGCATGGTACAATATATATATTGGCGTGGTACAATATATATATTGGCATGGTACATAATATATATTGGCGTGGTACAATATATATATTGGAGTGGTACAATATATATATTGGCATGGTACAATATATATATTGGCGTGGTACATAATATATATTGGCGTGGTACAATATATATATTGGTGTGGTACAATATATATATTGGCATGGTACAATATATATATTGGCGTGGTACAATATATATTGGCGTGATACAATATTCTGTTTTATTTAAAGGAATAATGAAATTAAAAGTAGATTTGTATATATAGATGTGTCTGTGTGTGTAATGTCTGTGTGGATGTGTATACATATGTGTGTGTAATGTTTATGTGTATAATAGAATTTTATATTTGCGGTGGAAGGTATTTTTTGTGATGATTAATGTTTACGGCAGACGGCGGGGTGAGGTGGTAGACGGGAGGAGGGGGGAGAGAGAAGGAGGGGAGGAGGGGAGGGGGGTATGTCGCGGGGGGAGGAGGGGAGGGGGTGTGTAGGTGTGGGAGGGGGAGGACGGGGAGGGAGGGTGGGAGGGGAGGAGGGAGGGAGAGGGTATGGGGAGGGGATGAGGGGAGGGAGGTATGGGAGGGGAGGAGGGGAGGGAGGTATGGGAGGAGGGGAGGGAGGTATGGGAGGGGAGGAGGGGAGGAGGGGAGGCGAGGTATGGGAGGGGAGGAGGGGAGGGAGGTATGGGAGGGGAGGAGGGGAGGGAGGTGGAGGAGGGGAGCGGAGGATGTGAAGGTAGGGGAGGGGAGGAATAGGGGAGGAGGGGACGGCGGTGGAGGAGGGGAGGGGAGGCTGGGAAGAGGGAAGGGAGGTGGGAAGAGGAGGAGGGGGTTCCCCGGGCGCCCAGGAGTATTCATGCCGGGGCAGGGCGAGGGGCGGCCGAGGAGGCATATTTCACGGACGGGAAGGTCACGGGGTGTCGGGCGTGGAACTCTCCCGTTGATGAAACCACAGAAAGGTGGTCTGAAAGCGAGGCCGCGCGGGGCACAAGTGAACAATGGCCGCCGCCGCGCCTGCGCAAGATTAAACTTCCTCGCTGCGCCGCGCACAGCGGGCTGGGAGGGTG
>CM059190.1:7710611-7783819 GCA_030323885.1 Branchipolynoe longqiensis
TCCTCTCAACTCTCCTTCCCTCTCCACTCCCTACCTCACTCTCTCCCCCGCCCTCTTCTCTCCTCCCTCTCTCTTTACTTTCCTCACCCTGTCTCTGACACTCCGGCGAATTATTTATTGCCAGGAAACTAGAAATAATGGAACCTTACTGACGGCATAAGTGAATTGTTAGTACAGTAAGACTGTTACTGTGTTAGCAGTGCACGGCGCCGTCTCTGCTATTAATTACAGTCCATTAACGCGAATATAATATTATTATTATTAAATCATAAAAAGCCTAAGTGGATCCTGTATATTTAGTTCAGCGATCTATTTATTGGCTGGGATTAGAACTCCCGACCTTCCGCACGGGAAGCCTGCGCTCTACCAATTAGGCCACGGCGTCCGGTAGGGGTGCTTGTAGACAGAATGTGTGCACATACACGTGTAGAGGCACACATATACGCGCACGCACAGACACGCGCATGCACACACGTAGTCTACACACGCTCATAACACAGGTACACAACTCATAAAATACACACACATACATACACATACATATGATATACACACACACCTGCACACCTACACAAACATACCCACACACACACCTTCACACACCTACACACACTTACACACACCCACACACACCATCACACACCTACCCACACCCCCACCCACACACACCTTCACACACCTACACACCCACACACACCGTCACACACCTAGCCACACACCCACCCACACACACCTTCACACACCTACACACACCTACACACACACATACACACACCTTCACACACATACACACACTTACACACGCCCACACACACCATCACACACCTACCCACACACCCACCCACACCCACCTTCACACACCTACACACACCTACACACACCTTCACACACCTACACACACCCACACACACCATCACACACCTATACCTACCCACTCACACACCTTCACACACCTACACACACTCCACCACACCCTCCTTTCCCCATCTCTAATAACGATTCTCCCAACATCACCAGGGGCGTGTACCGTGTACCGTGGGTGTGCGCGTGTGTGTATGTGTGTGGGGGCACAAACAGGTGTGTGTGGGATGGGGGGGGGGGGGGGGGTGCAGCTAGCGTTGCCTCTGTTTACACAGGTCTGAGTGAAATGTGAAATTTGTTGGGACACGACCGCTAACAATCCATATCCGGCCGCGCAACCGGAGGAGCCGCTGTACGAGCCCGGCATCTATTACACGCGACGAACTCCCCTCCCCCCCCCCCCATCCACATCCCTCTCCATTCTCCCTCTCCATCGCCCTTCCCCTCCCACCCCTCCCTCTCCTCTCGTCTCCCTCCCCCTCCCATGCCCCTCCACTCCCCCTCCCCTCTCGTTTTCCCTCGCTCTTCCCCTTCCCCTTCTTCTCCCCATTCTTCTTCCCCCCCCCCCTTCCCCATCTATCACACGCAATGAACTCCCCTCCCTCTCCCAATCCCCCTCACTCTCTATCTCCCCTCTCCTTCTATCTCCCTCCCCCTTCAACCTTCCTTTCCCCTCCCGTCCCCCCTCTCCCCATCCCCTCTCTCCCCCATTTCCCCCTCCCCTTTCCCTTCCACTCCGTTTCCACTCCCCGTCCCCCTCCCTCTCCCCTTCTCCCCTCCCTTCCCCATTCCACATTCCCTCCATCTACCCATCCCCTCTCCCTCTCCTTCCCCTCCCCCTCCCCCTCCCCCTCACCCATACCCCTCCCCCATTTCCATCCCTATCCCCCTCCCCCCTCCCCCCTCCCCCCCCTCCCCCTACCCCTCCCCGCTTCCCTCCCCTTCCCCCCCCTCCCTCTCACGATGCCCCCTCCTCATTCCCCTCCTCCCTCTCCCCTCCTCCGACTCCCCCCTCCCCCTCTTCCCCCTTGAGCTGTTTCGATACTGGCAGTCCACGCATGCGCCCGGTGTCGCCTGACGCTGATTTCCGTTTTTTAAAGTTCTAATGGCCGCTTAGCGAGCACCGGGCGAAGTTAAACAGAGACTTGGGGGGACAATGGGAGGCTAGTGAACCCGGTAGGGTCAACACCGACAGTGTGGGGTGTGGGTGGGGGAAGGAGGAGGAGGGGTGGAGGAGGAGGGGTGGTGGGTGGGACGTGGGAGAAGAGGGAGAAGGGGGTGTGGGGGTGGGAGATGGAGGGGGAGAAGGGGGGGTGGGGGTGGAGGAAGGAAGGGAAGGAGGGTGTGGGGGAGGGCGTGGGGGAGAGAATAGGAGTAGTGGGTGGGGTGGAGGATGGAGGGGGAGAGGGGGTGTTGGGGAGGGCGTGGGGAGAGGAGGAGGAGTGGGGGTCGATGATGAAAGGGGTGTGGGGGAGGGGCGTGCAGAAGGGGGTGTGGGGTTGATGATGGAGGGGGAGGAGGGGGGTAGAATCGGAAGTGGGGATTGAGCGGTGGAGGGTGTGATGGTGGTGGTGGTGGTGAGGGGGGAGGTGGAGCGTGTGTGTGGGTTGGAGGAGTGGAGGGTTGTGGTGGTGGTGATGGTGGAGGGGAGGAGGATGGTGTGTGTGGGTGTAGAGGTACGGAAGTGGGCGTTGGAAGGTGAGGTGAGGCGGGTGTGGGTGGGGAGGGGGGAGGGTGGACGGGGACGGTGTGTGAGGCCGAGGGAGGAGAGAATGGGGGCGGGTGGGGCGGGGGTTGGGGGTGCATTCAGTGGGGGATAAACGGTGTTATGAAACAATAATGATCATAGTTTTGTGTGTGAAAAACCTGAGATGGGATCCCGCGGTATATCAGTGTGGTTGGATATATTGTGTGTGTGGAGGTGGGGGGAGGGAGGGGGAGTGGAAGCGGGAGTGGAAGAGGGGGAAGGTGGGGGAGGGAGGGAGAGGCAGGAGGAAGGAATGGGAGAGAGTGAGTGACTGAGGACAGATGGGGAGAGATGGGGAGGAGTGGGAGGGAGGGAGGAAGGGAAAGAAAGAGGGTGGGTGGGAGGAAGAGGAGAGAGGTGGGAGTGAGTGAGGGAGGGAGTGAGGGGAGAGAGGGTGGGAGGAAAGGGAAGGCAGGGAGGGAGGGAGAGGGGTGGGAGGGGTGAGAGATGGAAAGAGGGAGGGCGAGCGTGAGAGGAGGTAGGAATGGGGAGAGAGGGAGTGAGTAAATGCTGGGGAAAAGGAGGGTGAAAGAGAGAGGTGGGGAGATATGGAGGTAGTGAGGGAGTGGGAGAGAGAGATGTACATAGAGGAAAAGGATAGACAGAGAGAAGGAGAGAGGAAGAGGGGGGAGAGAGAGCGAGTGAGTACTGAGGAGGAGAGATGGAGAAAGAGAGAGGGGGGAATGAGGGAGTCAGTGAGTCAAGGAATCAAGAATGAGTGAAGGAAGAAATAAGGGAGGGGTTGAGGGAGGGACTGAGGGAGTGATTGGAGGTGTATATCAAAATAATGCAGATATTCAAAACCGTCGGACTATGCAACTTTATCTTTAAAGGCCCTGTCACACCTCACCGGATTGGGGGAAACGGACACAAAACGAACAATGTCCGGTTTGTGTCCGTACAAGTTTTGAACATGCACAAAACTAGGAATGGATGCCGCTGGATTGACGTCTATGGTTCTTGTCCGGCTTGAGTTTGTTTCGGCCATTGGTTATCTGTACATGTCTGTTTCATGTCCGTTTCATGTCCGTTTCATTTCCATTTCATGTCCGTTCGTCCAGCGGCCATTGACCCTATAGCACAACATTTTGACACATTTTAATACATTTTGATACTTATCACCACTGCACTAGACAATTCTGTCCGTTGCTCAATCCGGCGAGGTGTGACAGTCGCTTTAAGCATTTGGTGCTGCATAAGGGACGAGCAAGTCAATATAATAGGACATGTCATTGTTGAAGCCAATGGTGTCAGCATGTTGATGTGCTTGCCTACATTAATTTTGCATGTTTGTACTTCACATATCTCCACAGTTAGCCATGGAAATCCAAAGTTCTTTCAGACGAATCTTGTTACAGTTTAATCATCAAGATAATAAATTTTGCACAAATCCTGGTAGAAGCTATTAAACCGTTGGGCTATAAAACTTTGAAGCGGTATACCGTATATGTCCCAATAGACGCACACTGTGCGAGTGCAGACACACGGATATGCATGTATTCAAAGTTAAAGAATTTCATGGGTTTGTTTTTGTCGTGCCTCTGAAATAAAGTGGGATTGTCTTATTTTATATGCATTCAGTCTGAATATAATAGTACATTTTTATTTCCTTTTCTCATGATTCTGAAAAAAAGTGGGATTGTCTTATTTTATGTACATTCAGTCTGAATATGATAGTGCATTTTTATTTCTTTTTGTCCTGCCTCTGAAAAAAAGTGGGATTGTCTTATTTTATGTGCATTCAGTCTGAATATGATTGTAAATTTGTGTGTGCTTTCAATCTTTAAACGGGGGGTGTGCTTCTATTGTGTAGCATGCTTCTATTGGGACATATATGGTAGTCTGATGAAAGGGTCGATCTTCAAAACCAAAACACTTCCCTAGATTTGATCCCAACTACCCAACAAATAAAGGTAAATGCTGGTGCACTTATTAAACATTTCTTGCTGCATAGAAGGGAATATTGAAGCAATTTAATAGAAGATGTTACTTTTGGAACCTATCGTGTCAGAATGTTGATATGCTAGCCAAAATTAATTTTGCATGTTTGCACTTCAAATATATCCAAATTTAGTCATGTAAAATCAAAGTTACGTCAAAGTAAAGTGAAGTGGATTAGAAGCCTATAATATGTAAATAGAGTAGGCTAGTCTAGGGATTAGAGTAGAAGGAAAACAATTGTCAAGAAAAAACAAAAAACTAACATAGATTTACTAACCATAAACAGCAATTATGAGAAAAAGAAAAAAGCCGAAAACTGCCCAGCATTGAAAACAAGCCCGATCATCTGGGCTTACACGTTATGGACTGCATAAACACACCATCAAAAAAAACCTAATAAATAAACAATTGCTTAAACACGATCAAGCTAATGTATTTGTAGTAGTCTGCATTGACCTCTCCGTCAAGGATCCACATGGATAGAGAGGCGAGGGTAGGGTGGTGACATCAGGTGGTATAATGGTTAGAGCACTAGCCCGGAATGCAGGAGGTGTGGGTTCGAGTCCTTATCTAGGTTCAATGTTTCCAATTTTCATCCCCCACAATATGTTTATCTTAGGAAATGGCAGAAACTCAAAAGTACATCGGACTATGTTGTGTGCAACTTTAAAGTTGAATAGTGCAATGGTTTTGAGTTTCTGCTATGTCATTTTTCTGAGATAAATATATTGAATTTATGGTTATAATCTACCTCACTTCGGTTTGAAGTAACTTCTATTTAAATGAATAACTTTTGAGATATTTGAATCGCAAACATGTCAAATTAGTCGCATCAAAACTCTGACACTACAGGCTTTAGCAGTAAAAAGGTTCTATTAAATTGTCTTCGTTTGCCCTTCTATGCAGCACCAAATATTTTATAAGTGTATCAGTATCTAACGTAGGCATGTAGAATCAAATCTAAATAATTGTTTTGGTTTTGACAATGATGCTTCATCGGACTATGTGTCACTTCCTAGCCTGGCACTCGGCATTATTAGGATAGGGTAAGGACTGGTTGGTTCAGTGTCAGGATAATGTGACTGAGTTGGATATCAGGTCATGGTGCTGGCAGCGTGGTCTTCCAGATGGGCAGCACTATAAAGACGCCATGAGCGCGCACTGTCACAAGTCGGTACCCGTCTTGATATGACCTTAGATGTTGCTAGGATGTAAACAACAAACAAACATCGGATTATGCAGCTTTAAAGCTGCTTAATCCGATGAAAACATTTTATTTTCGGAGTAGGGGAGGGAGGGGGGCATCTATCTAGCATTAGAATGGCAGCAGCTTTCCGACGCGACACCCGGCGGCCGTGGGCGGTACTACTTACAACTGGCAGCGGGGCGCGTCCGGACCAACCGGAAGTGCTGTTATCAGCAAACATGCGCAGTGAGGCGGGGGATCAACACCACTTCCGGGTGGCGGTAGGCGGCGACAAAAATTGCATGGGTTCATGCTCCATTTGGGCCTGGTGTTTTGTTGCCTGCGCGCGCACACAACACCACCCACCCCCATCCTCCCCCACCCACCCACCCACCAACCCACCACCCACACACCCACACACACAGGAAGTGTCGTGCCCCGCGCGACGCTGCCCGCGTGCCCCTAGAGCAAATATTGGTGTGGCGTGGTGTGGTGTGGAAATGGGGGGGGGGGGGAGGGGGCGAGAGACAGGGGAGGAGGAGGAGGAGGAGAGGGGAGTTGGGGTTCTGGGGGACAGGATGGTCGATGGTGGGCGCATGTGCAAATATTGATGTGTAATGTATTACAAGCGCGTCGAATTTAGAAGCCGACACTTCCGGTGGTTGTGCGCTCTCCTGGGTCGGTGGGGAAGAAAGGTGCTTGAGGGTAATAGTGGGGTGGGGGGTGGGTGGTGGTAGGTGGTGACCCATTAGCTTATTTTTTTTGTTTTATTGTGGGGGGTACATTAGTTGATTAAGCAGGGGAAATTTCAATCGTGGACGATTGGTCTTCCTCATTCCACTGCTCCTTGTTGTCCTATCCTAATAATGCCAAGCGCCAGGCTAGGTAGTGACAAGTATCAATTTTTATGTCATTGGTTTGACTCGACCAGGGTTCGAACCCATGATCCCACGATCCCACGATCTACCAACACGGGAGACGGATGCTCTAACTCATTCGGCCACCCCGTCTGGTTGATCATTCTTGGAGTGTTATGTCCTGGCAACATATGTGGTCCTATCAGGATGGGTACTGACTCGTGACAGTGCACATTCATTTTGGCTTTATAGTGCTCCCCAACTGGGAAACCAAGCCACGATGAGAAGTCCTTGCCCTATCCTAATAGTGCTGAGCGCCAAGCTAGGAAGTGACAAGTATACATTTAGTAAGTTATTGGTTTGACTCGACCGGGAATTGAACTCCCGACCTTCCACAAGGGAGGCTGGCACTCTACCGATTCGGTCACTGCGTCTAGTTGGAAAGAAAGGCGCTTGAGGGTCATAGTGGGTTGGGGGGTGAAAGAGGTAGGGGGAGGGGGAGGGGGGAGGGAAGGGTGGGGAGGAAAGGGGCAAGGAGGGGAAGTGAGGGGGGGGGGATTGGTGTGTGGGGGTGAGAGAGGGAGGGTGAGGGAAAGGGAGGGGGAAGAGAGGAGGAGGGCAAGGAGGGGGAAGTGTAGGGGAGGGATTGGGTGTGTGGGGAGTGAGAGAGGGAGGGGGGAGAGGAGGGGAAGGATGAGGAAAGGGGCAAGGAGGGGGAAGTGAGGGGGGGGGGATTGGGTGTGTGGGGTGAGAGGGGGAGGGTGAGGGGGAAAGGGAGGGGAAGGATGGGAAGAGGGGCAAAGGGCGGAAGTGAGGGGAGGGATTGGGTGTGGGGAGTGAGAGAGGGAGGGTGAGGGGGAGAGGGAGGGGAAGGATGCGGAGGAGGGGGAAGGAGGGGGAAGTGAGGGGGAGGGATTGGGTGTGTGGGGTGTGAGAGGGGAGGGTGAGGGAGAGGGAGGGGAAGGATGAGGAGAATGGGCAAGGAGGGGGAAGTGAGGGGGGAGGGATTGGGTGTGTGGGGGGTGAAAGAGGGAGGGTGAGGGGGAGAGGGAGGGGAAGGATGAGGAGGAGGGGCAAGGAGGGGGAAGGGGAGGGCAATGGATTGGGTGGGGGTGGGGGTGGGGTGGTGAAAGAGGGAGGGTGAGGGGGAGAGGGAGGGGAAGGATGAGGAGGAGAGGAGCAAGGAGGGGGAAGGGGAGGGCGAGGGATGGGGGGGGGGGGGGAGATGGATGGTAGCAAAGGGAGAATGGATGAGTTTGCTTCGGGTTCAATGTCAGTGTTTACACAAACCGATTTTCTGTACAGATGAGTCGCAGACGTCGTAGCTGACTAAATCGTTAGTATTTGTTAACTTGTGTTGGTTATCGGACAGACACACACGTGAATGTGATAGTCAGTGGGGTTATATGCCCGAGCAACATCTGAAGTCATATTCAGGACCGGTGGTGACTTATGGTGTTAATAATCATGGTGATGGTAATGTAAATGTAATTGAGGGACCGTCATTCTAGGACACTGTGAATTAATAGTGACTGTAAATAATAATAATGTATATTTAATAGAGGGTTCGTACTGTCTGGCACCGGACCAGACAGGATGGCCGAATGAGTTAGAGCGTCCGGCTCCCTTGTTGGTAGATCGTGGGGTCGGGGGTTCGAACCCTGGTCGAGTCAAACCAATGACTTAAAATGATATACTTGTTGCTTCCTAGCCTGGTGCTTGGCATTATTATGATAGGGCAAGGACTGTTTGGCTCAGTGTCAGGATAATGTGACTGAGTGGGATATCAGGTCATGGTGCTGGCGACATGGTACTCCAGTGGGGCAGCACTATAAAGTCGCCATGAGTGCACACAAGTTCCAACTACCGCTCAACTACCGCCGGACCGAAGAGATTCGGGGCCGCCTCAATGCTTCGCCGTTACCATGTCGTAAAGATGTCCCCTGCTTCTACAACACTCCCTCCTGAAGTTAAGTCTTCAACCAAAGATTGGGCCGATTTATCGGAGCCTCTCTATTAATGTTGCAGTTCTGCAGCCAGTAACCATCATAAGGTTACAAACAACCCCCAAAGTCAAGTCACTGTCACAAGTCGTACCCGTCCTGATATGTCCGTAGATGTTGCTAGGACCAAAAACAATAACAACCTAACTACCGGGCGCCATTCTAAGGCACAGTGAGTCAATAGTAACTGTAATAACAATAATAATAATAATACTCATTAATCAACCACAACACCACCCACAAATCGACCACAACACCACCCACAAATCACCCACAACATCACCCACAAATCAACCACAACACCACCCACAAATCAACCACAACACCACCCACAAATCAACCACAATACCACCCACAAATCAACCATGACACCACCCACATTTATACCACAACACCACCCACAAATCAACCACAACACCAACCACATGTCTGCCACAACACCACCCACAAGTCAACCACAACAACACCCACAAGTTAACCACAACACCACCCACAAGTCAACCACACCACCACCCACAAATCAACCACAACACCACCCAAAAGTCCAGCACCACACTACCCACAAGTCCACCACAACACCACTCACAAATCAACCACAACATCACCCACAGGTCCACCACAACAGCATCTACAAATGAACCTCAACACCACCCACAAATCAACCACAACACTACCCATAAATCAACCACAACACCACCCACAAATCAACCACAACACCACCCACAAATCAACCACAACACCACCCACAAGTCCACCACAACACCACCCACAAATCAACCACAACACCACCCACAAATCAACCACAATACCACCCACAAATCAACCCCAAGACCACCCACAAACCAACCATTACACCACCCACAAGTCCACCACATGACCACCCACAAGGCCACGACAACACCACCTACAAATCAACCACAAAACCACCCACAAATCAACCACAACCCCACCCACAAATCAACCATAACACCACCCACAAGTCCACCATAACACCACACACATTTATACCACAACACCACCCACAAATCAATCCCAAGACCACCCACAAACCAACCACAACACCACCCACAAGTCCACCACAACACTACCCCAAATCAACCACAACACCACCCATAAATCAACCACAACACCACCCACAAGTCAACCACAACACCATGCACAAATCAACCAGAACACCTCCCACAAATCAACCACACCACCATCCACAAGTCCACCACAACACCACCCACAAATCAACCACAACACCAATCACAGGTCCACCACAACACCTCCCACAGGTGCACCACAACACCGACCTCAAATAAAGCACAGCACCAGATGGCAGACCAGCAGTTGTTTGCCCAAAGTCACTGAAATCAATAACACACACACACAACCTGAATGATTGGGCAAATGAAAGAATTTTATGACAGTGTTGAGGCCAAATATCCTTTTTAAATTGGTGATCGTCGCCCCCCCCCCCCGGGCCCTAGATTTGTGCTTAATTCTTTCTTTTTTAACTGTTAAAAAGCAATTAAATTTTCGTAAATAGCGGACGCGGTGCCCGAATAGGTAAAGCGAAAGGCCTCCCGTGCGGAATGTTGGGAGTTTGAATCCCAGCTGAGTCAAACCAATGACTTATACAAATTTATACTTGTCGCTACCTAGCCTGGCACTCGGCATTAATAGGATAGGGCAAGGTCTGGTTGGCTCAGTGTCTGGATGATGTGACTGTGTGGGATATTGGATCATGGTGCTGGCGGACTGGTCTTCCTGTGGAGCAGCACTATAAAGTTGCTGTGAGTGCTCGAAAAAACCACCAAAAAACGCCCGCCCGACCCTGATTTCTGTGATCAAAAAGACGATCAACAGCTTTTGTTCTGTTTTGTTTAGCCTTATTTAAGTTATTATGAGAATTATTTGTTGAATGTGCAGTGTAATGTATTATGTTTGGTCTACTTTTGTTGTAAATATGTTTATTCTACTGAATAAATTATTGTGTCAGCGCTGAAGCACTTGCTGGTCTTCCAGATCATTTTTCAATTCAGGATTATTTACACAAAAATGGTATATTGAGTATCTAAGTATTAATGAGAGTTAGCGATAACTGTTAAATACACAATTTGTAGCGCATAGAATAATAACTTCCTGATAAGTTACAACCAGTGGTCCACAACTGGTTCATCGAAGGCTGTGGGATGCACGGTCCTGTCTGTGGGAAAGTGCATATAAAACACCCCTTGCTGTTTATCGGAAAGAGTAGCCTTTGTGGCGGCAGTGGGTTTTCTCCAAAGAAATATGTCAGAATGACCGTATGTTTTACGTCCAATAGCCGACGATGTGAAAATGAATGTGCTCCAGAGGAGTTAAATAAAACAAGCTTTTCTTTTGTCGTGGAGGGGGGATGTAAATGGGAAATATTGCTCCTAGACCGGGACTCAAACCCACATTTCTTTGCTTTCCTGAGCAGTGTGCTAACCATTACCCCATCTAGGCTCCCTGATGTCATCACCCTACCTACTCCTAGCTGTCTATGCGGCTCCTTGCCTGAAAGGTTAGCGCAGAGCACTACACTTGTTTCCTGATAAGTTACCCACAAGTTCCAATAAGCTCAACTATCTTTTCCTTCAGGTTACTAGTATACTTATGGAGAAGAGCTACCTACTCAGTGGGGGGGAAATAGACCCCTTTCAATGTTTATAAACATTGTATATGTGCGTGCAGCTTGGCTGCAGAACGAATGCACACTGCCATTGAGTTTGCCAGTATGTGCATTGCAAAATGTCTATTTTATTCAAAATTAATAGAAATGCAGAACCCTAACCTTATTCATTAATATAATCTGTTCGTTGAATATGTTTTCTATATGTGTTCCAAGTGGGTTGTTTCTAGGTAGTGTGGTTTTAGAGATATTTGACTTTTTCTGTATGAAGATTGATCACGGCAATTGACAATGCATTGAGTTTTTCCAGTACGCACCGTGAAAAACATCAGTTTTATTCAAAATTAATAGAAATGCAGAACCCTAACCTTATTCATTTAATATAAACTGTTTGTTGAACATGTTTTCTATATGTGTTCCAAGCGGTTTTGTTTCTAGGTGGTGTGGTTTTAGAGATATTTCACTTTTTCTATATGAACATTGCTCATAGCCATTGCGTTTGCAATGTGACAGTGTATTTAGCCAGCTCTAGGTAACAATGTTGGGAGTGTTTTGGGGGTATTTTTGCAAATGATTGGACGATTACACGTAGAGTTGGATTCGAACCTACAGTTCTTGCCATTCTGGGGATATGGTCCTAACAATTAGTCTATTTACGCCCCCCACATAACCCTGATGCAACCAACCTTCCCACACCTACGTGTGTATGTGATATTACCTCCTGGCAACATCTAAGGTCATATCAGGATGGGGTTGTTTCACTTGTGAAAGTGCGCACTCGTGGCGACTTTCTAGTGCTGCCCCACTGGGAGACCAGGCTGTCAGCAGCGTGACTTGATCTCGCACTCAGTCACATTATCCCAACACTGAACCAAACCAGTCCTTGCCCTATCCGATGAGCGCCTGGCTAGGAAGCGACAAGTATAAATTTTCTAAGTCATTGAATTGACTCGACCGGGAATTGAACTCCCGACCTTTCGCACGGGAGGCCTGTGCTCTATGTCCTAGCAACATCTAAGATCATATCAGGACGGGTATCGACTTGTGCCAGTGCGAACTAATGGTAACTTTATAGTGCTGCCCCACTGGTTGATCAGGCTGCCAGCACCATGACCTAATATCTCACTCTGTCACAATATCCTGACACTGAGCCAACCAGTCCTTGGCCTATCCTAATAATGCCAAGCGCCAGGCTAGGAAGTGACAAGTATCTAATTTTAAGTCATCAGTTTGACTCGACCAGGGTTCGAAACCATGATCCCATGGGTTCGGATCCCCCGATTTCCCAAACGAAGGAGACAGATGCTCAACTCATTCGGCCATCCCGTCTGGTTTCGACGCAAGAACATTTGAGTTTAGAAACATGAGCTGTAAAATTGTTCTATACATTACAATTTCATGGGGTGATGGAAGGTATCTTTAAAGCTTTCGTAAATGCCTTCCTTCAGCAGAGTAACATACTTTGTTGTTTTATGTCCTAACAACATCTAAGGTCATATAAGCAACTCGTCAATTCATTATTTCACACTTGGAACAATTATTTTCGAATCAGCCTACCTCAAATTCCCATCTCCCATCACTTACCAACGTGAAAATGTCTACACCTTTAACGTTTAAACGCAAGACCATTGGCCTAGCAACCCTATAGGGTTAGAACTTTCCAACATCACAAAATTATCAGTAAGTCTTTCGCTAACATGGCGATAAAATTATCAGTAAATCTTTGACTAACGCCATCCATACACAAACCCAAGCGTGGGAACATCACCCGCTCATCAATCCATAGCATCACACGTAGGACAGTTCTTTTTGAAGCATGACCACAAAGTCACTGAGATCACCCCAATGCTATTTATCTCAGCACAGTAACAATACCATTTGTGTTTAAAAGCAATATACGTCACATTCCCAAATCCTGTCACTAACCAGCATGAAAATATCTATACCTTTAAAATTGGAATGCAAGACCATTAGCGTAATAATTCTATAGGGTTAGAAGTTTCCATCGTGATAAAAATATCAGTAAATCTTTCGCTAACATGGTGATAAAGTAATCAGTAAATCTTTCGCTAACGCCATCCATACACAAGCCAAGCGTGGGAACAACTCGCTCATCAATCCATTGCATCACATGTAGGACAGTTCTTTTCGAAGCGCGACCGTAAAGTCACCGAGATCACCCGCGATGCTATTTATCTCGGCTCGGTAACAATACCATCCAGGTGTGACGTCGCCGACCTCAAAGCGCAACCTCCCGCCGCGCGCCCACGTCGCGCCGCGCCGCGCCTGGTCGCGACGTCGCAGGGTCGCGTCGCGTCTTTATGTCGCGCCACAAAGGCCGACCGGCGTTCGATTGTCGCCGCCGAGTACGACTTAATCAGCGCGCGCATGCGCCTGCGCAGCGGGATGCGCGTACAGAGCACATGGTGCCTTGCGCAATGAGACAAAGTGAGGGCGCGCCTCATTCCGCCGCCAGAGGGGGCACCCCGCCACCCGCCCCCGCCCCGTGGTCACCGCCCCCCGCCCCCCGCCCCTGCCCCCCGCCCCGGCCCCGTGGTCAACGCCCCCTTGTCCGCGCGCCGGGCGTGATGACCGAATCGATAGAGCGTGGGCCTCGCTTACGCAGAGATCGGGAGTTTGGTTTCCGGGTCGAGTCAAATAACAATTTATACTTGTCGCTTCCTAGCCTCGCACTCGGCATTAATAGGATAGGGCAAGGACTGGTTAGCTAGCTCAGTGTAAGGATAATGTGACTGAGTGGGATATTATTGGGTCATGGTGCCACCGGCTGATTTACAAGTTGGGCAACACTATAAAGTCACAATGAGTGTTTACTGTCACAAGTCGGTACCCCGTCCTGATATGACCTTAGATGTTGCCAGGATATAAAACTCCAACAACCAACCAAGCAACTAACCAACCCTGTCCCCCGCGCCGACCCTGCGCCGCCCTCAACCTGGTTCCCTCCCTGCGCATGCGCCAACTTCCTGTTGCGCGCGCATCGCGGCGGAACCACCCGCGGCGCTCTTTGCGTGACAATAACGGGCGGGCTCTCAGCGGGCGGGGAGTGGAGGGGGGGTGCCGGGGGTGGGCGGAAGGACGCGGGGCATTTGTCTTCCGGTTCCGGACAGCTTAAATCGGCGCCATCCGGCCATGTGGGTGGGTGGAGGTGTGGGTGGGTGGAGGTGTGTGTGTGGGGGGGGGGGACATGGAGGTAGTGATGCGTGTGGTTGTTTGTGGAGATGGTGGGAGGTACGGGGGAGTTGGGCGGGTAGCTACCCCCTCCCCCCCTCCCCTCTTCATTCTCCTCTCTCCTTCTCCTCTTCATCCTCCCCCTACTCCTCTTCATCCTCGTCTCGCCGTCTCTTCATCCTCCTCCCTCATCCTCTTCAACCTCATCTTCCTCTTCATCCTCCTCTCTCCTCTTCATCATCCTCCTTCATCCTCTTCAACCTCCTCCTCCTCTTCATCCTTCTCCCTCCTTCTCCTCTTCATCCTCCCCCTTCTCCTCTTCATCCTCTTCTCTCCGTCTCTTCATCCCCCCCTCAGGCTCTTCAACCTCCTCCTTTTCATCCTCCTCTCTCCTCCTATTCATCCTCCTCCCTCATCCTCTTCAACCTCCTCCTCCTCTTCATCATCCTTCTCTCTCCTTCTCTTCTTGATCCTCCCCCTCATCCTCTGCTTCCTGCTTGTCATCCTCTTCCTCTTCTTCACCCTCCTCTTCATCTTCCTCCCCCTCTTCCCCCTCCTCTTCCTCCTCCTCTTCCTCCTCCTCCTCCTCTTCACCCTCCTCTTCCTCCTCCTCTTCCTCCTCCTTTTCACCCTACTCTTCATCTTCATCTTCATCTTCCTCCTCCTCATCTTCATCTTCATCTTCATCTTCCTCCTCCTCTTCTTCCTCCTCTTCCTCCTCCTCTTCCTCCTGCCTCCTCTTCCTCTTGCTCGTGCTCCTCCTCTTCCTTCCCCTCTTCCCTCGTCCTCTTCCTTCTCCCCCTCTTCGCTGCACTATGAATTCGCCGATGGATTTTGAATTACCGCCAACCAGGAGTTGAACTTGAAGTGCAAGACTTCATATGAGTGACTATGGAGATTTCCTCTTTTTCATCTTTTATATATTATATATATTAAATTTTAATAATGTATATTTAAAGGGAACGGTATTTCTAGGATATTAAATAAAACACACTGGAATGCAGATATGTTAGAAACTAAATAAAAACACATTAGAGTGAAGATTAGTTCAAAACTCGAGTATAGGTACATTAGAGTATAGATAGGTTAGAAACTAAATAAAACACATTAAAATGCAGACAGGTTGAACAATAATTAAAATATATAAGAGTGCAGATATGTTAAAAGTGATATAAAATAGAGTTTAGTGTAGAGTTGAAAACTACATAAACACAGATTACAGACAGGTTAAAAACTAAATAAAATACGTCAGAGGGAAGACAGGTTGAAAACTAAATAAAAGTAAATAAGCACCGAATTCTAGTAGGTTCAGAACTAAATAAAACACATTAAAGTGTGGTTAGACAAAACAGTAAGTGCCCCTATCACACTACGACGTAATAAGCGAACGTGAGCCTAACGTTATGATATTTTGTCATTACGTTGATGTACGTTGGATTACGTTATGATGACGTCATAATGACGTTAGACTGATGTCGAGCTACGTCACATCACGTCGTGTTACGTCGAGTTATGTCGAGGTTTTGGACATGTTCAAAAATGTTGACGTAGCTCGAATGTAAGGGTTTATGTTCGCCGTACGTTCTGTTCACGTTCAGCGAACGTCAATGACGTTAAATGGATGTTAGGCAAACGTTCCTCACTACGTTCCACTATGTTCCACTCGTTGACCCACATTAAAGCCAGTGGAAACGTCCATGTGGCATAATGGGGAAGTCAGGAGAATGTCAGGAGAACGTCAGGAGAACGTCAGGAGAACGTCAGGAGAAGGTCAGGAGAACGTGCATTCAACGTACGTTCAACATCGCATGATGTAGCTAACGTCACGTAACGTTCTTCTGGCGATGGAATAACGTTCATAACGTTCCGTGAGCATCATTACGTTGACCTCTCTTGTTGAATGACGGTATCACTATGCTTTACCAATGTTACGCTCTCGTCCACTACGCTGCATCCACGTTCAACTTGTGCCCAAATTTGCATACTACGCTGAGAAGTTCAACGTTCTTCACGTTCTCCCTATGTTGACATCGTTACGTCATAGTGTGACAGGGCCAGCAGGCAGATGGGTTAAAAACTAAATCAAAAACATTTGTGCAGAAAAGTTAAATAAAACTTAATAATACAGAATTTAATGTAAATTGTAATGGCCTTTCCAGAACATTGAAAATTAAATACAGCAATCGCGGCCCGTACGCAATTTGCAATTTGCTTGGTTTTTGTTTGCGCTCCTTAAAAAAATAAGTTTATTTTAGTACGGTTTTATTATTGCTTTGGATTTTTTGGGGGTTTTTTTGGTGGTCAGTTTATGTGTTGCGCTGTTGTTTTGTTAATACAACCGCGGGGTATGTCGGCTGTCAGTTGGGAAACCGGCGCGGCCACCCGCACCCCGCCACCCCCCACCCCCCCGCCCGCCCCCACCACTCACCGTCCCCCCACCGTCGCAGTGCCCGGGATTGACCCCAATTTGGTGCCACTTTGACCCTCACCGACCCAGCAAGGTCATAGGTCTAGCAAGGGGTGGAAGGAGGAGGGGAGTAGTAGCGAGGGGGAGCGGGAGGAGGTGGGGGGAAGGGGGCCGGGAGGGGGAAAGGGTAGGGGAGGGGGTAGGGGTAGGGGGAGGGGGAGGGGGAAGGGAGAGGGGGAGGCAGGAGTGGGGGGAGTAGCCGGCTGACCGATGGTGGCGCCCCTTGTCCGCCGGCCGGCCGGCCGGCCGGGTGCGGCGGACGGCCTACAGGGGGCGCCACAAGTCTCCGTCCTAGCGGAGGTCAAGAGGTTAAAAGCTGGGACGCAGGGACGCCCCGATCCTTATCAGCGCCGTGTCGCGGCGGACAAAGGTACCAACGATAAGCCGAGGGCACAACAGGGGGAGAGGGGACTGGGTGGATGGGGATGGTGATTTAAAGACAACCTGGCAGAAGGGGGTGTTACAATGGGGGCATTACCCCTGGCGGGCATTGGTGGAACTAAGGGCACGGATAACCGTACATCAGCAGGGGTAGGGGAGGGTGGGGGAGGATGGAGGGAGGGGAGGGGGAGGGGGGGTTAACTGATGGGCCCAAGGTCGGAAGGGTTAAGAAGATAAAGGACGAGTTATGGTGGCGGATACGTGCTTTGCTGGTTGTCCACCGGTCCTACAGCTGGTACCAGCGGAACCAGCAGAACCAGCAGAACCAGCAGAATCAGCAGAACCAGCAGAACCAGCAGAACCAGCAGAACCAGCAGAACCAGCAGAACCAGTAGAACTACTAATAGAACCAGCAGAACTACTAGCAGAACAAGCAGAGCAAGCAGAACCAGTAGAACTACTAGCAGAACCAGCAGAACTACTAGCAGAACAAGCAGAGCCGGCAGAACTACTAGCAGAGCCAGCAGAACTACTAGCAGAACCAGCAGAACAGCAGAACTACTAGCAGAACTACTGGCAGAACCAGTAGAACTAGTAGAAATACTAGCAGAACTAGCAGAACTAGCAGAACTAGCAGAACTACTAGCAGAACCAACAGAACTACTAGCAGAACCAGCAGTACCAGCAGAACTACTAACAGAACCAGCAGAACAGCAGAATTACTTGCAGAACCAGCAGTACCAGCAGAACTACTAGATGAACCAGCAGAACTACCAGCAGAACTAATAGCAGAACCAGTAGAACCAGTAGAACTACTAGCAGAACCAGCAGAACTACCAGCAGAACTACCAGCAGAACTACTAGCAGAACCAGCAGAACCAGTAGAACTACTCACAGAACCAGCAGAACTACTAGCAGAACCAGCGGAAGTACACACCAGGACCAGAGAATCTTACAACAGAAACCAGCAGAAACCAGAAGGGATGGCCAAATGAGTTGAGTGTCTGCCTCACATTTTGGTAGGTCTTTGGATTCGAAACCCAAAGTGTCGGCCAAGTCAAACCAATGACATTAGAAAAAGAGTTATGATTGTCGCTACCTAGCCCGGGTGTTCGGCATTACTACTATAATAGTAGGATGGACGGAATGAGGAAGAGCTGATCATCTGTGATTGAAATTTCCCCTGCTTAATCAATTATTGTAACCCAAAAGAAATTATAATGAAATAAAAGTGTTGGGGGATGAGCTAATTTCGGTGTGTTTTTTGGAGTTCTTGTTATTGTTGTTGCAAATATATTCTGCTGAATAGACTAGATCACCATTCCAGCAGTTCGGTGCATTGTGGGATGCATGGAAGAAAAACAAACCCCCACATGAAGCACATGGCACATGCTAATACATTGGGTGCAGCTATGAAATGTGCTAGTTGCAGCTCATCTCAGCTCTTGTTTGAAACAGAATACCAACTAAAATATATATGTAATAAATTAATATGTTAATCTTGTATCTAGCATTGAATTTGGATCCATCTAATCAGGATATCTTGTACCATCTGCTTTTAGATTCAGACAAATCTGGGCACTCAGACTAGTGTTAGAGCCATAGCCAGAGTCAGTTTTACTCATTTTTTTTCATGCTTGTATTTATATCCTATGGTTAATAACATTTGTTGGGCTAGGAAATGGGTAGGCTTAATCAGGGTTTCTTTGAAACAAGTTTTTGTTGACACATTTGACATTTTAATATTTAGAACAAAAATTACTTATGTCTAATCAATGGTGATGTAAACATCAGCCTGCAAAGTGACTGAAATTGTATTTTCTTAGCTCAAAATGCTTAATTTTGGAGAGTTGTGTCTTAAACATATTGTAGTATATAGTCTGCAGTGACCTCTAAGGCAAGTAACCACATAGACAGGTAGGCATGGGTAGTGTGGTGCCATCAGGGAACCTAGGTGGTGTAATGGTTAGCACACTGGCCTGGAATGCAAAGAGATGTGGGTTCGAAGCCGCTCTAGGCACAATATTTCCCATCTTCATCACCCCCACAACAATATTCATTATATTATTATATTGCATCCATCCATCCATGTTTGTGCCAAATTGTTATGTATTCTTATTAATTTTGAATAAAATCGAACTTTTGCCCTATGCGTATCGGCAAACTCAATGGCCGTATGCCTTTGCTTTGCTGCCAACGTGGTTTTCAGTGCATGCGCAGTCGGAACGGTGATCTCGTCTATAGGTGACCATGTATTTTTGTTCAGTGCCTTGTCTTCTGAAGTGGTTTGTTCAAGTTATCCTTATTTATTACATTAAAATTTATATGTAGAGTCGACAAGTATATGATGCATTGTGCAAATATAAACCCGGATGCTCTTCACCTGTCTATGCTCCACCCTCTCCTACACCTACACACAGGACTTGTTTAGTGGTTAGTGTAGACTATTACATTACCATGAATTATTATACCGACCCACCCAGGGCGGGAGGCTAATGACTAACACATATATATATGAGCCTGTCTTAAAAGGTGATAACTCTTCTTTTTTTTGTCCATTGTAACGATTGACACAAAACAGCACAGAAACGGTTACACTGAAAACAAAAGGACATTTGCTTCAAATCAATATGTATTCTATTGGGATTATGAAACACCATCTAAACAACAAATCAGTTTATCCTGAGCGAATGCATAAGCAGATAGTATTTTGATCATTACAATAGACAAAGTTTTGTCCCATATTGCTTAGCACCTTTTGAAACAGTCTCATATACATAAAGAATACCCATACATCAAGAGGGAAAATAAATTAACCCGAAACCGGAAACAGCTGTTTCTGCGGAACTGCTGAAACTGGTTCTGGGAAAATCTGTGCTTATAAGTTATAGATTGTGTCTGCTGGTGACCAGCGTGACAGAGATAATAATTTGGAATTTAAATTAACACGCTATCTATTAAATTAGAATGACATTAGCCTCTCCTATTTAAGTGTCAAAGTGGATATGGAAACATTAATAGTTTTTTTTTTAAAGAAGCAAAACTAAGTGCATCACTATGAAAATCACGCTACATCGTATGTCAAGATCATAGTTTTCCATTGATATAAGGCCGCATCCAAAATATATGTATGAATACCTACCCTTTACTGATTAGATAGATACAACATCTGCATATATATATTAAACAGAACACAGGTACCTACCCTTTACCAATTAGATAGGTACAACATCTGCATCTATATATTAAATGGAAGACAGATACCTACCCATCACCGATTAGATAGGTACGCCATCTGCATATATATATTCAACGGAACACAGATACCTACCCTTTACCAATTAGATAGATACAACATCTGCATATATATACTAAACAGAACACAGGTACCTACCCTTTACCAATTAGATAGGTACAACATCTGCATCTATATACTAAACGGAACACAGATACCTACCCATTGCCAATTGGATAGGTATGCCATCTGCATCTATATACTAAACAGAACACATATACCTACCCTTTACCAATTAGATAGGTACGCCATCTGCATCTATATATTAGACAGAACACAGATACCTACCCTTTACCAATTAGATAGATACAACATCTGCATATATATACTAAACAGAACACATATACCTACCCCTTACCAATTAGATAGGTACGCCATCTGCATCTATATATTAAACAGAACACAGATACCTACCCTTTACCAATTAGATATATGCAACATCTGCATATATATACTAAACAGAACACAGATACCTACCCTTTACCAATTAGATAGGTACAACATCTGCATATATATACTAAACAGAACACAGATCCCTACCCTTACCATCTGAATATATAGGTATTAATATGATAGGGCAAGGACTGGTTAGTGCTTAGCTCAGTGTCAGGATATTCTGACTGAGTGGGATATCGGGTAATGATGCTGGTGGCCTAATTTCCCAGTGGGGCGGCACTATATAATCACCATGAGTGTGCACTGTCACAAGTCGATACCTGACCTGATATGACCATAGATGTTGCCAGGACATAAAGCTCCAACGACCAAACCAACCACCACCCCCACCTCCCCCCTCCTCACCACCCCCCAAACCCTCCCCCCCCCTCCATGCGGTCCCTGTTATTGGGACCCCTGACTCTATGACCTCCTCCTTAAGACTTCTCGTCAATCAAGTATGTGACTCCCTCAAGTCCAATAGCCAGTTGTCATTACCCCGGCCCTGTCCCAGTCTGATCCCAGCCCTGCCCCAGCCCTGCCCCAGCCCTGCCCCAGCCCTACCCCAGCCCTGCCCCGGCCCTGTCCCTGTCCCAGCCCTTCCCCTGCCCCTGCCCCGGCCCTGTCCCTGCCCCAGCCCTGCCTCAGCGCGGCCCCATCCCTGTCCCAGCCCTGCCCCAGCTCTTCCCCAGCACTGCCTCTGCCCTGCCCCTGCCCCTGCCCCTGCTCCAACCCTGCCCCAGCCCTGCCCCTGCCATGCCCCTTCCCTGCCATGTCCCTGCCCCAGCCCTGCCCCTGCCCTAGCCCTGCCCCTGCCCTCTCTGCACTCTCACACACACACGCGTACACACCCTTCCACACACGCCCTTCCACACACATGCCCACACACACCCTTCCACACCCATCCACACCCTCCCACACACACACACCCATCCACACCCATACGCGCAAACACACCATCCCACACACGCACACATAGCTGCACACACCCTGTGATCACCACCACACCACCACACCACCACACCTCCACAGCATCATTGTTGTATCATCACACCACCACACCGCTACACCGCCTCACCGCCACAACACCAGGCAACCTCATTGTTGCATCATCACACAACCACACCACCACCAAATCACCACATAAAAACACCACTACACCACCACACCACCAGATCACCACATTAATATACCACAATACCACACCACCCATACCACCACACCACCACTACACAAGCACCACATTACCACTACCATCACCAGCACCACCTATACCACCACACTACCACCACCACATTATTCCACCACCACCACCGTTACCACCACCACCACTACCACCACTACCACCACTACCACCACTACCACCACTACCACCACTACCACCACTACCACCACACTACAACCACCACAACCCCACCACCATCATTACAACCACATCACTACCACCACCACCACCACCACTACCACCACCACCACCACACTACCACCACCATCACCACACACCACACACCCACTCCCACCCACTCCTCACCCCAACACCACCTCCACCACCACACACCACACACCAACCACCCCACCCCTTAACCACCACCCTCCTCACCCCCCTACCCCCACACCCCCACACCCCCATCCACCCACCCCCACTGCACGCTCCTCACGGCGTTGTAACGCCCCCTGTCGTGCGTGAGACGAATCGACTGGGTGGACGGTCGACACTGATGTGGAATACAAAAACCCATAAAGCGCGACCAACGGGCCGCCGCCCGGGCCGGGCTGACAGTCCGGGCCCCCGGCCCGCCCAGCCTGGGTCCGCACGGCTGTAAACAAAGACGGAAGTGCTGTTTCTATGGGCCCTGAGCGGCAAGTTTGATTTTTAGCCGCTAGGGCCGGGGGGGAGGTGAGGTGAGGTGGAGAGGGGTGGGGGTATGGGAATGTGTGTGGGGTGGGGAGGTGGGGGTGGGGGCGGGAAAATGTGGGTAAGGTGGGGTGGGGTATGCGAAAGTGTGTGGTTGGGGAGGTGTGGAGGTGGGGGGCGGTAAATGTGGGGTGGGGTGGTGGGGTGGTGGTATGGGAATGTGGTGGGGTGGGGGAGGTGTGGAGGTGGGGGCGGGTAAATGTGGGGGTGGGGCGGGGTGGGGGGGGTTGGAATGGGAATGTGTGTGGGGTGTGGAGGTGTGGAGGTGAGGGGCGGGTAAATGTGGGTGGGGTGGGGTGGGTCGGGGTATGGGAGTGTATGGGGGGGGGGAGGTGGGGACTGGGGCGGGTAAATGTGGGGTGTGGGTGGGGGGGGGGGGGGGGGTATGGGAATGTGTGTGGGGTGTGGAGGTGTGGAGGTGGGGGCGGGTAAATGTGGGGTCGGGTCGGGTGGGGGTATGGGAATGTGTGTGCTGGTGGGGAGGAGGGAGAGTGGGAGTGTGGAGTGGAGTGTGGGTGGGGATGGGGGGGCGCGGTAAATGTGGGGTTCGGGTGGGTGGGTGGTATGGGGATGGGTGTGATGTGGAGTGGGAGTGGTGAATGCAGGTGGACCTGGGGGGGTATATTGTTGGAAAGGAAGCAGAGTTTTAAGGACTTCCTGACTTGGGGTGACTACTGATGAGGAGGGGGTCGAGGTGGGAGGAAGGGAGGATGGGAGAGAGGGAGGGTGAGTGGGTGGGAGGGAGGGAGGGTGTGTGGGAGGGTGGGTGGGTGGGTGGTAGAGAGAGTGGGAGGGAGGGAGGGTGGGTGGGTTGGAGAGAGGGTGGATGGGTTGTTGGGGGGCGGGGGGAGGGTGGAGGTGAGGAAGGACTGTCGCTGTGCATCCATCTAGAAGGCAACCAGACTGGAATACCCGTCTCAGTCGTATGGATGTAGGTTTCTCAGCCCCGCCCCGTCTTGTCCCTTGTGTCTTGAAGGTCGTTCATACAGGAGTCAAGGTTATATGGTCTGAGTGCTGCTAGTGGTGGTGGTGGAGTTGGTGGTGGTGGTGGGGTGGTGGTACTGGTGGAGTTAGGAGTGAGGGGTGAGATCTTATGGAGTAGGCTGAAGTATCTAGGACAAAGGAATGTCCACTAGTGGAATTTAATGAACATGCGCTGAATGTGTTTTAGATCAATTTGCATATTACCCACCAGAGGGGACAGCCGAACTGGTCAGAGCGTTGGCTGGCTTTACGTGTTGGAGGTCATACCGAGTCAAACCGACCGAGTCAAACCGATGACTTACCAAATTTATACATGTCACTACCTAGTGTAGCGCTCGGCATTAATAGGCGAGGGAAAGGTCTGGTTTGCTCAGTATCAAGATAATGTGACTGAGTGGGACATCAGGTCATGGTGCTCGTCTCCCAGTGGAGCAGCACTATGAAATCGCCATCATTGTGCACTGACACAAGTCGGTATCTGTCCTGATATGACCTTAGTTGTTGCCAGGACGTACACTCCAACAACCAACCAACTATTGTTGGTCCTAGTTGCTTTGTTCCCAGGGGCTTCTGTCGGAGATGAGTTGAGCGACTGCTCCAATCCCACTCGTTGAAACCATGACCACCACTAAACCCCCACCTGCCCTTTGTACAACTTTCCAACTACCAGACAATATAGTTCCCACCCTTGTATTCCTCTCCATCAGTCAATCTCACTCCCACTACAGCACCACATCACCACACCACCACCACACCACCACCACACCACCACCACACCAGACCACATCACTACATCACCACACCACCACACCACCACACAATGTACACCACACCACCACACCACACCATCACACCACACCATCACATCACATCACCACACCACCACGCCACATCACCACACCACCACACAACGTAGACCACACCACCACACCGCCACCACACCACACGACATCACTAGATCACCACATCACCACACCACCACACCACCACACCACCACACAACGTACACCACACCACCGCACCACACCATCACACCACACCACCGCACCACACCATCACACCACACCACCGCACCACACCATCACACCACACCGCAATACCACCACCACCCCATATCACCACACCACCACACAACGTACACCACACAACCACACCGCCACCACACCACACCACGTCACTACCTCACCACACCACGTACGCCACACCACCACACCACACCATCACACCACACCACATCACCACATAACCACACACAACATACACCACACCACCACACCACACCATCACACCACACCACCACACCACCACCATACCACACCACATCAACACACCACCACGCAACGTACACCACACCACCACACCACATCATCACACCACCATACAACGTACACTACATCACCACACTACCACCACACCACACCACCACACCCTGTACCTCCCAGAGGCAGTGAAGGGGTTGCCTGTTCACCTTGTGTGTGAACTGTACACTGGGATGTCCTGGTTCAAAGTCCTTACTGCCTATACTACTAACTAACTAAAACTGTGCAACTCACTCCAAACAATTTCACTCATTATCTCACTGTCATTCTCGCTCTCTCGTATCTCTCTCGTGATCTCTCTGTGTCTCTCCTGTACTTGGATTCTTTGTCCTTGGTATGTGGTGGGTCTCTGTTCCAGTGTTGCTCCATATATGTCAATGTGTTGTTGTATCTCTTGCTGCATCTCTCTATAGGTATCTCACGATGTATCTCACTGTCAGCCGTGTTGGTAGACCATGGGATCGTGGGTTCGAACCCTGGTCGAGTCAAACCAATGACTTAAAAATGTATACTTGTCGCTTCCTAGCCAGGCGCTCAGCATTATTAGGATAGGGCAAGGACTGGTTGTCTCAGTGTCAGGATATTGTGACTGAGTGGGATATCAGGTCATGGGGCTGGCCATCTGGTCTCCCACTCCCAGTGAGGCAGCACAATAAAAGTGTTGCTAGGACGTAAAACAACAACAAATAACTCACTGTCAGTGCCTCGCTGTATGTATGTCTCTCTCTGCAACACTACCTATATATGTCCTGCTCTGTCTCTGTCTGTCTCCCTCTTTCTCTCGTGCTGTCTTTTTCACTGTCCATCTTCTGTTGCATTTTTATATAAGGGTCGTTTCATGGGAAAAGGGGGCCAAAGTGTGACATGATGGTCAGAAATGAATATTGCGTATTTTCTTAATTTCTTTGCTGAGTAGCCAACTCTTGTCCATATATATATCCTGGTAATGTGAAGGAAAAGATAGTTGAGGTTACCATTTTGTCAGAAAAATAAGAACTAATTGAATAGCCAGCCCCAAGTGTATTGCATGAAACAATTAATTGTTATGTTGTGATCCCCTAAGTATTGAAATGATCTGTAGAGAAATCTGCAGAGCATGATTATTTTCTTCCCTATTTAGAGTTTTTTTGTGGACGTAACAGAATAGAATTAGAAGGGGACACCAAAAGAAGTATGGGACCTCAATTTCAATTCTTTTTCGTACAGCTTAGTACGAAAATTATATTACTAGTCATGGTACTCCAAAATATGCTTGCACATGTAACAATACCAAGGGTTTTCTTGTTGAAGCTCTGGTATTCACAAAATAGCATATTCCCTGACAAAACAATCAGGAAACAAGCATGGGACACGACAGTTACATCCAGATCCATTTTAATCACCATGGAATATTAAATATACAAAATAAGTAAATGCATGAAAAATGAACATGTATTTCCAGTAAGAGTCTCCTTTTATTATTTCAGCGACTAACACTAGTAAGAGGTAATATTCTATGCAAAATAAGGATCTAGTAGGCTGTAGAAAAGTCCACATTCTCCGTGTAACAAATTCATGCCTTTAAAACACCATATTGTTTTAATGAAAATGTTGGTGTTTTTCTTAGTATATCAGATTACGCCTTAACTTTGTTATATCTATCCCTCCAAAGCGTATTGTGTATATATTTTCAGGATTGTAGCATTGTTTTGTGGGTTCCTTCTCTATCCAGTCACACAACACCAGCCACAGCCCTCCACGACATCACCCCTCTCCCACCAGGGGGCGCCACCACCACCACCCCTATAATAGATGTGTGTAGATAGGGGCCCTGTCTACCCACACCTGCCCGCCCCCTCCAACTCCCTTCTCCCACAAAGCCACCCACACCCAGTATAAGCCTCCCCCTACCGACCCTCCACAACATAACCTACGTCTTTAATTCTGTCCTTAAGATTCATTTGTTTCATGTAACTTTTAATGTCAGATGAAAATGTCGCTCCTCTCCAACTAGTGTCTCTGGGTGACATGGGCGAATCGGTAGAACGCGGGGCGAATCGGTAGAACGCTGGTCTCGCATGCGGGAGATTGGGAGTTTGGTTCCCGGTATAGTCAAACCAATGACTTATCAAATTGATACTTGTCGCTTCCTAGCCTGGTGCTCAGCATTAATAGGATAGGGCAATGACTGGTTAGCTCAGTGTCAGAATAATTTGGACCGAGTGGGATTTTGAGTCATAGTGTGGTAGCCTGATTTCCCAGTGAGGCAGCACTGTAAAGTCACCATGAGTGCACACTGTCACAAGTCGGTACCCATCCTGATATGACCTTAGATGTTGCGAGTATGTAAAACTCCAACAACCAAACCAAAATTAAATTGTGCAGCACCTTAGAATGGCTCCTGCTAGTGAGGGCACTATATTAAATTGTACAGTGCCTTAGAATGGTTTACAATGGCTCCTGTTAGTGAGGGCACTCTATTAGTATTAAATTGGACAGCGGCTTAGAATGCCTCCTGCTAATGAGGGCGCTCTATTAAATTGTACAGCGCCTTAGAATGGCTCCTGCTAGTGAGGGCGCTCTATTAAATTGTACAGCGCCTTAGAATGGCTCCTGCTAGTGAGGGTGCTCTATTAAATTGTACAGCACCTTAGAATGACTCCTGCTAGTGAGGGCACTCTATTAAATTGTACAGCGCCTTAGAATGGTTCCTGCTAGTGAGGGTGCTCTATTAAATTGAACAGTGCCTTAGAATGGCTCCTGCTAGTGAGGGCGCTCTATTAAATTGTACAGTGCCTTAGAATGGCTCCTGTTATTGAGGGTGCTCTATTAAATTGTACAGCGCCTTAGAATGGCTCCTGTTATTGATGGCGCTCTATTAAATTGTACAGCGCCTTAGAATGGCTCCTGCTAGTGAGGGCGCTCTATTAAATTGTACAGCGCCTTAGAATGGCTCCTGTTAGTGAGGGCGCTCTATTAAATTGTACAGCGCCTTAGAATGGCTCCTGTTAGTGAGGGCGCTCTATTAAATTGTACAGCGCCTTAGAATGGCTCCTGCTAGTGAGGGCGCTCTATTAAATTGTACAGCACCTTAGAATGGCTCCTGCTAGTGAGGGTACTCTATTAAATTGTACAGCGCCTTAGAATGGCTCCTGCTAGTGAGGGCGCTCTATTAAATTGTACAGCGCCTTAGAATGACTCCTGCTAGTGAGGGCGCTCTATTAAATTGTACAGCGCCTTAGAATGGCTCCTGCTAGTGAGGGCGCTCTATTAAATTGTACAGTGCCTTAGAATGCCTCCTGTTAGTGAGGGCGCTCTATTAAATTGTACAGTGCCTTAGAATGGTTCCTGCTAGTGAGGGCGCTCTATTAAATTGTACAGTGCCTTAGAATGGCTCCTGCTAGTGAGGGTGCTCTATTAAATTGTACAGTGCCTTAGAATGCCTCCTGTTAGTGAGTGTGCTCTATTAAATTGTAGAGTGCCTTAGAATGGTTTAGAATGGCACCTGTTAGTGAGGGCACTCTATTAGTATTAAATTGTAGAGTGCCTTAGAATGGCTCCTGCTAGTGAGGGTGATCTATTAAATTGTACAGCACCTTAGAATGGCTCCTGCTAGTGAGGGTGCTCAATTAAATTGTACACCGCCTTAGAATGCCTCCTGCTAGTAAGGGCGCTCTATTAAATTGCACAGCGCCTTAGAATGGCTCCTGTTAGTGATGGTGCTCTATTAAATTGTACAGCGCCTTAGAATGGCTCCTGTTAGTGAGGGCGCTCTATTAAATTGAACAGTGGCTTAGAATGGCTGCTCCTAGTGAGCGAACTCTAGTATTAGTATTAAATTGTACAACATCTTGACCGGGTGCGGTGGCCTAATCGGTAGAGTGTTGGCCTCGTGTGTGGAAGGTCGGGAGTTTGGTTCCTGGTCGAGTCAAACCAAAGACTTTAAAATTGGTACTTGTTGCTTCCTAGCCTGGCGCTCGGCATTAATAGGATAGGGCAAGGACTGGTTAGCTCAGTGTCAGGATAATGTGACTGAGTGGGACATCGGGTCATGGTGCCAGCGCCCTGATTTCCCCGTGGGGCAGCACTATAAAGTCACCATGAGTGCGCACTGTCACAAGTCAGTACCTGTCCTGATATGACCTTAGATGTTGCTAGGACGTAAAACAACAACAAACAAACAAAACAGCGTCTTGGAATGACCCCCTGTAAGTGAGGGCAGTCTATTATTAGCCTTAACTTATTATTATTAGTATTAGTATTATTATTATTATTATTATCATTTCCACCCCAATCTTACCTTCTCACATACCCCGTCCTCCACCCTTACGTTCCGGCACCCCCTACCTCCAGCCCACCACCACCTCCACCCCCACCCCCACCCCCACTCCTACTCTTTACCTCCCTACACACTCAGACCCCACACACCTCTACTCCCACCCACCCCCTCATCCCACCCTTACCTCCCAACACACACCCTCCCCTGCACCGGCACCCACCCCCAGACACCTCCCCCCTCCCCCCTCCCCCTTCCCATCCCCTCACCTCCTCCTCCTCGACCACACCCTCAGCACGACATGGCTGACTCCTTCCCCCACCCACCCCCAGATGAGGGCGCCACGTGGCGGCACTGACTCACACTAATCCCTACTTAGCTGCCGGTCACGCGGGCGTTTTCCCCGCGTCCCAGGCCCCTCGTGTCGGGCGAAATATCTGACTTGCTAAATGTGTGACTTTCCTCAGTGTCAATCAATTCTTTTATTTTAACTCTCTGCAAGGTATGTTTACAATAAACTGAGATAATACAATAAATGCATACAAATTCCTTATAGACAGAAAGGATCCCAGAAAAGCAATGCTTATCTAGCTGGTCTCCATGATGTGAATGAACAAGTGATGACAATAACAAATGATTAAACTTAAGCTACATTTTTAACTAATGATTATGATGAGATACTGATGTGTCTCTTCACAGTTAGTAAAAAACTAAGTAATGATAGGAATATTATATGTATATTGTGTCATGGATTCATGAACTTACATGCAGTATCAGTAGTTATTTTGCATGTATCTTAATATGGGTAAATTTTATGTTCTTTGCCATAGCCACTTGATATTTTAAATTATGCAACTAGTTAATGACAACTATGTCCTATTATATATGCGATTGTCCAGAACGCGAAATGCTCTTTTTTGTCTATGCGTATACAGTCATACATGTTACAGAGGTTCCAAGTAGATCAGAGTGTGAGGTGTGAGTAGGGAGATCTCCGTAATACACACATTGTAAATAGGGAGAAATAGCAGGTAGATAAGGGTGTGAGTAGGGAGATCTCCCTAATACACAAATTGTAAATAGGGTGAAATAGCAGGTAGATAAGCGTGTTAGTAGGGAGATCTCCCTAATACACACATTGTAAATACGGAGAAATAGCAGGTAGATAAGGGTGTTAGTAGGGAGATCTCCCGAATACACAAATTGTAAATAGGGAGAAATAGCAGGTAGATAAGGGCGTGAGTATGGAGATCTCCCTAATACAAACATTGTAAATAGGGAGAAATAGCAGGTAGATAAGGGCGTGAGTGGGGAGATCTCCCTAATACAGAAATTGTAAATAAGGATAAATAACAGGTAGATAAGAGTGTTAGTAGGGAGATCTCCCTAATACACACATTGTAAATAGGGAGAAATAGCAGGTAGATAAGGGTGTGAGTAGGGAGATCTCCCTAATACACACATTGTAAATAGGGAGAAATAGCAGGTAGATAAGGGTGTGAGTAGGGAGATCTCCCTAATACACACATTGTAAATAGGGTGAAATAGCAGGTAGATAAGGGTGTGAGTAGGGAGATCTCCCTAATACACACATTGTAAATAGGGAGAAATAGCAGGTAGATAAGGGTGTGAGTAGGGAGATCTCCCTAATACACACATTGTAAATAGGGTGAAATAGCAGGTAGATAAGCGTGTTAGTAGGGAGATCTCCCTAATACACACATTGTAAATAAGGAGAAATAGCAGGTAGATAAGCGTGTGAGTAGGGAGATCTCCCTAATACACACATTGTAAATAGGGTGAAATAGCAGGTAGATAAGGGTGTTAGTAGGGAGATCTCCCTAATACACAGATTGTAAATAGGGAGAAATAGCAGGTAGATAAGGGTGTGAGTAGGGAGATCTCCCTAATACACACATTGTAAATAAGGAGAAATAGCAGGTAGATAAGGGTGTGAGTAGGGAGATCTCCCTAATACACACATTGTAAATAGGGAGAAATAGCCTGGCAGAAGGGGAGAGGGTGTGAAAAAAGGTGACCGTAAATTATGTATCTTGGTACATTTTGACGGAAAATATGCCGCGGGGGGAGGCAAGCTAAACTGATTACAAGTTAAAAGCAGGAAATCGGGAGAGTGGAGTTATTTTGCATCTGGGTATATATATATATATATATACACATATATATATATAGATATATATATATATATAGGTGATGTATAAAGATTATGCGAGTATAAAGGTACGAAGGGAGTTATATTTATTCTTGCTAAGCTATCATCAGCATCAGGGTCCGTGCGGGGCCTGAAAAGTCTTGAAAAGTATTTAACGTAATTTCCCTCCATTTCAAGGTCTTGAGAAGCCTTGAATTTAACCTATTTTCCGTAATTAGTCTTGAAAAGCCTTAAATTCCATTCACCTGTCCCCACTGATCTGAATTAGTCAGAAATCGCCATTCGTCTTTTTTTTTTCCACTGAAATCCAAATGAAAATAGTCTTCACTTGCTATCAAAAACAGCATTGAAATAGCCTTGAATTCCATGTGTATGGATGGTGAATAATATATATCTGGATTCAGTGAGTGAAGGTTGAGTGAAGGTCGCGAGACCGCTTGACACATGAGAGGACAGGTGGCGCCACAGGCGACCATGTTACACCTGCGTACACCTGGTTACACCAGGTTATACCAGGTTGCACCAGGTTACACCAGGTTACACCAGGTTACAACAGGTTACACCAGGTTACACCAGGTTACACCAGGTTACACCAGGGCAGGTTACACCAGGGCAGGTTACACCAGTAGATGACTTCAGTTCAAGCTGCAGCAGCCTATGACTTTATTGTACTCATATAATGGCTTTTGTGCAATATAAATAAAGTTGATATGACTATTATCATAATGGAACTAAGTCCCCGGGCAGAGGGGGATCCGCTGCCTGGTCTCTGGTATATAATGTAGCTTGAGCAGCATGGGCACCAGTTGTCCATCCCTGTAGGTATGGCTAGTACCACGGTCTGTGGGGGTTTATAAGCATTGACTGGGCTGTTGGAGATAACTTGCTCAACCAGATTTTGCTTTAAATGAATAAAGAACGGAGGGTTGGTTAGACCAGCCAGCCAGAGAAATTGCGTCTGATTACTAGGACTGATTAAATGTCTCAGCAGGGTTTGAGGATATGGTCATATGAGTTACTTACTTATCAAAGAAATCGCCAAATATGGTAGCAGCCAAATAACTTTTTAAAGATCTACAAGTCAATTATTTAACTTGACAACTTGACACCGGCGGCCAGATGCTCAGAACACTGGTTGTAAATGTTTGTTTGTTATTGTTTTACATCCTAACAACATCCAAGGTCATATCCAGACGGGCACCGACTAGTTGTAAAATATTTCGACTTTCTACACATAGATACATTGTAAAAACTGATCACATTTAAAATATCTTCCAGTTAATAAATAGTGCAATATATAAATCATTCCCAATAAGGGGGACCGTCTGCCTCTGTGGGAGACTGGCATGTTTAATGTATATCAGATCCATATGGAGTACATCAGATATGATAGTATTGTTTGTGGTCTTCTCTGTGGCGGAGTGGTTAGAGTGTCTGACTTTTTTCTAGGTCGGAATCCTAATCTGAAGATCAGTGGTTCGATTCCCCATGTCTCCCACCTCTGCCAATTTGGATTTCCACTGGTATGTATAACTTACAGTGTCATCAAAGGCCAGTTTCTCTCATAGTCATACCATGTCTATGTGGTGTGGGAGTTTAAAAATCTCTTGGGTTTGTAAAAGTGTAGGCTCGGGCTCTCCATTGACAAACAGCCTAATGGTGAAAACAAGTCTATTCAGGCAGTATAAATCTTCAAGAATAAAACAAAAAGAGTGTCTGGTCTGGTTGCCGGAATCCAGTGCCAGTTGGGATGTGGAAAAGGTAGGTGCCCCTAAGCTGGACCCATCACTACCATTCTGGCACACCAAGATGGCAGCAATAAAGAGTACATTAATAGTATTCCATGGACCAATGACATCATGTACCTCAAATGACATGTCTGTGTGAGTGCTGGAGAGGATACAAGACTGGGAGAGCTGGCAGTCACCGTCAGGCCTTCCAAGCATGCACAGGTGGCGTTGTGTTTGTGTCTGTACTCTCTGTCTGTGTTATGCATTTGTACATTTTAGTCCACTTCTATCGTATAGCCAGGCAACTATAGGACTCTACTTCTCCACAACTTTTCCTCTATTCATATTCTGTTTTTTTATGGTTTGACCTATATTCGATTCTAACCAACATTCACTTTAATCTATAAAGATCCGGCGACCACATTTAATTGTTGTTTCTTTGTTGTTGTTTTACGTCCTAGCAACATCTAAATTCATATCAGGGGGGGTACCGCTTGTCACAGTAAGCAGTCATGGCGACTTTATAGTGCTGCCCCACTGGGAGGCCAGGCCACCAGCACCATGACCTGATATCCCACTCAGTCACATTATCTTGACACTGAGCTAACCAGTCCTTGCCCTATCCTCTCTCTTGAAGATTTATACTGCCTACCATGGATAAGTCTGAATAGACTTGTTTTCACCATTTAGACAGTTTGTCTGAGTCTACACTTTTACCGAACCAAGGGATTTTTAACCTCCCACACCACATAGTCATGGTATGAGAGCAACTGGCAATCCAAATTGGCAGAGGTGGAAATCCAAATTGGCAGAGGTGGGGGCACAGGGAATCGAACCACCGACCTTCAGATTAGAAGTCCGACCTAGAAAAAAGTCAGACACTCTAACCACTCCACCACAGAGAACACCTCAATCCTAATATAGTAATAATGCCAAGCGCCTGGCTAGGAAGCGACAAGTATAACTTTTTAAGTCATTGGTTTGACTCGACCACGGTTCAAACCCACGATCTCACGGTCTACTAATCCGGGAGACGGACGCTCTAACTCATTCGGCCATCCCATCTAGTACACGACCACATTTAAAGGAGGATATCCAATAGATCACATTGTGACAGTGCACACTCATTGTGACATCATATAGTGCTGCCCCACTGGCAGACTAGGCCACCATCACCATGACCCCATATCCCACACAGTCACGTTATCCTGACACTGAGCTAACCAGTCCTGGTCCTATCCTAATAATGCCGAGCGCCAGTCTAGGTAGCGACAAGTATCAATTTGGTAAGTCAATGGCTTGACTCGGCCACCATTACTCCCGACCTTCTGCATGGGAAGCTTGTGCTCTAACCGATTCACGTCCGGTCCTTCCCTAAGTTAATTGCTATATAGTTAGCTCACACCCTCCCCATCCTCCCTTCTCCCCTGCTCCCTAACCCCCCTCTGTGAGTGAAATGGATTACCCGCGGCGTGTTGGCTTTTGAACTTGGCGTCCCCAGTGTGATGACAGGTGAGTGTGTGGGGGTGGGGGTGGGGGTGGGAGGTGGGGGATGCACACCTGGACGCGAGGTGTAACGAGGGGGATTGGGGTGGGGGGAGGGAATGGGAGGTGGGATAACCATCTGTCAGGACAGTACAGGTGAGGACAGAAGGCACCGACAGACAGGTAACAACATATAACACTAACCCACCGGACCATGTCCTCGGGGGGGGGGGGGGGGGGAGCTGGGGGATTGGTAGGTAGATAAAAGATTCAGCCCTACCCAGAGTAGCGGTGAAAAGGAAAGTTTGTTTTATTTAACACCGCCTCTAGAGCGCATTGACTTTTATCATCGGCTATAGGACATCAAACATATGGTCATTCTGACATATTTCTTTGGTGGAAGCCAGCTGCTGCCAAATAGGCTACTCTTTCCGATAAGCAGCAAGGGGTCTTTTAGTTTTATATGCACTTTATGACAGAAAGGACAGCACATACCACAGCCTTTGATGAACCAGTTGTGGACCATTGGTTGAGTAGCGGTGAAGGACAATCATTTAGATGTAGAAAAAGGCTCGGTAAATGAAATGGGGACATACATTCTTAATTTAAGAAGTAAAATATATTCTTCACATACCTTTTCATATTTACCGGCTACTTTCAGAGAAATAATTTATTCAAGTTGTATAGTCGGACAATTTAGTGTTTCTTGTAATTCTTCTTAAATAAATATATTAGATTGGTCATTATTATCTACTTTACTTTAGTTTACGATAACATTTATTTTAAATGGTAAACTTTTGAGATATTTGAAGTGCAAACGAGAACAAGTTGTTTGGTAAGCACACCAAAACTCTGATACCGTAGACTTCTGCAGTCACATGTTCTATTAAATTGACTCAGTATCCCCTTCTATGCAGAAACAAATGTTCAATAAATGCATAAATGTCTTAGTTACATATGTCAAATCAAATCTTGATAAATGTTTTTGTTTTAAAAACTTGATACATTCATCGGACTATGTAACTTCAAAAAGAAATATATATTCTACACATATCTCTTCATATGTACCCACAACTTTTTTTATGAATAATTTATTAAAGAATGTAGAACAATAATTATTAAAACTCGAATCGAGAACATTCTGGGGCCGCCATCTTGGTTGTGTTGCATTCTCTCATGGTTCCCCGGGAATACTTCAATTTAGATAAACATTGGCTGAGGGAACTAGGAGCTAATTGGTTGATTGACACCTCTGATTGGTTGGTTCTGTCAGTCTTTCACAACAGTTTGTTTCATTTAGCGACGCCTTTAGAGCACATTGCTTTTTATCATTGGCTATTGGACGTCAAACATATGGTAATTCTGACATATTTCTTTGGAAGAAATCTTCCGTTGCCCCATACCGTATATGTCCCAATAGAAGCAGGCTATCCAATAGAAGTTCTCACCCCATTTCAAGATCGAAAGCATGCACAAATTTACGATCATATTCAGACTGAATGCACATAAAATAAGACAATCCCACTTTAATTCAGACAAAAATAAATCCATGAAATTCTTGAACTTTGACGTCGGGACTACAATAAAACAAAATATGATAAAGAAAGAAATAGATGCGCATCCATGTGTCTGCACTCGTACAGTGCGCGTCAATTGGGACATATACGGTAGGTTATTCTTTCCGGTTGGAGCGGAAAATAGCCCAAACTGCAGAACGGTCCACTGAGCAGGATCGATCGGATGACCCACACCTTCACAGGTGCTGTCAGTCTTTGACAGCGAAAAGCTAGAGTGGTGTTCTCTGTGGCGGGTTGGTTAAAGTGTCTGACTGTTTTCTAGGTCGGACTCCTAATCTGAAGGTCAGTGGTTCAATTCCCCATGCCCCCACCTCTGCCAATTTGGATTTCCACCGCTGTGTATAACTTACAGCGTCATCAAAGGCCAGTTGCTCTCATATCATCTCTATGTGGTGTGGGAGGTTAAAAATCCCTTGGGTCGGTAAAAGTGTAGGCTCGGGCTTTCTATCGACAAACTGTCTAATGGTGAAAACAAGTCTATTCAGACTTATCCATGATAGGCAGTATAAATCTTCAAGAAATCTATTCTGTCAGTCTTGTCAATTACATCCACATGCCTGCATTGAAATTTACCCTGATTAATGAAGGAATGTATCAACACAAAATTTCAATAATTCATAATTTCTAACAGCTTGATGTCCGTATTAATCTCCCACTAATGTGAGCTGTCACAACCTGTCCTGATTATAACCTCAGATGTTGCCAGTACATGAACCCCCAATAAATATATAAACAACAGAATACTCAGATGGTTTTGAGTTTCTGTCATTTAATTAGGTAAATATGTTAGGTTGATTCTCATAATCTGCATTACTTTAGTTTGAAGTTAGGTAAATATGTTAGGTTGATTCTCATAATCTGCATTACTTTAGTTGGAAGTTAGGTAAATATGTCAGGTTGATTCTCATAATCTGCATTACTTTAGTTTGAAGTTAGGTAAATATGTTAGGTTGATTCTCATAATCTGCATTACTTTAGTTTGAAGTTAGGTAAATATGTCAGGTTGATTCTCATAATCTGCATTACTTTAGTTGGAAGTTAGGTAAATATGTTAGGTTGATTCTCATAATCTGCATTACTTTTTTGAAGTTAGGTAAATATGTTAGGTTGATTCTCTATCTGCATTTTTAGTTGAGTTAGGTAAATATGTTAGGTTGATTCTCATAATCTGCATTACTTTAGTTTGAAGTTAGGTAAATATGTTAGGTTGATTCTCATAATCTGCATTACTTTAGTTGGAAGTTAGTAAATATGTTAGGTTGATTCTCATAATCTGCATTACTTTAGTTTGAAGTTAGGTAAATATGTCAGGTTGATTCTCATAATCTGCATTACTTTAGTTGGAAGTTAGGTAAATATGTTAGGTTGATTCTCATAATCTGCATTACTTTAGTTTGAAGTTAGGTAAATATGTCAGGTTGATTCTCATAATCTGCATTACTTTAGTTGGAAGTTAGGTAAATATGTCAGGTTGATTCTCATAATCTGCATTACTTTAGTTGGAAGTTAGGTAAATATGTTAGGTTGATTCTCATAATCTGCATTACTTTAGTTGGAAGTTAGGTAAATATGTCAGGTTGATTCTCATAATCTGCATTACTTTAGTTTGAAGTTAGGTAAATATGTTAGGTTGATTCTCATAATCTGCATTACTTAGTTTGAAGTTAGGTAAATATGCAGGTTGATTCTCATAATCTGCATTACTTTAGTTTGAAGTTAGGTAAATATGTTAGGTGATTCTCATAATCTGCATTACTTTTGAGTTAGGTAAATATGTTGGTTGATTCTCATAATCTGCATTACTTTAGTTTGAAGTTAGGTAAATATGTCAGGTTGATTCTCATAATCTGCATTACTTTAGTTTGAAGTTAGGTAAATATGTCAGGTTGATTCTCATAATCTGCATTACTTTAGTTTGAAGTTAGGTAAATATGTTAGGTTGATTCTCATAATCTGCATTACTTTAGTTTGAAGTTAGGTAAATATGTCAGGTTGATTCTCATAATCTGCATTACTTTAGTTTGAAGTTAGGTAAATATGTCAGGTTGATTCTCATAATCTGCATTACTTTAGTTTGAAGTTAGGTAAATATGTTAGGTTGATTCTCATAATCTGCATTACTTTAGTTTGAAGTTAGGTAAATATGTCAGGTTGATTCTCATAATCTGCATTACTTTAGTTTGAAGTTAGGAATATGTTAGTTATTCTCATAATCTGCTTACTTTAGTTTGAAGTAGGTAAATATGTCAGGTTGATTCTCATATCTGCATTACTTTAGTTTGAAGTTAGGTAAATATGTCAGGTTGATTCTCATAATGCATTACTTTAGTTGGAATGGTAAATAGTAGGTTATACTGCATTACTTTAGTTTAGTTAGGTAAATATGTTAGGTTGATTCTCATAATCTGCATTACTTTGGTTTGAAGTTAGGTAAATATGTCAGGTTGATTCTCATAATCTGCATTACTTTAGTTTGAAGTTAGGTAAATATGTTAGGTTGATTCTCATAATCTGCATTACTTTAGTTTGAAGTTAGGTAAATATGTCAGGTTGATTCTCATAATCTGCATTACTTTAGTTTGAAGTTAGGTAAATATGTCAGGTTGATTCTCATAATCTGCATTACTTTAGTTTGAAGTTAGGTAAATATGTCAGGTTGATTCTCATAATCTGCATTACTTTAGTTTGAAGTTAGGTAAATATGTTAGGTTGATTCTCATAATCTGCATTACTTTAGTTTGAAGTTAGGTAAATATGTCAGGTTGATTCTCATAATCTGCATTACTTTAGTTGGAAGTTAGGTAAATATGTCAGGTTGATTCTCATAATCTGCATTACTTTAGTTTGAAGTTAGGTAAATATGTCAGGTTGATTATCATAGTCTGCATTACTTTGGTTTGAAGTTAGGTAAATATGTTAGGTTGATTATCATAGTCTGCATTACTTTAGTTGGAAGTTAGGTAAATATGTCAGGTTGATTCTCATAATCTGCATTACTTTAGTTTGAAGTTAGGTAAATATGTTAGGTTGATTCTCATAATCTGCATTACTTTAGTTTGAAGTTAGGTAAATATGTCAGGTTGATTCTCATAATCTGCATTACTTTAGTTTGAAGTTAGGTAAATATGTTAGGTTGATTCTCATAATCTGCATTACTTTGGTTTGAAGTTAGGTAAATATGTTAGGTTGATTCTCATAATCTGCATTACTTTAGTTTGAAGTTAGGTAAATATGTTAGGTTGATTCTCATAATCTGCATTACTTTAGTTTGAAGTTAGGTAAATATGTCAGGTTGATTCTCATAATCTGCATTACTTTAGTTTGAAGTTGTAAATATGTTAGGTTGATTCTCATAATCTGCATTACTTTAGTTGGAAGTTAGGTAAATATGTCAGGTTGATCTCATAATCTGCATTACTTTGTTGAAGTTAGTATATGTGGATTATCATAATCTGCATTACTTTAGTTTGAAGTTAGGTAAATATGTCAGGTTGATTCTCATAATCTGCATTACTTTGGTTTGAAGTTAGGTAAATATGTTAGGTTGATTCTCATAATCTGCATTACTTTAGTTTGAAGTTAGGTAAATATGTTAGGTTGATTCTCATAATCTGCATTACTTTAGTTGGAAGTTAGGTAAATATGTTAGGTTGATTCTCATAATCTGCATTACTTTAGTTTGAAGTTAGGTAAATATGTTAGGTTGATTCTCATAATCTGCATTACTTTAGTTTGAAGTTAGGTAAATATGTCAGGTTGATTCTCATAATCTGCATTACTTTAGTTTGAAGTTAGGTAAATATGTTAGGTTGATTCTCATAATCTGCATTACTTTAGTTTGAAGTTAGGTAAATATGTTAGGTTGATTCTCATAATCTGCATTACTTTAGTTTGAAGTTAGGTAAATATGTTAGGTTGATTCTCATAATCTGCATTACTTTAGTTTGAAGTTAGTAAATATGTCAGGTTGATTTTCATAATCTGCATTACTTTAGTTGGAAGTTAGGTAAATATGTTAGGTTGATTCTCATAATCTGCATTACTTTAGTTTGAAGTTAGGTAAATATGTCAGGTTGATTCTCATAATCTGCATTACTTTAGTTTGAAGTTAGGTAAATATGTCAGGTTGATTCTCATAATCTGCATTACTTTAGTTTGAAGTTAGGTAAATATGTTAGGTTGATTCTCATAATCTGCATTACTTTAGTTTGAAGTTAGGTAAATATGTCAGGTTGATTCTCATAATCTGCATTACTTTAGTTTGAAGTTAGGTAAATATGTCAGGTTGATTCTCATAATCTGCATTACTTTAGTTTGAAGTTAGGTAAATATGTCAGGTTGATTCTCATAATCTGCATTACTTTAGTTGGAAGTTAGGTAAATATGTTAGGTTGATTCTCATAATCTGCATTACTTTAGTTTGAAGTTAGGTAAATATGTCAGGTTGATTCTCATAATCTGCATTACTTTAGTTGGAAGTTAGGTAAATATGTCAGGTTGATTATCATAATCTGCATTACTTTAGTTTGAAGTTAGGTAAATATGTTAGGTTGATTCTCATAATCTGCATTACTTTAGTTTGAAGTTAGGTAAATATGTCAGGTTGATTCTCATAATCTGCATTACTTTAGTTTGAAGTTAGTTAAATATGTTAGGTTGATTCTCATAATCTGCATTACTTTAGTTTGAAGTTAGGTAAATATGTCAGGTTGATTCTCATAATCTGCATTACTTTAGTTTGAAGTTAGGTAAATATGTCAGGTTGATTCTCATAATCTGCATTACTTTAGTTTGAAGTTAGGTAAATATGTCAGGTTGATTCTCATAATCTGCATTACTTTAGTTGGAAGTTAGGTAAATATGTCAGGTTGATTCTCATAGTCTGCATTACTTTAGTTGGAAGTTAAGTAAATATGTCAGGTTGATTCTCATAATCTGCATTACATTAGTTTGAAGTTAGGTAAATATGTCAGGTTGATTATCATAATCTGCATTACTTTAGTTTGAAATTAGTTAAATATGTTAGGTTAATTATCATAATCTGCATTACATTAGTTTGAAGTAACTTTTATTTTAAATTGCTAACTTTGGAGATATTTGAAGTGTAAAGATGGAGATTTAATTTTGGTGAGCACATCAAAAGGCTAACCTCATGGGTTTCAGTAGTTATTGCTATTGTCAAATTGACTCGGTATTCCTTCCATGCAGCAATATATGTTTAATGAATGCACCAGTGTCAAAGTTAAATATTTAGAATCAAATAGACGAGATCGTCATTCCGACTGCACATGCACTGAAAACGGCATTGGCAGCAAAACGAATATGGCCGGCCATTGAGATTTTTTTGTGGTTTTTTTTTGGTGATGGGTGTATTTATGCTACCCATACTGGTTCAATCTAATTACTTGTTTTCGCCGCTAGACAGTAATAGTCTTGTGACTCCCCTTCTTTTTATAACTTTCAGTTGTTGTGTAGCTAACTACTGCATGCATTCAATCTCTGTTTGTAAGCATTCTCCCACAAAGTTTGCTGATACCTGTAGTCCAAAACTTTGATTTTATTCAGAATTTATAGAAACACATAAGAATTTGGCATAAACATGGATACATGCATGCAATATAATAATATAATGAATATATCTAAGACACAACTATCCATAATTTAGCATTTTGAGCTTAGAAACAGACCAGACGGGGTGGCCGAATGAGTAGAGTGTCTGTCTCCTGTTTTGGGAGATGGGGAGATCCGAACCCATGAGTTTGTGGGTTCGAATACTGGTCAAGTCAAACCAATGACCAATGACTTAAAAATTGATACTTGTCACTTCCTAGCCTGGCGCTCGGCATTATTAGGATAGGTCAAGGACTGGTTGGCTCAGTGTCAGGATAATGTGACTGGGTGGGATATCAGGTCATCGTGCTGGTGGCCTGGTTTCCCAGTGGGGCAGCACTATAAAGTCGCCATGAGTGCGCACTGTCACAAGTCAGTACCCGTCCCGATATGACCTTAGATGTTGCTAGGATGTAAAATAACAACGAAAAATCAAACAAAGCTTCGAAACATACAATTCCCCACAAAACAATCACTTTACAGGCTGATATTCACATCACTATTTTTATTGTTCTAAATATTAAAATATCAATTGCATCAACAGAAACTTGTTTCAAAATAATATATAACCAATGTCTGATTAACCATATCCATTTCCTAGCCCAGCAGATGTTATTAACCATAGGATGTGAATAAAAACATGAATAAAATAAGTCAAACCGACTCTGGCTATGGCTCTAACACCGGTTTGAGTGCCCAGATTTGTTTAAATCTAAATGCAGATGGTATAAGATGTGCTGATTAGATTGATCTAAATGCAATGCTGGATAAAAGATTAACATCTTAATATATATATATATATATATATATATATATTTGTTAGTTGGTATTCTAAGTTTCAAACAAGAGCTAAGATGAGCTGAAACTAGCACATTTCATATCTGCACCCAGTGTATTAGCATGTGCCATGTGTTTCTTGTGGGTTTGTTTTGCTTTGATGAATCCCACAATGCAACACGCCGCTGGAATGACAAACTAGTCTATTGCGATAAGTGTCTTGGTTTCCGAAAGTATACAGCTTCAAGTCTCTTTGCAGCCAGGAATCTCTTCGAAAATTAGCTCTATCGTGCGATAGCATACTCACATTATTGTGCAATGAACCAAAGAATTGTAGCCAGGAGCTCGACATGATTAGGATAGGGCAAGGACTGATCAAGGTTGGGTCAGTGTCATGATAATGTCACTGAGTTAGATATCAGGGCATGGTGCTGGTGGCCTGGTCTCTGAGTGGGGCAGCACTATAAGTATAAAATTGCCATGAGTGCAGGCAATCAAATAACTTATCAGCAGTTACTGTGTGGTAAGATAACACCAACACTACAACTGGTCAGCATTGAAAACAAGCTTGGGGACCCAGGCTTATATATGCTATGGACAGTATAAATACAGCCTCAATAAAAAAAAATTAAAATGTTAAAGTGCGCACTGCCACAAGTCAGTACCTGTCCTGATATGACCTTAGATGTTGCCAGGACGCAAAATTCCAACAAACAAGCAATGTGTATACAAACAAGCATGTGTGTCTGTCTGTGTGTCCTTAGTGCGTGTTGGGGGTAGGGTGGGTGGGGTTGGGGCGTGGGTGGGCTAAGGTGGGGGCGGGGGGCGGGAAGTAGTCTTGTATCTCTTTTGTATACAACTTACAAGCGTTCGTGTCTGTCTGTGTGTCCTTAGTGCGTGTCGGGGTAGTGGGGGGGGGGGGGCGGGGGGGGCGGGGGGGGGGGGGGGGGGGGGGGCTGGTGAGTCCGGTGAGTCCATTCTGCGCATGTCCGGAGGGTTCTTTGAGGTCAGTGGTGGCCAGTGATGTCCATCCATGGCAGACGCCGGCTCCTTACAGACGCCGAACAATGGTGCCGTGTGCAAACTGGCCACGCAGTGGTCACGTGGCCATCTGGTGATGACGTCACGCCAACGAACGCTCAGCTCAGGGCGCTCTCTCATTGAGTCTTAACCGCCCCCCCCCCTCCTCCACCACTCTACACCCCCTACACCGCCCCCGCCTCGTCCCCCCTCCCACCCATCACACCCCACACACCCCTCCAATCCCCTCACCCCACCCATCACCCACCACCCTCAGCTTTAAGGCTGAATAATCCGATGAGAGTGTCATGAAGGGTTGATGAAAATGGTGAATATGGAGCAGGAATCGAACCCACATCTCTTGCATTCCGGGACAGTGTGCTAACTATTAAACCACCTAGGCTCCCTGATGTCACGACCCTATCCACGCCTACCTGTCTGTGCAGCTCCTTGCCTAAGAAGTCAGTGCAGACAACTATGCTAGTCTCCAACGAATTGTATATCTTTTAAATTGTCATTTAATGCTTACAATTACATACATACAGGCAAGGCACTTACATCTACATATACAGGGTAAATTCAACAACCATGCAGTCCGTAGTTTGTACAGGATCATGGTCACAGCAGTCAATGTGTCATGGGGGGTGATGAAAATTGGGAATATTGTGCCTAGAACGGGAATCGAACTCACATCTCTTGTATGCTGAGCCACTGTGATAACCATTACACCACCTAGGCTCCCTGGTGTCATCACCCTATCCATGCCTACCTGTATATGCGGCTTCTTGCCTGAGATGTCAGTGCAGACCACTACAGTAGTACAAAAGCATTCAATTATCTGAAAATAAGTTCCAGCGATTCTGGGGTTAACATCCGAATCATTACACCACCTAGACTCCCTGATTTCATCCCCCTATCCACGCCTACCTGTCTATGCGGCTCCTTCCCTAAGAGGTCAGTGCAGACTACTACAATTTTCCCTTCTGGAATCATAAATCCTTTAAATGGTTTACTCACATAAACCATTTAATGCTTCCAATAATAAATGATTATTTATTTATTCATTTGACTGACTCATGGTGCCGGGTGATGCTTTTATCAGAGTATGCAGCTTTAATTATGCATTATTTATTTTATTTATTGGACAGTGATTTTCATTGATGTATGCAACTTTAAATCTGCATTATTTAGTTGCTCAACAGTGATGTTCATCAGAGTATGCAGATTTAATTATGCATTATTTATTTCTTTTTTGGACAGTGATTCCATCGGAATATGCAGCTTTAATTATGCTTTATTTAATTATTGGACAGTGATTTCCACCGGAGTATGCAGCTTTAAGTCTGCATTATTTATTTATTTGACAATGATCTTTCCTCGGAGTATGCGGCTTTAATTGTAACTCCACGCAATGCAGCTATAATTATCCTTTATTTATTTCATTGATTATATTTATTGGATAGTGATTTTGATCGGAGTATACCGCTTTAAGTCTGCATTATATATTTACTGGACAGTGATTTCCATCCGAGTATCATGCTTTAATTATACTTCTTTTTTTTAAATTTATTTACTGGACTGATTTTCATCCGAGAGTGCAGCTTTAATCATTATATATTTATGTTATTGGACAGTGATTGTTCATCAGAGTATGCGGCTTTAATTGTGAATCCACACAATGCAAGTCAAACAGCTATCCCCATACCTAATTATCGCCGCCAAAAGAGGCCTGATGACTCCCCCAATCAGGACTTCCGGTCGCCCACTGCCACGCCACCTAGTGAGGAACCGACGCACCTGCATGTTCCGCCCTTTTCATCTCCGCCGCCATTTTTAATTTAATTAAATATAGTAGTCTGCACTGATCTCTCACTCAGGCAAGGAGCCACATGTTTAGGGTGATGACATCAGGGGCCTAGGTAGTGTAATGGTTGGCACACTGGCCCGGAATGGGAAGAATTGGGGGTTCGATTCCTGCTCTATGCACAATATTTCCCATTTTCATCACCGCCCATTGACATTGGTTCCATGACCTTGATCCTGTACAAGCTACGTGGTGTGTGGTTGTTGAACCTACCCTGTGTATGTATATGTGTAAGTGCATTGCCTGTGTATACATAATTGTAAGCATTAAATGGCCATTTGAAAGACTTACAATTCCAGGGGGACGAGTGTCGTCACTATAGTAATAGTAGTCTGCACTGACCTCTCACTGTCTCAGGCAAGGAGACGCGTAGACAGGTAGGTGTTGGTAGGGTGGTGACATTAGGGAGCCTAGGTGGTGTAATGGCCGGGAATGCAAGAGATGCGTGTTATAATTATATACAGGTCCACGATCCCATTCTGAAATCCTAACAGCTCAGAAAACCGACCATTTCAAAAATGGTATCCACTCATTGCCAAGTTTAATACACAAATTCAGAAACCAACTAATTTACGAAGGTGGAATCATAAAGTGAATAGTGGTAAAATTCTTTAATCAGAATGGGACGGGGTTAGCTCTTAATTCTATGAGGACAGTTCAGATAGGTTACGAATCAATCACTATGTTCATGTCTACATGCAGTTGTGCTAAATGTTATTTCTCATTTGCCGGAAACAAGTGGGCGGAACCCGAACCCTCAACTGTTGGTGAAAAACTGAATATGTGTAGCATTGTCTGCAGCCGGGCGGGTTGTGGTGGTTTGAACGAGACGGGGATTGAACTCGTGACCAATTTGGCGGGAATCAAGGCCGGTGGAGTCGGGTTGGATCGCCCCTAGCGGTAGTGGTGGAGTCACTGGTCCCTAAGCTAAGTGGCGCCACCTATCGCCTTGTTATGCAGGGTTCTCCACCCCATAAATTACCCATGTTACGAATAACATGCACAATGATGTGTTGAGAGAAATGAATGAATATGTTTTTATTTTCTCGCAGCATCCGAGATCATACAAAGATGCACACCGACTTGTGACAGCGGTCTTAGCAATTTTAGCACACGGGAAAAAAACCTCACTATGGTATAACCCCCTTAAACCAAACTTGAACTAACCTACTGATGAGTCTTGTCACTGCTATTTTTTTTCAGGACGACATATGCTTGGGAAAAGCTTTAAAAAATTGGTTTAAAATGGTCAAGAGCTCAATTGGACAAGTGATAAAATCCAGTAAAACGAAATGCCCAACTTTGAGCAGGCTTAAAATGTACAGAAAAGCACCCATACAAGATAATTGCATGAAATGTTAACACTGTACTATCTTCAATATACTCTTTCTGTTTACATTATATACAATACAATTTGATAGATGTGAATGTTTTAAAAAAAAATGTGTTCGCACTCAGTCAGCCTTACACTGATTAATACCAGACAACACTGGCACATTGCATAACAACTTTAGCATTCAATTATTAAGTAGAGCCAACATTTATTTTGTCTCACATTCACACCTTCACACCGTGCATTGCTAAGAATCATGTTAAACTTCTTATTTTTTAAGAAAAAGAAAATCCTTATTTTCATGTAAAATCCTAAGTTATCCATTATTCGGTTCAGAAATGGTGATTAATTGAACATTTTAAATTAAAATTTAAAATAGATGGACAAAGAATTTATTCAATGACAAAATGTGACTATATGGCCTGTCGTATTGGCAACAAAATAATACCATTGGCATGATGATGCTAGCTCTGGTGAATGGGCGCCAGAGGTTTGAAGAAGCAGTGTAAAATTTCATGCATAAGTTAGTTGAAACAAAAGGTGATTTTCTACATAAATGGACTTGACAAAGCATTGTTTTCGTTAGCTGATCAAATTCATATCCTAATGAGGATGGTAGGATTAGAGAGAAGAAATATGAAGCTTTATTGTGCTCTAGATTTTATTTCAAGTGGTGAATAACGTAGAACACACCAACAGATTGAAAATGATGAATTTTAAGGCTCCACACACAGATTATTGGTGGATTGGCAAGGCACTTGGGATACCTACTTCAAGGGACCATAGAAATTTGTTTGGATCAACCGATCATTGGTTTAACGGAGCTTTGGCTTCGACTTTGACTTAGCTTTGGCAAAAACGTGGGTGCATTATGAATGCAATATACAATGTATGTGGACAATTTGATTTTTTTTTATATGTATTTACAGTATAACCGAGTTAAATCAAGCTCAGTTAAACCAAACGATCGGTTCATCCAAACTTTTTTTGGCCGCCCGGCAAAATACTACTATTTATCATATAAAAGTCTCAGATGACCCTATAACCACATGAAAGTTTGGTTTAACCATACTGGAAGTGGCCTGGGGCCTGACAATTTTCTTTGGAATAACCGATGGTTTGGATTAACCGACTTTGGTTTAACCAACTTTTTTATACGATAAATGGTCTATTTTGCCAGGCCGCCGAAAAAAGTTTGGATTAACCAATCGTTTGCTTTAACTGACCTTGGTTTAATGGGGTTGTAGTGAATTAACCACATATATAATCGTATAAACATGTTGCTTACGCCCGATACAAGTCGCATATATCGCACACCACACGTGACATGTCTTACGACATGTTAACGGAATCTCACTTCCAGTTTTAGTCAGATTATAGCTAATACGCCAGTCACACTATGAACAGCGTTCGCTTGCGACCGCCTTACGACCGAAAGGGCGCCGACCTCCCTGCAACAGACTCACTGCATTGAATCAAAGACGCGGTCGGCGATCGGTCGGAGATCGGTCGGCGATCGGTCGGCAAGCGGTCGGCAAGCGGTCGGCAAGCGGTCGGCGAGTGGTTGCCGAGTGGTCACCAACCACCCATGACCACTCGCCGACCAGACTGGTCGCAAGGAGGTTGCAAGTGCAGCAGCTGCATCCTACTTACAACCGAAATCTTCTAAAATGGTTGGCGAACAGTCGGCGACCACTCGGTGACCGGTCATATGGTGGTCGTATGGTAGTCGGCAACCGATCGTAAGCGAACGCAGGCCTGGTGTGACTAGGAAATTAGTGATATATATATATATATACAGTCGCCATCCTTTTGTGACATTAGATCTTGCTAGGACATAAAGCCCCAACAAACAATATACATGTATATATATACATTCATGTGGCAAATCGTGGGGTACAGCTCGGATCGACCTTGGATAGCCAACCCCAACACAAAACAAGCTCAAACATCTACAGATTCCTATCAGATCAGGTACGCAGCGTAGAAATACCAAAATAGCGTCCAGATGTAGTTTTAGTGCAATTTTTCTCTGCGCATTATACCCACAAGTCTTCTTCTTCTTCACCCGTTGAGGCATCAGCGCCCGTCCACACAAACACCTCCTCAGCCGTGTCATAGATGAATGTGTCGCCTACCATCCAACTTTGGGCATAGACCACAAACAAAGGCTCTCCAGTTTTCCCGGTCCTGGGCCTTGAGTTTCGTGTTCATGATTCTGTAACATTGTTCTTTTTCCGGGGTGAGGTTGTTGGCCCTACGCCCAACCCCCAACCTGGAGGAACAGTTGCTGCTCTTAGTCTGTCCTCTACCATGAGTCCTGCCCGGCTTGGTTAAACCTGCCAGGGGACTAGCCCCCGCCGGTATAGCTCTCATGGTCACGGAGGCACACAAGCCTCCCCACCACGACAAGGTAGCAACACATTGGGGGGATATACCCACAAGTGCCGACTGAGTATTGATAGTGATACACCTATATCTGCATTAGCTCATTTGTAAATTATTAGTTAAGATATCGTAGTAGTCTGTAATGAGCCCCCCCTCCCACACAGTGGTGGTGCTGACTTCGTTGTCCCCTGTTTGCTCAGAAGTAGCAACAGGTGGCAGCTGGGTAGCACTTACCTGCCACCCAGCTGGGTAGCACTTACCTGCCACCCAGCTGGGTAGCACTTACCTGCCACCCAGCTGGCTAGTGACAAGTCACTTCTTCTCGATTCAGCGGAATAAAACCCAGGGGAGGACCCTGAGATATGAATGTGACTCGGTGTTTCTCTGTTACTCCACACGGGACGCGGTGGCCGAATCAGTAACACCCCCATCACACCAAACTAGTTCTCAAAATATCTGACCCCGTTCTAAAACGGGCTGTGGTCGGGGTAGAATATGGCTGCAAGAAAATGTTGGGCATGCTCAAAGTTCTGGAGCACCAATCTGTTCTAGCCCGTCCATTCCATTCGTAAAAAGACCGTAAAAACCTGCTACTACGTCCATTCCGTTCACACACAGTTTGAGTCCGTTCAGCAACATTTTCAAGAACGTAGTGAGAACTGGTTTGGTGTGATAGGGGTATAAGCGCACAAGCTTCCCGCATGGAAAGTCAAGGGTTTCGAATCCCAGCCGAGTTGAACCTATGACTTACAAAATTGATACTTGGCGCATCCTAGCCAGGCACTCGGAATTATTAGGATAGGGCTAGGACCGTTTAGCTCAGTGTCCGGATAATGCGACTGAGTGGGATATTGGATCATGGTGCTGGCAGCCTGGTTTTCCCAATGGGGCACCACTATAAAGTCACCATGAGTGCGCACTGTCACAAGTAGGGTACCCAACCCGATATGACCTTACATGTTGCCAGGACATAAAACTCCAACCAAAATCTTACAACAGGAAGATCATTGCCGTGGCCCCAACATTACACTAAGTGATTATTATTCGCTAAATGAACCATTTTGCAACAAAATATTTTTTTGTAATTAAAAATTAAAATTAAAATTAAAAAAATTAAAAAGGGCCCGCTGGTTCCCGGCTGACTGACCCCGGCCCATAGCTATCCCCACCGCAGGCCGTCCACCAGCGACTCTCTAATTTACCGCCGCGCCCCCTGCCGGCGCGCCGTACGCCCAGCCTCGGGGCTGCGGCGGACATCTTTATTGTGGGCGCGCACTCGGACAGAAATATTTTGATTAAATGGCCGGCGCGCCGACTAACACCCCCTTTATGGAGGCGCGACTCTGTGACTAGTGAGGGAATATCCCACCAGGGGGCGCGGCTACTCAGTCTAACCCCGCCGCCCCCCTCCCACCTCCACCAACCCACCCGCACACCACCACCTTGCGCCCTGAGGGTGGGGGCTTGGGGGAGAGAGGGAGGGTGGGTGAGTGGGTGGTGGGTGGGTCGCGGGGCTCTCTCCTCCCCCCAGGGGCCCGCAGCCCCCCCCCCCCCACAGTACCCCCGCCCCCTGTGGTGAGGACGGCGGGAGGCCCTGGCAGATGCGTCTTTGTTGTTCACTTGGGACTCCTCTCCTCCCCCCCCCCTCCCTCCTACCCCCTCCTACACCTCCCAGGTCCTCCTCGCAATATCTCCTCCTACCTCTCGGCCTCATCCTGACCCCCCCTCCTTCCCCTCCTTCGTTCCTCCTCCCAATCTCTCCTCCTCCCTCTCCGCCTCATCCTCATCTTCACGTTCCTCCTTCCCTTCCTTCTTTCCTCCTCCTTCCCTCCTCCTCATACTCTCCTTCTCCTCCTCCCCATCTCCCCTCTTCCACCTCTTCCTCCTCCTCCTTCTCTCCTCCCCTCCTTCTCTCCTCCTCCCCATCTCCCCTCCCCCACCTCTCCCTTCCTCCTCTCCACTCCTCCCTCTCCTCCTCAACCTTCCCCCTCCTCTCCGTCTCCACTCCCTCTCCCCCTCCTCCTCTCCTCCTCTTCTCCTCCGCCTCCTCGTTCTTCCCAGCCCCGACTCCCCTACTTCTCCCCTCCTTCTTCCCTACTCCCCTCGCCCTTCTTCCTCTCCCCCTCCTCCCTACTGCCCCTCCCCTCCTCCTCTATTCCTCCTCTCCCCTCTTCCTCCCCCTCCTGCCAGGGAGGAAGAGAGAAGGATGGCGGAGAGAGAGGAGGATGAGGAAGGAGAGAGAAGAGGAATGAGCGGAGGAGAGGAGAAGGAAGGAGAGAGAGGGGGAGGGGAGGAGGATGAAGGAGAGAGAGGAGGAAGGAGAGAGAGGAGAAGAGGAGGAGGAGGGAGAGAGAGAAGGATGGACAAGAGGAGGGGAAAGGAGGAAGGAGGGGTGGAGAGGAGAAGGAAGGAGGGAGAGGAGGAATGAGAGAGAGGAGGAGAGGAGGAGGAATGAGAGAGAGGAGGAGAGGAGGAGGAATGAGAGAGGGGAGAGGGAGAGAGGAGGATGGAGAGAGAGGAGAAGAGGAGGAGGAGGGGGGGGGGTGGGGGGGGGGGGGGGGGGGGGGGTGGGGGGGGGGAGGAGGAAGGGGGAGGAGGGAGAAGGATGGGAGAGAGGAGTGACAGAGAGGAGGAAGGAGGAGAGGGAGGAAGGAGAGAGAGGGATGGAGAGGAGAGGAGGGAAGGGGGAGGAGATGAAGGAGGAAGGAAGGAGAGAGGAGTGAGGGGGAGGAGAGGCGGAGGAAGGAGAGGAGAAGAGGAGGAGGAGGAGTGAGGAGGAGGAAGGAGAGAGAGGAGGAAGGAGAGAGAGAAGAGGAGGAGGAAAGAGAGAGAGGAGGATGGAGAGGAGGAGAGGAGAAGGAAGGAGAGAGAGGAGGATGAGGAAGGAGAGAGAGAGGAGGAGATGAAAGGAAGAGGTACGGGAGAATGGGTGGGGGAGGGGGTGGGGGGAGGAAGTGGAGGAGGAGGGGGAAGGAGGGGGGAGGAGGGGAGGAGGAGGAGGTGGATCGGGGAGCGAGAGGCAATATCAATAATAGCTAGATTATCAAACTGTGGCGAACAAGATGGCTGAGAGAGGGAAGCACCTGCTTCCTGTGTGCCAAGTCATCGCATTTGAATAAATGGGGTTCAAATCCGGTCGAGTCAACCCAATCACTTAAAATGCAATACTTGTCACTACCTAGCCTGGCACTACCAGGATAGGGTAAGGAGCAGGGGAATGAGGAAAACCAAATACCTGCGATTGAAATGTATCCTGATTAATCAATGAATACAGTAATAATTTTTTAATTAGAAGTCCAGAAATCATAGCTTTTTATCCTGAACAGAAATATGTTGTGAAAGCATTTATAGAATCATGAAAGCACTTGACTAGATTTGATGCTGCATTTATAATTTAGATACTAGTACTACTAGTAGTAGTAGTAGTAGTAGTAGTAGTAGCAGTAGCAGTAGTAGCAGCAGCAGCAGTAGTAGTAGAAGTAGTAGTAGTAGTAGCAGCAGCAGTAGTAGTGGTAGCAGCAGCAGTAGTAGTAGTAGAAGTAGTAGTAGTAGTAGCAGCAGCAGTAGTAGTTGAAGTAGTAGTAGTAGTCAGGATGCAGCGTAGAGCAGTAGTAGCAGTAGTAGCAGTAGTAGCAGTAGTAGCAGTAGTAGCAGTAGTAGCAGTAGTAGCAGTAGTAGCAGTAGTAACAGTAGTAGTAGCAGTAGTAGTAGTAGTAGTAGCAGTAGTAGTAGTATAATTAGTAATAGTAGTAGTAGTAGCAGCAGCAGTAGTAGTAGTAGTAGCAGTAGTAGTAGTATAATTAGTAATAGTAGTAGTAGTAGCAGCAGCAGTAGTAGTAGTAGTAGCAGTAGTAGCAGCAACAGTAGTAGTAGTAGTTGAAGTAGTAGTAGTAGTAGTCATAGTAGTAGCAGTAGTAGTAGTCATCGTAGTAGTAGTAGTAGTAACAGCAGTAGTAGTAGTAGCAGTAGTAGTAGTAGCAGTATTAGTAGTAGTAGCAGCAGTAGTAGTAGAAGTAGTAATACTAGTAGTAGTAGCAGCAGCAGCAGTAGTAGTAGTAGTAGCAGTAGTAGCAGCAGAAGTAGTAGTAGTAGAAGTAGTAGTAGTAGTAGCAGTAGTAGCAGCAGTAGTAGTAGCAGTAGCAGCAGTAGTAGTAGTAGTAGTAGCAGTAGTGCGCCACGTAATAGGTCAAGCCAAGTCGGTAATTGTGGCTAAAAGTGAGTGCAGTAGTAGTAGTAGTAGCAGTAGTAGCAGTAACAGCAGTAGTAGTAGTAGCAGCAGCAGTAGTAGTAGCAGTAGTAATACTAGTAGTAGTAGCAGCAGCAGCAGCAGTAGTAGCAGCAGCAGCAGTAGTAGCAGTAGTAGCAGCAGCAGCAGCAGTAGTAGCAGCAGCAGCAGTAGCAGTAGTAGTAGCAGCATCAGCAGTAGTAGTAGCAGTAGTAGTAGTAGTAGGATGAAAGATTTCCGCGATTTCGCGAATTTCCGAGATTTCGGCAATTTCCGCGTTTTCACGGATTTTCGCGGTTTCACGGATTTCCGCGATTTCGCGGATTTCCGCTATTTTAGGTATTCACCGATTAATGTTCACGAAATGCCAACATATATGACAGTCTTGTTATGATATGACCATAGATGTTGCTAGGCCGTAAAACACAAACACAAACAAACAATATATGATAGCAATTGATTAGTTTGAATCCCTTTCTTATAACGTTCTTATTACCTTAGATGTTGATAGAACATCAAACCCAAACAGGAAAGTTAGGCATTAGTGGTGATATAGTCACAACAATCAGAGGTGAAACCTTACTTCTGACATTTTTCTGCGATTCCCTGACAAATGCTAATCCTATGGGGGGGGGGGGAGGATCCGCGTTTTCACGGAAAATCGGCCTGATTTCCGCGTTTTTTGTGGGATGCCACTTTCATCCCTGATGTATTTATGTTGTTTTAAGCTATGCAAATTATAAATGGTCATATTTGATCATGTGACTAAGTAAAGTTGTTTTTGGTCATATTTCTGTCCCTTTAAGGTTGCACAGTCCGATGATTTTCAGTTTCTGTCATTTTCTTAGATGAATATATTAGGCTGATCGTTATAATCTACCTTACTTTTAGTTTGAAGTAACTTTTATTTCAAATGACTAGCTTTTGAGATATTTGAAATGCAAACATGCCAAATTAATTTTGGCAAGCGTGCCAAAACTCTTGGACACCATAGGCTTCTACAGTAACGGGCTCTATTAAATTGCCTCAGTATTCCCTTCTATCTGACAGCAGATACTTAATAAGTGCATCAGTATCTAAGTTAGATATGTAGAATCAAATTAAAATAATTGTTTTGGTTTTGAAAATTTGATGCTTCATCGGATTATGCAGCTTTAAGAAAAACATTATTACACTAACGCACACAAAAACTCAATCCACAATTCTCTAAAGGAATATTTATGAGGGTCACTTTCAAATGGTCGATGTTTGCTTTCTTTCAGGAGAGGTAGTGGAAATGGTGTTTATTTATTTCAGCAGAAATGTTGGTAGGCAATTAGTTAGACAGGCCTTCAAAGCGATGAAAGGAGGAAACCCAACCAGCTCTTATATGGTGGTTGTTGTTTGTGGTTTGTGGGGGGTTTTTATATATATTTTCTTTTTTGGATACAGTATTTATTCTGCCCATAGCATGTAAGCTTCGGCGAGGGTGCTTGTTTTCAACGCTGCACAGCTGTGAGGAATGTTCTGGTGTGTGCTTGGGTTCCGGTTCCAGGTTGGTAACCAGGACATCCACCAGCATTTATTTAAGTAGTTAGTATCTATGTTAGTTTTTCTGGGAGGTTTCGGGGGGTATGACTTCCTATCAAATAACTAATATCGTACCCTAGTATGTACTTCTAGTGAGATGGTAATAGGCTTGTGGATGAGGATGTGTTCCCAGAATTTGTTTGTTTGTTTTGTTTGCAGCTTTCCTTTCACTTGTGCCCTGTCCCTATTTAGTGCCTAGATGTACCAGAACACATCCGTACTCTTCGGGACTGTGACCAGGTGGGTCGGCTGCGGTGTTAAATTGTTAACCATAGTTCTAATGGCATTGTCCCTGAGTTTTGGTTTTACCACCTTCCTTTCACCAGTACCCTGTCCCACGTTGGCCATTGACTTGACTTAACAAGCCTTTCATTGAGCATATATCGATGAAAGGAGGAGACCCAACCAGCTCTTCCATGGCCACTTGGTCGACTTAGCAAGCCCTTGATTGAGCTACTTTTTCACATTATTTAACAGTAATTCTCCCACTCTTTACAATACTTAAATAGTGTGATTTAAACATTGGCGGATAAATAGTAAATTTCAAAATACTTTAAACACTTTAATCTATATTTTAAGCGATTATGTCTGAATACGAAACTACTACGACTAAATCTGATTTACAATGAGAAGGGCTCACTGGGTTGTTTCTGGAACTAAGTGGCGCTCACTCGGTCAACCTAGCAAGCGCGGACCAAACAAGTACACGTTAGTTGGGTCTTCCTCCTTGCGGTGCTTTTTTTGTTTCTGTTTTTTGTTGTAAATATAGTTTATTCATTGAATAAAGTATTTTGTCAGCGCCATGGCACTGGTCTTCCAGCCATGTGATGTTATGGTTATTTACAATATATGTATATTTAGTCTGATATTGTCATCAGCAGCTAACTCAAGTCAGCTGAAATAACAATATTAATCATTCCAAGACTTACATATGGTATAGTTTGACAATTCACATATAAGATAGTAGTTATATGTTGTATACATGCATACTTAGATACATATATGTGTATTGTTTAGACTGTTACATTACGGAGTGGGTAGATGCATAGTTTCCCTTCACAGTGTAAAAATATACGGATTTTCGGTTCGGATTTATATATTGGCAAAGAGCATTACTATTCTTGGGTGACGGAGTGGGGACCAGGATTATGTAACAGAGATGCAATGGGTGCCCCACTCGCTGTGTAGCATAAGCGCCTATGTGGAAAATGTGATAACACATAGCAACCGAGATTGTGATGTGATGTTCATATTTAAGAGATGGTTAATGATTAGTGAAATGTCCCCTCCATGCACCAGAAAGAAGTGCAGGGGAAGGGCATTTTTAATATATGTTTATTGTAACTGTCTGCAACTACCTGTTACCACGGGGCCAATGGGCAAGCACACCCAGCCATCCTGCATACATTATGGACACCACCTGCAGCTGGGGATTGAGTGACAGCTGCCCCCTATTAGGGCATCACCCCCCAGGCTGTAGAGGGTGTCTGATTGGCTGACTGTGTGAGCTCAGTCACCTACATTCCTTATACCTGACGCACAGACCCCACTCTTGGCACTCTTGTCCAGGACTCCAGACACTCTTGTCAGAGACTCCACTTTCTACACCCAAACTAGCAACAGCTATTCAAAAGGCACTGGGCTGTGTGTAACAACCATGGGACTCAGGTTCAATGTGCTGTAGGCACTGATTCTTATATACACCAGCAAGAGTCATGAGGATCTGTGTGGGCAGTTGGTAAGGAGTGAGGGTGATAGGTCGCCAGTAGTTGAACAGGAGTTGATGCCAATAAAGCACAACTTCTTCACTGTCAATGTTGCACGACCTGTCTTCCCTTTCTTCCTCATGAGTTTCTTGAGAGGGACACCAGGTGGGAACTGACAGACAGTTGTCAGAACACACCTGGGGAGAGTGGTGATATCCGGGGCTCTGACGGCCGAGTAAACCAGATATTACAACAGGTGTGTATGCCTACTGTGTTGTGAATTGCATAATTATCATGTTGTTGGAGATGGGATTTTGAGATGGAGTGTTAGTAGAATGGTTTGTTTATTCTGTTAGATGGAGTGTGGTTAGTTTGTAGGGTTATGCTTAACAAGGTTAATACATGGGGGGGGGGGGGGGGGGAGCTTGACTACATGAAGTAGTTTGAGTAAGTAGGTTGTTAGTAATGATGGGATAAACTATGCTTGGAGGATTGTACATTTCAGTCATTTAGTAGTCTAGTACAGACTTTATTAGTGGCTATGTTTATAGCAATCCTACGAGACTGATATGAATTTTCTGGAGTTGTAGGGCAAATTATTTGTAAGGTGGATAACTTGGTTTGTTGGCAGCAAGCAGGTAAGGGAGCGTGGTGTGGTGGGGGAGTGGGTGATCATAGGTGTTTGTAATAGGTAGGAATTATACATGGGAACCTCATCACTAGGCCTGTAGAAGGGCATGATTGGCTTGGTGAATTCTGACCAGATTCTTGAATTCTAGTTGTGTTTGTGCATGTCTAATTCTGACTGGGAGTCCATTCCATAATTTGCTGCCTTTGTAGATAGGGGCTCTTGTCAGTCTATTTGTGAGTGGTTTAGGAACTTTGAGGAGTGTAGCAGCCCCCATAACTCTGGTAATATGGTCTATGTAGTTTTCATCCTTGGCTCTGATAAATATAAGAGATAGCAGATGTGCATCTCTCCTTTGGCTCAGGTATGTGATATTAGATCTAGTGTGCATCTCATTCACTGAGAGAAAGTTTCCCCTATATACTGTTCTTTTCACTAAGAGCCTGGTTTTGGGTTCATCGATTAGATCATTATAATCTATTACTGGCCACATAGTTGACTTATACAGTTTAAGTGCTGTGTTCTCACTCATGTAACATCTTATTTTTCTAAAGGTTGTTATTCTCATACCTAGAACTTGGTTCAGCCTCTATAGTTGCTGGTTCACATTCAGTGTAGAGTCAAGTGTGGTTCCTAAGTATTTGGGCGAGTTCACTTCTCTTAGCACTGCATTGCCTGTACATAGAAATATGTTGATATGCGTAGAGAAAGGCCCAGTCGTATACATCCATTGCTCTTACACGTGTAGGCCTACTGTCTACCTCACGCACACCCCTCCTCCACAAACACCCCCCCCCCACCCCACACTCCCCCCACACGCTGCAAAACCATCAGTGGCACGTGGGCGAGTAAATTAAAGGCGGTCACAACAAAAGGAAGTGTGCCCAGCACGCCCCTCTCAGGCAGCCCACCCGGGCACCGACAACAGCGAATCGATGGGCGCATTATCACTGCGACACCGCCCTCATCCGGGCACCAAACAAACAAGATGGCGGCGCCCTGTGGAGAGCGTCGCTACACTAACGAACTGACTTTGTATGCAGGGATGTCTCCCGAGACATAGTTGATTGTGTACTTATATATTCTGTGTGAAAACGATGGGCAGATAATAATACGACAGAATAGGATTTGAACACTTCTCGCTGTGATTACGGCTTTTGCTGCTGACACAGCATTAAAGTTGCAGAGTCCGATGGCTTTCGAATTTTTCTCAAATTTTTTAGATAAATGCACCAGGTTGACCATTACGACCTAATATCCATTATTCTGGAGTCACTTTGATTTACAATGCCAATTTGAGCTGGAAAAAACCTCAAATAATTTCGACAAGCTTGCCAAAAGTCCAGTTGTTGTGGTCGAGATTCACATCTCGCGATGGTCACGTGATGAGGAATGACCTAATGTCCTGGAACCTGACTAAAGCCATATATGGTACTGGAATGAGGGCCAGACTAATGAGGTCATCAGATTTACCTAATTGGTCAGTGCCCTCTCTAGCTAATGGCTGTCTCAACGTAGGTGTGCAAAGGGATGGGGTAGTAAATTCACTGATTATTCTGTATATGCTGTACCAAAGCAGTACCTAAGTTGGCTATATAGAATCAAATATAAGTAATTGTTTTGGTTTTGAAAATAATATGGTTCATCGGACCATGCAACTTTAAGCAATCACCACTAACTAGATATAACTACTAACTCGTATGCGGGGGCCTGGCTTGGGATTTTCAGGTGGAACGCACACATTTTTCAGCATTGGAATACAATGGCATAGTAGTAGTACATAGAGTACTTATAACAGCCCCTTTAGGACATCTCATCCCATTTGCCCTTCAGAGATAACTACTGGGCGTGTGGCAGAATCGGTTGAGTTCGAGCCTCACGGGTGGGAGATCAGGAGTTCAGTTCCCGGTCGAGTCAAACCAATGTCTTATCAAATTTATACTTGTCGCTTCCTAGCCTGGTGCTCGGCATTAATAGGATAGGGCAAGGACTGGTTAGCTCAGTGTCATGATAATGTGACTGAGTGGGATATCAGGTTATGGTGCCGACAGCCTGATTTCCCAGTGGTGCAGCACTATAAAGTCGCAAACAGTGTGCACTGTTACAAGTCGGTAGCCATCCTGATATGACCTTAGATGTTGCCAGGACATAAAGCTCCAACAACCAACCAACCAATCAGAGATAACTCAAGCACTGCCTCTGAGTCTCGTGAGTGACATAATTATAAAGCAGTTCTCACCACAGTTGGTGAGACATTCCACGAAGCACATTAACCATAATATGCACTGCAGCGAGGAAGACCCAACCAGCACGCGCTTGTTCAGTGCGTTCTGGTACTTGCTAGGCCGACCGAGTGAGTGAGCGTACTTCCGCGGGTAGGCAGTGTAAAGGCTCAGTCACACCTTACCGGATTGGGGTACCGGATAGAGAACGGACACTGTCCGTTGAAATACGTCAATGTTCGGTTTATATACGGTACCCATCCGGCGTGTCCGTTATCTGTCCGGTGTGTACGGTGGCAAGTTTTGAACATGCACAAAACTTGTACCGGACACTGCCGAACTGACGTGTATGGTTGGTGTCCGGTTTAAGTCTGTTTAGTCCGGTTTGTCCATTTCATGTCCAGTACCCATCCGTTACGTCTCCGGTTTGCTTCCTGAATAGTCCATTGATGGTGTTGCGGGAATTCGGTCTGTCGTTTTGTTGTTTTTTCCAGGGTGTCCGTTAACAGTCCAGTATATGTCCTTTAGACATTCAGTTCTTATCCGGTGGCATCCGGTAATCGTCCGGTTATCGTCCGTTGGCTATTCGTTAATGTACATTCCTTGTCTGTTTAGCCTTCATTTCATCTGGCCGCCTTTGACCCGAAAGAGCAAGATTTCGACACATTTCGGTACATTTTGATACCGAACACCACCGGACTAGAAAATTCTTTGTCCGTTTGTGTCCGGTACTCAATCCGGTAAGGTGTGACAGGCACTTTACATAGAGAGTCGAATGGAGGCTCTTCTTGAGGCGCAAGCAGTGTGACGACCTAGTGAGCCTGAGTTCCTTCTCTGCATACACAACACACGAGTTAAGATTATCGGAATAAAGGGCATGTACCTGTTATAGACCTATTTCATATGATGTCGCCATACTGTCACAAATCGGTACGCGTCCTGATATGACCTTAGATGTTGCCAGGACGTAAGACTCAACCAACCAACTAACAAATGCTCTATATGTCATCATCATCATCATCATGCTGTCGGTCGCGATGCGACAAAGACTGCTTTCATTACTTGACTGCCGCTCTCCATTTAGCTCTCTGCTGTGAGAGTTGTGTCCATGAGTCGGTCTTAATGTATCTCAGCTTCAGGTTTCTCTTGATGGTATCTTTGAACCGGAGACGAGGGCGCCCTCTCTTTCTGTAGCCAGAAGACAGTTGAGAATAGAGGATCTGCTTTGGTAGCCTGTCTGATGACATCCTCATGAGGTGTCCAGTCCACCGGAGATTCTTTTTGATCAGAAGATCTTCCATAGAGGGCAGCCCATCCGTTCGAGTCCATTTCATGAAAGCTGCCTGCAAAAGTGTTGAAGTGCTGCTGGCTTTTGCAAGTTACCAGCGGCACTCTCTCGGGGAGCAAATAGAGGTTTCACACCGGCAAGAACATGTCAAGACAGGCGCAAAACTATTTGTCCCTGCAGTGGCTGGTCGGGAGATGTTGGGAGTTCCATACATCAACCGCCCTTAATGCTGCCACAGTGACATGGTTTTCTGTTTAGGGTTTGCTCCCTTAGCCTTCAGTTCTGTCAAGGACCTGTACCACAAGGCAGTGGTTTACAACTCTGCAAGGCAGGGGCGTCAAACTCCCTGAGGTATTGCTATACCTGCAATACCTGCATACTCAATGTTTAATAGGTGCACCATTAAATTGACTTAATATTCTTTCTTTACGGCAATAAATAATGAATAGATGCACTAGTATTTAAGTTTAACTATAGCATAGTTTAAGGTGTTTGAAGTATGTTGAACTTGATTATAATAGACCCTGCCAGTTAAAGTTGCATAGTCCGATGGTTTTGAATTTCTCGATTTTTTCTAAGATTATTAGATCGATCACTAGTATCATCACTGCTTATAAGTCTAATTACTGTGCTTAGAGGCCACTGTCGCCATCACGCATTGTTATCTACATGAATGACCATGTCTGCGCTGCAGCTCATTGTACGTGAGCATTGACCTGTCACTAGTTAAGAAGGCCACGCGCCGACCATATATCCGCGAAGAAGCTTCCTTGAAGTTTGTAACTTGTACAGATTAAGTTATATAAATCTGTCCAAATATACGTTGTTGTTGTCTTGGTGTCTCGTTGGTGAATTAGTTCAAATTTACTTTTATTTTAAATGGTAAACTGTTGAGATACTTTCAGTGCAAATATCGAAAATTAATTTTGGCAAGCTTGCCAAAACTCTGACACCATGGACTTCTGTAGTAACAGGTTTTGTTAAATTGACTCATTATTGCCTTCTACGCAGAAAGAAATGCTTAATAAGTGCATCAGTATCTAAGTTAGATATGTAAAATCAAACTTAGATAATTGGTTTGGTTTTGAAAATTTGATATTTCATCGGACTATGCAGCTTTAAGCTGGAAAGTACCCGAATAGAGTGGTTCCAGATTATGCCGATAGATGTCACTAGCTTAACTGGTGGGGTGTAATACATGGAGAGAGTGTCGGTGAAATTCCAGAAGAAGAATACAATATAGTTGTCTTAAAATATATATATATATATATATATATATTACAAGGATAAGATCTTGAGTCCTGTTGCGATATGAATATCTGAATAAAAAATGTTTAAAATATTTTTCCCTGCATTCTTTACGGAGATATATCATGTTAAATCATAGGCACTCTGGGAAATGTACCCGAATAGAGTGGTTCCAGATTATGCCGATAGATGTCACTAGCTTAAAGTTGCATAGTCCGATGAAGCATCAAATTTTCAAAACCAAAACACTTAGCTAGATTTGATTCTACATATTTATCTTAGATACTGGTACAGTTATTAAGCATTTGTTGTCACATAGAAGGGCACGGGGAGTCAATTTAATAGAACCTGTTACTGCATAACCCTATGGTGTCAGAGTTTTGATGTACTTGCCCAAATTAATTTGGCATGTTGTCACTTCAAATATCTCCAAAGTTAGCCATTTAAACTAAAAATTACTTCAACCTAAAGTAAAGTAGCTTATAATGATCAATTTAATGTATTTATCTCAGAAAATGACATCGGACTTCAAAGCCATCGGACTATGCAACTTAAACTGCCGGGGTCTATTCTGCCTGTGTTTCAATCATGCCATTTCGAGCGGGAGTGAGAGTGATAGTGGTGCTCGCGCCAGCTCGGCGGCTGCTCGCGGTGTGGGTTTGCCTTACTGGGTGCATACCCAAGTCGCCCAGGTCGCTGCCATCAGCGGTTCGGGTGATGGTACTGTCATGGGGGTGATGAAAAGTGGAAATATTGTGCCTAGAGCGGAACTCGAACCCACATCTCTTTGCATTCCGGGCCAGTCTGCTAACCATTACACCACCAAGGCTCCTTGACATCACCACACTACCCACGCCTACCTGTCTATGTGGCTCCTTGCCTGAGGTCAATGCAGACCACTAGATTACTATCAGTATTAGTAACGTTCGGTGGACGAGACGCTACGGGCACTCTGTTAAAATGTACACTTGAGTCTGTTTGTCGGTTTGTTGTTGTTTTACGTCCTAGCAACATCAAAGGTCATATCAGGACGGGTACCGACTTATGACAGTGCACACTCATGGCGACTTTATAGTGCTGCCCCCTGGGAGACCAGACCGCCAGCAGCATGACCTGATATCCCACTTGATGATGGAGCACTTGCTAAGTCGACCCAGTGGCCATGTACGAGCTGGATGGGTCGCCTCCTTTCTTCGAAGCGCCAGACTGGCTGCCCGCCCTGAATATATAACAACGCGAGAACCCACGAGATGGACGCCGGGCCCGCGACACACGTGACCCCTGGCGAGAGCAGGGAATGACGGGATTGATTGGGGATTTCCTGGAGTGCAAAGTGGGAAGGTGTGGGTGGAGTGGAGTGGGGGTTGGGGGAAGGGGGGTGCGGTATGGGGGGTATATGGGGATAGGGGGCGGTGTGTGGGTATTGGGGTGGAGGATGGGGGTCGGGGAAGGTGGTGGTGTGGGTCTTGGTGGGTGGTGGTGTGGGTCTTGGTGGGTGGTGGTGTGGACAGCTGGTGGATGGAAGTGTGGAGTGTGTGTAGGAGTGTGGTGGTATGGGTGGTGTGGGTGGTATGGGTGGTGTGGGTGGTGTGTGGGTGGGTGTGTGGGTGGTGGTATGGTGTGGTATGGGTGGTGGTATGGTTGTGGGTGGTGTGTGGGTGGTGGTGTGGGTGGTGGTATGGGGGGAGTGTGGAGTATGTGAGGAGTGTTGTGGTATGGTGGTGTGTGTGGGGTATGGGTGGTGTGGGTGGTGGTTGGGCTGGTGGTATGGGTGGTGGTGTGGGTGGTGATGGTGGTGTGGGTGGTGTGGGTGGGTGGTGGGTGGGTGGTGGTATGGTTGGGAGTGTGTGGAGTATGTGTAGGAGTGTGGTGTTATGTGGTATGGTGGTGTGGGTGTGTGGTGGGGTGTGGGTTGTTGTGTGGTGGTGGTGTGGTGTGGTATGGTGAGTGTGGAGTATGTGGAAGTGTGGTGGTTGAGGTGTGGTTTGTGTGGGGTGGTGGTGGGTGGGTGGTGGGTGGTGGTGGTGGTGGGGTGTGGGGTGGTGGTGTGGGTGGAGTGTGGAGTATTTAGAGTGTGGTGGTATGGTGTGGTGTGTGTGGTATGGGTGGGAGTGTGGAGTATGTGTAGGAGTTCGTGGTATTGGTGGTGGGGTGGTGGTGTGGGTGGTGGTATGGTTGATTGTGGAGTATGTGTAGGAGTGTGTGTATGGGTGGTGTGGGTGGTGTATGGGTGGTGTGGGTGGTGGTGGTGTGGTGGTGGGTGTTGGTTGGGTGGAGTGTGGAGTATGTGGGTGTGTGGTAGTTGGGTGGTGTGGAGGGTGGGTGGGGTGGTGGTGGGTGGTGTGGGTGGTGGTGTGGGTGGTGGTGTGGGTGGTGGTATGGGTGGGAGTGTGGAGTATGTGTAGGAGTGTGGTGGTATGGGTGGTGTGGGTGGTGGTGTGGGTGGTGATGTGGGTGGCAGTGTGAAGTGGTCTCTGTCCACCATCTCTCAGTGACCTTACTTCTACTAAGTACTCTTACTGCTATTGCATAATCCTGTATCTCCTGACCCACACAACCCATCAACACTCTTCATCACCATTTCTCGCCGCAGCAGGAATCCACACATACAGGTCAAGATTCCCAGATGTACCCGTCAGTGAGTGAATACTACCAGTCAGATCAGCCAATCTCTACAATCTCTCTTAGCTGTGCAGGCAAGCCCTCTACACTCTCTACAACTCTCTTCCCAGCATGCCTCCGCTTGGCTCCACCAGCTTCAACACCTCCCCTCCCCCTCCTCCTCCCCTTTACCCATCCCTTTCCCCTCCCTCTCCTCCTCCCCCTTCTCCTACCCCCCTCCACCTCCCGCTCCTCCTCCAACCCCTTTCCTTTCCCACCATCTCATCTCCCTCCCCCCCTTCCTCTCCCTTCCTTTTCACCTTCCCTCCCCTTCCATCTGTCACTTAACCCCCTCCCCATCGCACTCATCGCCCCCCCCCTTCCTCTCCCCTCTCCTAACCACTCCCCACCCCTCCCACTTCCTCTCCCCTCTCCTTATTTTCCACCCACTCTCCACCTTCACCCTCTTCTTCCCCCTCCCCCTCTCGCCCCTTTCTCTCCTCTCCCCTTCTCCCCTCTCCCTCCTCCTCCCCCCCCCGTCCCCCTCCGTCCCCCTCTCCTTCCATCTCCCCTCCCTTCCCCCTCCCCCTCTCCAACCTACTCTCACCCCCTTCCCCTCCCACACCCCTCACCCCAACTGCGGCTTCTGTCTGGAATTTCAAAGTAAAGCGATTCCTAATAAATACAATTTAAAAAATTGCTTTCAAAGGTCACGTTTTTCAGCCGCTAAATATTTAAAATCATGAGCGTGTCACGGCACGATTCTGATATATCACGCGATGTGGGTGTGTGGGTGTGTGGCTGTGTGGGTGTGTGGGTGTGTGGGATGGGAGTTTGGCTTGTGGGGGTGAGAAGGATGGAGGACATGAGATTAGGCTAGAGTTTTCGTGGTTGTGTGATATCTCTGTGGTGTGAATTCTAATTTTATTTTTGGTTAATATAATTTTATATACGCATATATAATTTTGAAGTGAGAGCTGGGAGACCATTGGAGTCGGGGAGGAGCAGAGAGTGCCCGGGTACAGCGGGGCCTACAGAGAATAAGGCGTGTTGGGAAGTGAGAGGTGCCCAGAAGGAGCACCGAAAAACATTAGGGACTCATCATCATCATCATCATCATGCTGTCGGTCGCGATGCGACAAAGACTGCTTTCATTACTTCACTGCCACTAGTGCAATTGTACATTTCATGAAAGCTGCATGCAAAAGTGTTGAAGTGCTGCTGGCTTTTGAAAGTTACCAGCGGGACTCTCTCGGGGAGCAAATAGAGGTTTCACACCGGCAAGAACATGTCAAGACAGGCGCAAAACTATTTGTCCCTGCAGTGGTTGGTCGGGAGATGTTGGGACTATTCTTTATTTATATTCATATATTATTAATAAATTACATAGCACATATGTATATCCGGCGGTACAGTTAGTGTATGTAGGGGGGGGGGGCGGTGATGCGTGCACAGACGTGTGGCGCCCCCCAACGGATCTGAGTGTGAGGAGGATGGAAGTTTGTAGGTTAAGCAGGCTCCACAAGTCAATGACTCGGGGGGAGTAGATAGAGCTGGGGAGCAGATGGAAGCTTCCGGCCTTATTATAATCATATAATGGCTTATACAGCATATATATATTATCAGGTTATTTTGCTGAGCCAACTATCACTCTCTGTATATATATATATACATATATATATATACATATATATATATATATATGAAGTGGGCGAGCCTGTGGGCGAGCTTAGGCATGGGATAAGAGACACGCACTTATTTGCGGGTCTCTGACCTACTTGGGCCTGCAAATGCGATACATGCCAGGGGCATAGCTAGACCTTTAATGATATGTACTCCTAATTTCGGCAAGGGGTTTAGGGGGCCGTTTAAGCTTAAGCTGGCGGATTTTACACATTTTAGACTTGAGTTTTCGACACTCCGGACTACTACATGCCTCCTCTCTCTCACTCTCTTTATTATTTTTAAATTGTTGTTGTTGTTGACAGAACGATGTGGACGTTTTGGCGTACGCGCATACGTACGCCTAGCTATGCCCCTGCGTGCTGAGAAAGGACTAGTTAGTAGTTGTTGCTTTCCTCACTAGGTGGATCTGGTGGCATTAACATTGACTTGCCTGTGAGGGAAGGAGGCTTAAGCACTTTGCTCGAGTCTGTCAGCCGTGCCCCAGGCATCCTCCGGATGTTCAATTATATTTGGAGATTTGGTTCTCATTGATCTTTACTAAATTTAATATGTAATTATAAATGTGTTTGGCCATTATACCTCTCAGACTAATATGTGGACCAGTGCCGAGAATAAACAGTCGATTCTTTCTATCCCACTGGTCCCTTGCCTGTTTTTGTCACCCAAACCTTCTCTATTATAATAATTAGATTATTTACCACAGTACAAAGAGATAAATATAAATGATGTACCATATAATTTATTATGTGGATATAAATAACGGCAGCCCCTTAATGTTTCTCTCTAACCACCTTAACTTCCACGTTATTCACTGTGGAGCGGGCATTCTCTCCTTCCCGCCTCCACTACACCATGAACCAACAGTCATTCTGCTCATTTTCAAACTACGAGGATTGTCGACATATTTAACTGTATTTAACTGTGATTTAACTATATGCACACACATATATATGTGCTATATAATTGATTATGTGAATATAAAGAAAGAATAGTCCTTAATGTTTTCACACCCCTGATTCTCTGCAGACCCCCCCTCTAACCGGGCACTCTCTGCTTCCCACCACCTGGGAACCGAATCCAATGTTCTCCCGGCTCCCACTTCAAAATTATTTATATATATATATATATATATATATATATATATATATATACAGAAAAACTTCTAAATCGACCGACCATGGGACCGACATTAAATGGTCCATTTAGGGAGGTAGTCAGTTTAGGGAGTTTTCTTTATCATTAGAATTGGTATTGTATGGACGATCGTTTGGGACCCAAATAAAGTGATCGATATAGACCTATTTCATATGCCGTCAGCATAGGTATCTAGGTCAGTGCGCGCACCTTTTGGCTGCAGGACAACACACTGTCACACTGCAAACTCAATGGCTATGAGCAATCTTCATACAGAAAAAGTGAAATATCTCTAAAACCACACCACCTAGACACAAACCGCTAGGAACACATATAGAAAACATATTCAACGAATGGATTATATTAAATTTAAAAGGTTAGGCTTCTGCATTTCTATGAAATTTGAATAAAATAAACGTTTTGCACTGCGTGTACCGGCAAATTCAATGGCAGTGTGCCTTCGTTCTGCAGCCAAGCTGCGCGCGCATACACAATGTTTATAAACATTGAAAGCGGTCTATATGGGAGTGATCGATCTGTGGAGGTGGTCGGTTAGAGAGGTTTTATTTTACATACACGTGTATATGAGAGAGAGAGATGGAGAGAGAGATGAGGAGAGAGAGAAAGAGAAAGAGAGAGATGGAGAGAGAGATGGAGAGAGAGATGGAGAGAGATGGAGAGAGCTAGAGAGAGAGATGGAGAGAGAGATGGAGAGAGATGGAGAGAGAGATGGAGAGAGAGATGGAGAGAGAGACAACAGTTAAGCAGGATTAGTTCCAAGTTGCGTGTCCAACACCCATGGTTCAGGATTATTGGGGGGGGGCGGTTCTCTCTTTCTTTTTTTTTTCTTTTTTTTTTTTCAACTTCAAGGTGTTTGTGTTGGTTTTTTGTTGTGTGAACCAAAGCTGGCCCGGGGCTGGGACCTGCCGTTTCACGTCCATATGGCTCGTAATAGCGGAACGTGTCACGTGACTCCCTCGCAATACCGGCGTTCCTCACCACAGATGGCTGGCTGGAAGCCCTTATGTCTCTTTCTTTCTTTGTCTTTCTATTTCTCATCTCTCCTTTTCTCATCTCCCCCCCCCAGTCTCTCCGTGGTGCCCTTTCTTACATCACCTCTCTCCTTGTATCTCTCTTTCTTTCTTTTTTCTCAAAAAGAAAAGTTAGTTTTATTTAACGATGCCCCTAGTGCACATTGATTTTCATCATCGGCTATTTTTATCATCAGCTATGTGGTCATTCTGACATATTTCTTTGGAGAAAACCTACTGCCGCCGCCACATAGGCTACTCTTTCCGATCAGCAGCAAGGGGTCTTTTATATGCACTTTCCCACAGACAGAACAGCACATACCACAGCCTTTGATGAACCAGTTGGTTGCGACGGAAAATAGGGCAAATTGCAAATTTGTCCACTGAGCAGGATCGATAAGATGACCCACACCTTCACAGGTGGACACTCTACCCCCTGAGCTATGTCCTGCTCCCCTTCTTTGTCTCTCCTTTGCTCATCTCTCCCCCGTCTCCCCGTCGCGCCCTTTCTTCCACCACCTCTGTTGTTGTATCTCTCTTCGTCGCTCCCAATCCTCCTTTTCTATCTATCACCTTTTTTGTTGTATATTTCTCCATCTTTCCTATTATCTCTCCTTTCTCTACCTGTCTCCCTTCCTTATTATCTCTCCTTTCTCTCCCTGTATACCTGCCTTATTCTCTGGTCTTTCTCTCCCTGTCTGCCTTTCTTATTCTCCCTCTCCCCTTTCTCTCTCCCTGTCTGCCAGTCTTATGCTCCCTCTCCCCTTTCTGTCTCCCTGTCTGCCTGTCTTATGCTCCCTCTCCCCTTTCTGTCTCCCTGTCTGCCTGTCTTATGCTCCCTCTCCCCTTTCTCTCTCCCTGTCCGCCTGTCTTATGCTCCCTCTCCCCTTTCTCTCTCCCTGTCTGCCTGTCTTATGCTCCCTCTCCCCTTTCTCTCTCCCTGTCTGCCTGTCTTATGCTCCCTCTCCCCTTTCTCTCTCCCTGTCCGCCTGTCTTATGCTCCCTCTCCCCTTTCTCTCTCCCTGTCTGCCTTTCTTATTCTCTCTCATTTCTCTCCCTGTCTGCCTGTCTTATGCTCCCTCTCCCCTTTCTTCTCCCTGTCTGCCTGTTCTCTCCCATTCCTCTCCATGTACTCCCCCTCCCGGCTTGTCTTATTCTCCCTTCCTCTTTATCTCTCCCTGTCTGCAGTCTTATGCTCCCTCTCCATTTCTGTCTCACTGTCTGACTGTCTTATGCTCCCTCTCCCTTTTCTCTCTCCTGTCGACCTGTCTATGCTCCCTCCTCATTTCTCTCACTGTCTGCCTAGTCTTATGCTCCCTCTCCCCTTTCTATCTCCCTGTCTGCCTGTTTATGCTCCCTTCCCCTTTCTCTATCCCTGTCTTATTCTCCCTCTCCCCTTTCTCTCCCTGTCTTATGCTCCCTCTCCCCGTTCCCTCCCTGTCCGCCTGTCTTATGCTCCCTCTCCCCTTTCTCTCTCCCTGTCCGCCTGTCTTATGCTCCCTCTCCCCTTTCTCTCTCCATGTCCGCCTGTCTTATGCTCCCTCTCCCCTTTCTCTCTCCCTGTATGCCTGTCTTAGTATGTGTCCTTTCTCTCCCTGTCTCCCTGTCTTATTCTCCCTCTCCCCTGTCTCTCTCCCTGTCTGTCTGTCCTATTATCCCTCTCTCCTTTCTCTCCCTGTCTGCCTGTCTTAGTGTCTCTTCTTTCTCTCTCTGTATACCTGTCTTATTCTCCCCTCTTTCTCTCCCTCTCTCCTTTCAATTCTCCTTCTCTCCTTTCTTTCTCCCATATCCCTTTCTTAGCCTCCCTCTATTTCCTCTCTCCTATCTCCCTATCTTCCTGTATCCCTCACCTTTCTTTTTCCCGTTTGCCTTTCTCCCCCCCCCCCTCCTTTCTCTCTCTCTCTCTGCCTGTCTTATTCTCACTCTCTTTGCTTTCTCTCTCTTGTCTCCGTTTCTTACCCCATTTCCTTTCCGTCGCCTTGTCTCTTCATTCCCTTTCTCTACCAACATTTCTCCCACTTTCTCCTCCTCCCTTTACCCCTGCCCATTTCTTTGGCTCTCCCTCACTTTCTCTTCCTCTTGTTCCTTCTCCATCTCCATTTCATACGCGCTCTCCTTCTCGTTTTTCACCTGTCTTTCCTTAACATTAAATAACAACCTAGGCATATTTCCGTTTTTTTCTCCTTCCCTCTCCCCCCTGCCTCTCTGTCCCTCCTGCTCCTCCTCCCCTCCTCTCTTTCTCTTTTCCTCTATCTCCTTACCCTTGCCCCTCTCCTTGTCACCGAACCATATTGCGTAGCGCCCCCCCCCCTCTCCCATCCTCACTCACCCTTACCCCTCCCCTCCACCCCCACCCCCACTCACTGAACCCGGTGTAGCAGGAAATCGCAAACCTGGTAAATCGCAAACCCCCACTTGTGATTTCCTAGGAAATCGCAAACCCCCATGCCATATATGGGCATGGGGGGGTTTGCGATTTCCTAGGAAATCGCATATCCCCCCTGGAGATCGCAAACCCCCCATTCGGCGGCGGCGGCGATTTGTTTACTTTACGTTCGTCGATTCGAAAATATAACTGTTAATATCTCCGCCGTTACGGCGGTAGCCTTAATAACGCTTCGAATTTAGGGTTAAATTGGTCAAATTTCACTTATTTGGTTACCAATTTAACCCTAAATTCGAAGCGTTATTAAGGCTACTGCCGCATTGGCGGCGATATAGAAGGAGTGCATGTGATGTCATCACTTAGGGGTTAGCCATCTTGGAGTACACTTAATACCACCTATGGCGCCCCCTGTCATATACCAAGAACACTACAGTGTGTGGCGCCACCTAGTGGGTACTGCCTGAACCTATCTAATTCTTCAACAGAGCATTCAAAGTGTCAACATACTGCGCTTTAGCAACGATGTGAGGCTACATGATTAAAAAAATATTTCTCCTCCATCAAAAAAACCATTTCTCCCAACTTTTGAGGCCAAACTGCTCAAAACAGTGACAAATAAACCAACAAATTGGTAAATAAACACAATGTAAGCACTTCCAAGCCTTTCATATGTAATCCAATATGGCCACCGGAAGTTGTCTCGTGACGTCATTACACCCCCTCTATAACTAGTTATATTTTCGAATCGACGAACGTAAAGTAAACAAATCGCCGCCGCCGCCGCCAGTATGGAAAGGGAGGTCGATGCGGCGGCGGCGATTTGTTTACTTTACGTTCGTCGATTCGAAAATATAACTATTAATATCGCCGCCAATGTGGCAGTAGCCTTAAGGAGGGTTCGAATTTAGGGTTAATTTAATGAAATTTCACGATTTGAGTATATAATTCTGTTAAATATGGTCGCATTGAATAGATTTGGCCCGAATCGGTCCCAAAACACAGGGGGGTTTGCGATTTCCAGGGGGGGTTTGTGATTTCCTAGTAAATCGCAAACCCCGGGGTGTGCAATTTCCAGGGGTTTGCGATTTACTGCCACACTGGCTCAAAACCCTAGCTTCCCTGCAATTAAAGAGAAAATTGCCTCGCTTTCCCTACAACCCCAACTCCACCTTGTCCCCACCTATCACACACCGTCCCCCCCCTACACACACACCACTCAGTCCAACACACCCACTCACACTCACACACCCGTCACACTCCTGCCACCCATACTCACCCACACCCCATCACTCCTCCATTCCTGTCAGGTTCGAACCTTGGTCGAGTCAAACCAATGGCTTAAGAATTTATATTTGTCACGACCTAGCCTGCCGCTTGACATTAAAACGATAGGGCAAGTACTGGTTGGCTCAGTGTCAGGATAATGTGACTGAGTGGGATCAGGATGGGTACCGACTTCTGACAGTGTGCACTCATGGCGACTTTATAGTGCTGGCCACGAGTACCATGACCAAGCCGGTGATGATGCTGGCCACCTGGTCTCCAATACCGCAGGACTATAAAATCGCCATGAGTGCGCACTGTCAGTATCACAAGTCGGTACCCATCCTGATATGACCTTAAATGTTGCCAAGACATAAAACTCTAACAACCAACAAACCAACCTACTCACACACCCAACACACCCACACAATCCACTACCACTCCTGCCACCCATGCCCCCCCCCCCACACCCCATCACTCCCCCCACGCACACACCCCTCACACCCACACCCCCACACACTCCACTCAATCCAACACACCCACTCTCAGTCTCACCCACACAATCCACTACCAGCACTGCCACCCATACTCCCCCACACACCCCATCACCCCCCCCCCCCAGTCCAACCCTCTCACCCACCCACCACCCGCTCACCACGCCCCCTACCGGTAATCCCCCCCGTGCCTGCCGGAAGCCAGTGGTTAGCGCCCTCTGTCGGGCGGTGGGTGCGCATGCGCCATCTTGCGCCCTTCAGTCGGCATCAGGGCGCCGGGGCGGAAGGACG